>OU343224.1:349016626-349277189 GCA_910596185.1 Chrysanthemum makinoi | reverse complement strand
ATACACCACTTCATATACTTAAGGGTATTAGAAATCTTAATTCTTTTCTTGATACTTGTAATGCGTACAGAGTAAGGTTAAGCTTTTCAACGACGGTTGCTACATAAGAAAAAGTGTTCCAAATGTTACTTATAAATAGCAGGGTACCCGCACGTTGCGGCGGCGGGTACCCTGAAATAAAATTTTTTGTTGAATCATGTTTTTTATTTTATTATGTTCTTTTTGACAATAAATTTACGGATATCAAGAATTTTATTTAGCCTGTGCCCGTTGGCCCATGCCCGTTTGGCCCGCGCCAGTTTGTGTTTAAGCCCGTTTTTAATTAAAAGTGTCATTCATCCGGGTAAAGTTACTATTAAAAAATCGTATATTAGATCGCCACAAAATTAATCATCGGGTATCCGTCACCCCGTCACCGTGCGGATTCCACTAGTTCTTTTAATGTGTTCATAGGTGTTTATATAAGAAGAAAATAATAGAAAACATAAATTAACTCTTTAACCAAATTATGCTACACAACCATTTGTTTTATGTTAAATCAATTTAATTCTACCAGCCCAACCAAATATTTTAGGCCCAATTCAAATTTAGATAAATAATTATAAGCCAAAAACCTAAACTTTCCGTATAAAAAACTAACCCTAAACTGCTTATCCTAATTTTACCCTATCACAACACACCTGAACATACTCACCGTCACTTTTTTCTCTCTACATGCAGCCCCAACTCTTATCATCCACTTCACAAATAAACACTTCACTTAACAAACAAATATTCGTCCCTTTAATTCTTATAGCCACTCGAATCACCAACAACTAAACTTCTTTGTTTTCTTTCACAACCAACGTACGAACCCACGAAGAACATAAATGTTTTCGACTTCAAGATCTGTTAAAGATCTCGGGTAGGTGTGGTTTTGTATTTCGTTTCTTGTTTTCTTGTTAAATCGAAAGAAAGAAGGATGGAAACACTCTTGTTTCGATCTTTTTTTTCGAATATTAAAAAGAATTTTAAATGATTTTCATGACATGTTTTTTTCAAAGTAAGCATCTTGATAAATCTGAAAGATGTACAAAAAGGAAGCGTTGTGATGGGGAAATTGTTATATGACGTTGTGAAATGGAAGAATATGTGGAGCGGATTGTAAATAAGCGTTACTGTTGTTTGTTGGTTAATTAGCTTACATTATACGATGTGTTAAGAGAGAGTGTAGATTGTTTTGAGATTATAAGATTAGTGAATTACTGAATTAGTGCTTACCCCGGAGTCATCCCGTTGGTGTCATGAGAAAAAGTGTTGCCACATCGACGCACATATATCAAGTGTACCACAACACCACACCTCACTCTATAACACCGTTTCTAGTCTTTGTCATGCACCCTAAACCTCATACTTTTTAAATATCATATATAGCCCAAAAACAACCTTAAACCACTTTAAAAAAAATTAACCCAATTTTATCATTAACCAAAAAAATTTAGTTAACAGTATTCCATATAATTTGTTAACAAAACTTCAACACATGTAAATAAGTGATGATGTAAACCTTATAAATAAAATCCAGCCCAATTTTAAATGAAGTAACAATCAGCCCACTCCCCTAATAAGACTTTTACCCTAATTCCTCAACAAAACATAACGCAGCCTCATAAAAAAAAACTTCATTTACTTCCTCCCAAAATGCATCTATCCATTCTTTCAACATGCTACACTTCTACATCCATTCTTTATGCTACACTTCTACATCCATTCTTTCATCTTAAGATAAGACAACCTGCAATCATCCTTGTATCTCCAAGAAAAGAAGAAAAGAAAAAGGAAAATGCAGAAAAAAAACTGGAAAACGCGAGCTAGGGTACCCACTTCGCGCCGTACGGTTGCGTTTTCCGGGACCATTTGGGCTGGTGGTGAAGGCGCCACACCCGAAAACGCGAGTGGTGGTGTGGTTGTGAGGTTTTCCGGTCGCGTTTTCCCGACGACGCCAGCGGAAAACGCAGAAAAAGTGTTCCAAATGTTACTTATAAATAATTTAAGCCCGGAAATGTCACAATTAAGACTAAATGAGTTAGCTTATTTATCGATTAAAGACGATATTATACCATATTGATTTTAAAAATTGAATCAAAGATTTCGTATCAGAAAAGGCCACAACAAAAATTATATAAACAATTTTTCCGCAAATAACTTTGATAAAAAGCCTTATGTTAAAGCTTCACTTAGGTCTCTTTAAAGGTTGAGCCGCCTCTGCATACACCGTATGTGCATGCATTATTTCATCTACAATAATGTATTGACATCAATTTATTTATAAACTTCCAAAAGTATTCACTATCAATGCTAAGTTATACATCAGCAATAATTCGTTTCATTGCTAAATTATTATACTTAGTCTCGACTTAATGTAGATTAGTTGATAATTCAGTCAAAGTTCATGATTAGCATATCTTGAATTCACACATGTCGGTTCCAATTTATCATTCATATCTTCTATTAGTAGTATAGAGTAAACCACAAGAATTGCATAAGTGGTTTTATCAGACGGTAGATGCGGTCTTTACAACTTCGAAAATGCAGATGTAGTTTATGTATAAAATTTGGAAGTGCAAACGCATTTCATGGGGTAAATTTCCCACCTAAACTACGTCTATTCTTCTAAAGTTGTAAGAACTGCGATTACAATTTGATTAGTCGCCCGATCCTGACCATTCTTAACAAAAACAGTTCCGAACACAAAGCAAAATTGAACTTTTATTCACGTATATAATATAATAATAAGGTACTCGCGTATTACGGCGGCTATGATTAAAGTCCAATTACTAACAAAATAACAATGACGAGCTGATTAACTGGAAAAACACAAGAAGAAAATAATCTCGGTCCGGGCTGGTTCAACCGTTTTTTACCGGTTCCGATTCGTCTTATTCGGTTTGTTTTCGGACAGCTTTTATTGACTAGCCGAATTGGTGGTGACTCCGGTTCCCAGTTAAGCTGGTTGAACCCGTTGGTCCGGTCTGGGTTTTAAATAATATGTATCATTTAAGTAGTGTTTGGTATGTCGTAATCAAAGCCGTAATAGAAAAGATTATTACAATGTAATGGATAAATGTTGTTTGTTTACATTTATAGAATGTAATGATTAATTACAAGTAATGGCCCTATACACCAATTCCTTAAAGGTTCTCTAATTTTTTTCCATTACATCTTGTAATGGAATCAAAATTATATAAAAATCCATCATTAATTAACCACATTAAATAAATTTTCTATCATTAATTGGTGTTTTAGTCTTTTTATTATCGATTCAATTACTTCTTATCATGCAAACCAAATATGATTAATAACTACAATGAATCATTATATTACACTCTTCATTCCATTACATCGTTTATTCTATTCGGTTGACATTTTATTCCGTCTTACCAAACGAACAATTACTTGTTTATATATAAATTGTATTAAGCTTTGTGTTTTATTAGTTTGTAGAATAATATGTATTTTTTATTTTATAGATGTTTTAAAATAAACATTAGTTATAAGAGTTGAAAAGTTAATAAATGAATTTGTATATAGGTTGTGTTTTATTTGTTGTATTGTTTAATTTTTAATGTTTTATACAATAAATCCAAAAAATATGATCCCTGAATTATATATTTACTTATTTAGTGTAGATGACAAAATTAAACGAACGATTGAAAAGTATTTATGAATATTTATTTACGATTGTAGGCGAAACTCTCATTTGGTTAGGCGATAAAGCATTACTATTTTTTTTTCCTCCAATTTTGTAAACGTGTCAAACATAACATAATGCACGTTGACCGTGCTTAATAGTACTGAGTATCTTTATTAGATGGAAACAAGTTTAAAACATGTAATTAAAGTTTGTTAATGACACATTTAGAATATGTTTTATATCCCAGTTAAGGTCGTGGTTTTCTTCTTAATTTTCTAATTCGGCCATATTTTAAAAGATCATAAAAATACTAGAAAAATAAAAATAAATGCATCGAAAACTTGAATTTTGATAAAATATGCAAGTTTTTAATTTGAGTATGTATATATGCAATTCTCTCAAAAATAAAAATAAGATATGAAAATCGCGAGTCTTATAAGTTTTTAGGCATTGTTAAACTTGACTTTTTGATATGGCATTAAAGAATGCCCTTATTTTAGCTCTACTCAATTATTGAAAATCTTCTAATTGTGTTTTCAAATTAAATCTTCTATAATGTTTCTTGTATATGTCATTGAAGTAATACCGACAAAAGTAAATATCGGTTAATTTCGGACGGAACCAAAACACAATTTGATCAGGTACATTTATGAAAGTTACACAAAATGAAAAACATACTTTTTTTAAACTATGTGCATTTAGAAAAAATCGGGTTTTTTACATTACGCCACAAAATTTTACGAGTGTCTTGGGGCATCCCGAAACTCACCCTGATTCCGTCCCTATTAGTGATAAGAAAATATTTCACATCACTATTAAGAATATAGAGGAGTCTTGATCCTCTACAAAGTCAAAATTATAAAAATTCTAGAAATCCCAATTGTCTTTGTGACCACGTGTCCCACTAATTTTATTCCTTTTTTTCATCTTTTTTTCTTAATATTTTTTAATTAAGGGGCATTTGAGTCATTTGACACATTTTTTAATTCACCCGTCTTGGCATAAATAACTTTCAAACAACATATTTTTATGAAAAACCCGATTTCCATAATTTTTTAAATTTAATCCTCTTTAATTTGATATGCATTTTGATATAAAAAATGAACTTTTTTTATAAATTTCAAGTGGTTATAATTTTCTTGAAATTTTGGCATATTCGACCTACTTTTATCTAATTTAAAAGGTTGATTTCGCAAAATTTAAAACACGAAAGTTGTAGATTTTAGTTCACTCTTTACACAAGTTTTTGAATCACTCAAATCCGATATGAAATAAGTGAGATATCGTACGTTAAAAATGGCGTTTTAGTCATATTTGTTGCACACTATGTGTTTGATAAAATGTCTAGCTTAGATTTTTAGTGTTAAAATTGCGTTAAATGCTCTAAATTTTGTACCACAACGCAACATTAATTATTTTATTAATGTAAGATTCAAAAAGTGATTTTTTTTAGTACTTAATTTAAAATAAAAATGCACGTTTTTTTCATTGATTACTCTTGGTTCTCAATCTTGGTTCATGTCGATGAACTGATGAATCAATCAAAAGCGATGAACCAAACCACAACGGCGATGATCTGATGAACCAAATCAAACATAGTTCATCATTTTATTTTCAATTCATCAATCATAGTTTCAGCTTAACATGTTGGTGTTTGTTTTGTTTTGTTCATCAGTTTATTTTGGTTCATCAATCACAGTTTCAGTTTTAGTTTGGTTCATCAGTTTTGGTTTTGGTTCATCAGTTTTTGGTTTGGTTCATGAATCATAGTTTAGATTTTGGTTTGGTTCATCAGTTTTGGTTTTGGTTCATGATTTTTGGTTTGGTTCATCAGTTTTTGGTTTGGTTCATCAATTTTTGGTTTGGTTCATCAATCATAGTTTTCGGATTTTGGCACTTCATTAGTTATGGTTTGGTTCATCAGTTTGGTTTAGTTCATCAATCATAGTTTCAGTTTTGGTTTGGTTTATCAGTTATTGGTTTTGGTTCAGTTTAGTTAGGTTCATCAGTTTTGCTTTTATGCTTTTTTTTATGATTTGATTTGGTTCATCAGTTTATCACTTTGGTTCATTAGTTTTAATAGTTAAAAACATTAACTATTAAAAACATCACTTTTGAATCTTACATTAATAAAATGATTAATGATGCGTTGTGGGACAAAAATTAGTGCATTTAGCTCAACTTTAACACTAAAAATCTAAGCTAGACATTTCATCAAACACCTTGTATGCAACAAATATGAGTAAAACACCATCTTTAACGTGTGATATCTTACCCATATGACATCGAATTTGAGTGATTTGAATTTTACGGGTAAAGAGTGAACAAAATCTATAACTTTCATGTTTTAAGTTTTTGAAGATTCGACATTTATGGCTGAGTAAAAAATAGGGCGAAAATGCCAAAAATCGAAAATCAGGCAAGCGATATGTAAAACAAATTTCGAAATATTTATCAAGATTTATACCAAATTAAAGAGAATCGAATTTTAAAAATTATGGTGAAATCGGTTTTTTGTAAAAGTTTGTCGTTTGAAAGTTATTTGCGTTTGAAATTTGGGGTGGAATATGAAAAACGGGTTAAATGACAAAAATACCCCTCTAACCAAATTTAATAAGAAAAAAAGGAGGGACTGGGTGAAAGACACGTGGCACGAGCTGAATGGCTTTGCAAACTTTTAATTTTTATTACCTTTCTATTTGATCCGGTACCTAAGAATATAACGTTAATCGGTGCGAAGATTCAAGATTGAAAATACCTTACTCAGTAATGTAAAATTATTAATTAATAGGATGTGAATGGAGAGAAAAGTTCAATTAGTTATTTTTATTTTTATTTTTTTATACTTAATAAAAGACAAATCATTACAATTAATTTAGTTTGATTTAATAGTAATAATTAATCTAAGATTTAATATTTAAATCTAAATTCATGTCTTTTTTTCTTTTACTTTTTCCTTGTCTTCTTGTCTTTTTTATTTACTCATTTTTTTTTCTTTTCCAATTCACGTTTCCCATTTTTTTCTTCGCTTTCATACGTTTTCGTCTGTTTTTATACGTTTTCATATGTTTTTGTCCATTTTTGTCTGTTTTCTTAAGTGTTTGCCCGTTTAAGTCAGTTTTCGTTCGTTTTCATATGTTTTCATACGTTTTTGTCCGTTTTCGTTCGTTTCCATACGCTTCCGTTTGTTTTCTTTTGTTTTCGTCCATTTTAATACATTTTTGTTCGTTTTCACACGTGTTTTTACGCTTTCATACGTTTTCGCCCGTTTTCATCCATTTTCATACATTTTCGTCCGTTTTCATACGTTTTCGTCTGTTTTCATCCGTTTTCTTTCTTTTTCGTCCATTTTTCATCCGTTTTTAGACGTGTTTTATGCTTTCATACCTTTCTGTCCGTTTTTGTACGTATTCCTCCGTTTTCGTCCATTTTCTAACGTTTTCGTCCATTTTCTTATGTTTTCGTCCGTTTTCATACGTTTCTGAATATCACAAGTGATACTCAGAACATCACTTGTGATTTTCAGAACTGTCACTTGTAATATTTTGAATATCACTTGTGATTTTTCAAATATCATTGTGATATTCTGAATATCATTTGTGATTTTATTACGTTTTCGTCCGTTTTCATACGTATTCTTCTGTTTTCTCACATTTTCGTCCCTTTTCTTACATTTTTGTCCATTTTCATACGTTTCTAAATATCACAAGTGATATTCAGTGATATTCTGAATATCACATCACAAGTGATATTCAGAATATCACTTGTGATCACTTGTAATATTCTGAATATCACTCGTGATTTTCTGAATATCTATCACTTGTGATTTTTTAAATATCACTTGTGATATTCTGAATGTCATTTGTGATTTTCATGTTACAAAACATCAGTTGAAAATCACTTGTGATATTCAGAAAATCACTTGTGATATTCAGAAAATCACTTGTGATATTCAGAAAATCACTTGTGATATTCACTGATATTAGCGATGAAAACGTATCGCTTGATGAAAACTTTAAAATTGACGAAAACGTATGAAAACAGACAAAAACATAAGAAAACAGACGAATATGTATGAAAACAAACGAAAACTATGAAAGCATAAAAATACGTATGAAAACGAACGAAAATGTATGAAAAATGTACGAAAACGAAAGAACGGACGAAAACGTATGAAAACGAACAACGTAGAAAATGGACGAAAAGGGACAAAATCTCGTATGAACATAATGGGTGTAAACGTAAGAAACGGACGAAAACGTATAAAAGCGTAAATACACGTATGAAAACGGACGAAAAAAATCTGAAAAATGGACGAAAATAAAAGAAAACGAACAAAAACGTATGAAAACGTAAGAAAACAGACGAATACGTATGTAAAAGGATAAAAAGGTATGAGTGTAAAAACACGTCTGAAAACGGATGAAAAATGAACGAAAAAGAAAGAAAATGGATGAAAACGTATGAAAATGAACAAAAACGTAAGAAAACGAACGAAAACGTATGAAAATGGGTGAAAACGTAAGAAAGTGGATGAAAACGTATGAAAGCGTAAAAATACGTCTGGAAACGGACGAAAACGTATGGAAAATGGATGAAAATGGAAGAAAACGAACGAAAACGTATGAAAACGAAAGAAAACGTAAGAAAACAGACGAAAACGAACGTAAATGGACGAAAACGTATGAAAATGGACGAAAACATATAAAAACGTATGAAAGCGAAGAAAAAAAACGTGAATTAAAAAAAAGTGAACTGAAAAAAAGAGCGTAAAGGAAAAAAAAACATGAATAAAAAAAAATCTTTAATTAAAATAAAAAAACATGAACTAAAAAAAGACCAAAAATGGTAAATAAATAAGAAAGACAAAAAGATAAAGAAAAAAGAAAGCATAGACTTAGGTTTAAATATTAAATTTTAAGTTACTTCACAGTATTATACTCTGTTGTAAAAATCGGTCCAGGCGGCTGATTAATCCCCGCATAATCGCTGATCGCTCACTAAACTCTTTGATTTATTATAATCGGCCTATTTAATCGGTTTGGTCAAAGATAGCTTAAAAATCGGTCAACAAACCGATTAATCGGACAAAATCGGTCTAATCGGATTAATCAGACAAAAACACTTGAAAATCGGTCAACAAAATTGCTTAAAAATCAGACAAAATTGCTTAAAAATGGGTCAATAAACCGATTAATTGGACAAAATCAGTAAAAGATTTCTTAAAAATGGTCAACAAACCAAATAATATATATGTTTGACTTTAAACTTTGAAGAATTATGTATTATTTTTATATTTGACCACTTGAAATATTTGAACTTTGATGCCCTATGCTTATCTCATACATATAGTATAATATAATGTCTAACATTACAATTTTGTGTATAAAAATTCCAATCCGATTAATCCTCGCCTAACCGATTAATCGCTAGGCCCTATCCGACCGCCTCACTAGCGTCTAGCGATTTTTACAACCTTGGTATTATATATCAAACTAGATGAATGGTGGGAATATATCCATTGTTAAGCACCAAAATAATGGTATCCAAAATAAAGCAACTCTGTTTATGGAATCAAAACTTAACATTGACATGTTTGATGCCATTGTCGTAGGTGATGGCTTATGATCGTGGACTCGTCATGAAAGTTACAAGTTACAACAAAAAACTATTTGCTAGAGCATTATGTATGCTGAAGAGCTTTGGTTTCTCATTTGTGTTTCACCAGATGCCACCTTATTTCAACACTCCTATCTCAAAATTATCACTCACTAATAACAAGTTTTGACAAGTCATTTGAAGCTTACGCACCACAGAATTTTATTTTATTTTTTATTTTTTCTAAACAAACTAAAAATACAAATTATATAAATTAAAAAATAAAGTTTCTAAATATTTAAAGGGAAAATTGGTCAAATAGACCGCGCGCCCTGATGCATATCACTTTATGGACCACGCCCTTTTAAAATTCGAAAATAAACATGTTGCCCACCGCTTTTCTTGGACCCAACCAGGGGCTGCCATGTGTCCGACAACTTATGACACAAGTACGTATTTTGAAGGTATATGTCATGTATTGTAACGTATTGTTTTTTGGGCAACTTGTATTTTTTTTTGGGCATCTTTATGTTTTTTGGGCAACTTGTATTTATACACGAGGATAGTTTTGTCATTTCATATTTAAAAAAACCAAAAAAACAAAAAAACAAACGCCCACAAAACACAGAGTTACGGTACATGTCATTTAATGTCTTGTGTTCCCAATCACTTTCTTCTTTCTTCAATACAATTTGTTTAACAAAATCTTTCTTTCTTCTTATGGTCTATTGACTTCATATCTTTATCCCAATCTTTCTGCTTTTGTTTAGAAAATATGTCTGACAATATCCCCCTGGATGTTCAACTAGATATCATCCGTAGGCTACCTCCTAAGTCTATACTCCCGCAACGTAGTGTTTGCAAGTTATGGAAGGCTAGTATAGATTGTGGAAGCTTCATCTTTAATTACGGTGTTCGTCGTAATGATCAGTGTTTATTTACGCTAACATTCGATATGGGTGACCAAGGTTTTTTGTTAGCTTTAGATGAACAGCTAATCACTACGCCACTTAATACAGATTTAATGCTTTCATCTATGATTACAGTTGGCAATTCTAATGGTCTTTGGTGTTTTGTCTATGGTTCTAATCTAATGACTGTTATTTGGAACCCGGCAATCAAAAAATCACTTGCAGTATTTGTCCCTGTTTACACGCATCAAATCGAACGTCAAAAGATTTTTTTTGGTTTTGCCGTCCGTCCGGGCACTCTTGACCCGACGATCGTGAAGGTCTCCTATCCTGTTTTCGAAAGTGGTTTCTAGTATGTGTCTGTCTTTTCTTTGAACTCTTTACGGTGGACACGCCTTGAAAATTTCCACCCCCCTCGTGAAACAATCAAACTGAAACGTAAAACTCAGGCACTTGTGGGTCGTTTTATCTATTGGACTGCGAGTGAAAAGTTAACTAATGAGGACGGTGTTATTTATAAGATTTATATGTTGATTTCTTTTGATTTGGTAACCAACCAATTTAAAGTTATAGACCTACCACAGATTTTAAAAAATGAACTCCCGGTTCCATTCAATGTTTTCGATCTTGGAACCTCTCTAGTGATTTCTGGGACTATCATTGGTGAAGATATTCCATTGTTTTGCGGATGGTTGTTGGACGTCAATGGTTCTTCCATAACATCATTTAGAAGCCTATTCGCCATCCCTACCCTATATTCGGTTCTTTTGCTTGGGTTTACAAAGGATCAAGCTCCAATAGTGGAAGCGTCAGGCCAATCATTTGGGTCAGTCGGTATTTGTGTACAACAAAGAAGTTGAATTATTTGTCTGCATGGGAATGTTAGGAGATGCGGGATCTTTCTACATCGCCCCATACAAAGAATCACTTCTTTTGTTAAATCAGCCAGACCATCTTTGTTTATAGTATGTTTTATTTTTAACTTACCATTCTATTAATGTTTTATTTTTACCTTACACCATTATATTCATGTTCAACAGGTTTGTTCGGCAGAAGTTAGGGATCATGCTTAATGGGAATGAAGCTTTGTGGTTTTAGTACGATGTCTGTATGTGAAGGAAGCATGGAGTGGTTAGCTTTTTCTGCGTACTTGCTGAATTTTATAAATCAAGTGGTTATATATTATGTAACCATTAAACTCATAATTATGTAGTAATCGTAATATGTAGTAGGTTGTTTGTATGAAACATTGTATGTCAACGTATTTACTATTTCCTATGTTTTTTAATCCCATTATACATCTTTGTTTAATCTGGGGAACTAGCAGCTGTTTCCAATAAACAATGTGGCAACTAACTATTCTACGTAGGGCAACCTCTTTTCCTTATTGACTAATTTTATAAACCAAGGAGTCCTTCTAGTATCAGCAGCACCTACACACGGGCGGCACAAACACGGCCATACACAACAGTATTAACGACGGTGGCATCATTTCGTTGATGTGTTCTATCACAAGCAGTGGTTAAAATAGCTAGCAGTAGTAACCTGTATACTGGCAGTTGTAAGTATACAACCAATTCAGTTTTACTAGCGGTAGTAAAAATAACTATAGCGGTAGTAAAAATGACTAGCAGTTGTAAGTCTACAACCACTTCAGTTTTACTAGCGGTAGTAAAATTAACTATAGCGGTAGTAAAAATAACTAGCAGTTGTAAGTATACAACCAATTCATTTTCAATGTTTGGCGTTGCTTTCATGATTCAATGTTTTCAATTGGGCCCATCAAATATTTAACGGCACATGACCTAGATAAGTAAACGGATGGTTGTAAAATGACCCATTTTCCAAGTTCAGGGTACCGTCCCGCGCCGTTAAAAGTTCAGGGTATTGAGGAATTGCGTTAGCCAAGTTGGAGGCAATAAAATGGGTTTTGGCCATATTTTACGGACCAAATTTGAAAAGCTTGTATCTTGGCCGCGCTAATCAATGAACCAGCCCAACAACCACATATAATGATCATAAGACACCCTCGTTCTGACCATCAATTGCAAATCAACAACCCTCATCCAAAGCCTCCCGTCGACAATTAAAAAAACCAAAAAAATTTCCTTGAAAACCATGTCGTTTCGAGCTAATGTTATCACCATTATGAGATATTATATTAGCAACATGCGGATACAGTGATCGTAACATTTTGAATCGGTTGCCAATAAAAGAAGCGGTGAGCACCTCTATTTTATCTACAAATTGGAGGTTTAAGTGGACCTTGTTCACCGAAGTCATAATGGCAGTTTCTTTTATTATTTAACATATAAGTTTGATGGGAGCCATGTTACTAGACTTTTAAATCAGCTTACGGGTCCCATAAAAAGTTTGTCTTCTCTGTAGATCCCAAACCGTTGTCTGGAATGGAAGACTTGAATTATGAAGAGATTCGTGATTGGCTTATGTTTTTGGCACTGCAAGGAATTGAGGAGCTGACAGTTAGAAACTGGTATGGACAACCAGTTACATTGCCAACCGAACTTTACGTGTGTATTGAATTGAAACATCTTGAAATTCATTGTTGTGATTTTCCTAGTTTGGTGTTTTTCACTAGTTTTCCAAATTTATTGAGCTTAGAATTGTGTTTAGTCAAATTTCTTTCCGTGCAGTTTGGGATTTAATTGCTGGTTGTCCCTTACTTGAGTCTCTTAGAATGGATGTTGAGAGTACAAACGGGATGAAACTATGGAATCTTGCAAGTCTTAGGAATTTGAAGAAGTTACATTTGTCATTCGGTATTTCGATCGCTGTCACGACAATCATAGCATCCAATATCTTTCACCTGACAAGACTTCCATCTCTTGAGACCCTTACATTGGATTTTGACTATTGTACGGTAAGACCGTTTTGAGATTTACACTTCTAATTTTACAATGTTAAATATATGTGTAACTGTAACGACATTTAATCTTTAAATCTAACCCAAAACTTCGACCTTTGTAGTTGATGCGTGATGGTAATTCCAGGATGAATGTCCCTTTGCCATTTGTATCCCTCGTTAATCTGAATCTAAAAGAGTTGATTTTGGCGAGACTGTTATCGTGTCACTCATCGTCCAAATGATTCGCGGATCTCCAAAATTGAAAAAGCTGGAAACCATAGTAAGTGTAATACTTTATTACTGTATTTCATACGTATCAAATAAACATCCGTAAACTGCCATGTTTTTCTATCTCAACACTATTTGATTTTCCAGGCTGCACACACGCTTAGTGTTTTACCCTTGGAACAACCTTCATTTGATTTAGACACAACCACATTCAGTCATGGCAGATTCAGACAGTGATTTTTCGATCCTTTCCTAGATCACATAATGAATTACACATAATCAAGTTTATACTTTCTTGTTCCACGTCGTTAAAGAAAATGTATATCAGGGCCAGCGATTTGAGGGACGATGGTTATGATAATATCAAGACGAATTGGGAGTTCGCTAGGAAGCTATTGAAACTCCCCCGATCTTCCGTCACAACCGTTGTAAAATTGTTCTAGTGGTTGTAGTTTTATGTATGCTTTGAATACCCTGCGTCAATTAAATTTGTGTACACAAAGTTTGGTGTGTCTGTTTATCAAGGGTTTATGTAGTAATCGTAATATGTTGTAGGTTGTCGTCTGTATGAAACGTTGTATGTCAACGTATTTAGTATTTCCTCTGTTGCCATTATCCATTTTATTTCATCTCGCCAACTAGCAATTGTTTCCAAATATCAATTTGGCAACTAACTGTTGAACGTAGGGCAACTTCTATCACTAGCAGTTGTTATAATAACTAGCAGTTGTGCGTATAATACTAGCAGTTGTAAGTATACAACCTATTCAATTTACTAGCAGTAGTATTTGTTAACTAGCAGTTGTAATTTGGCAACCAAGCATAAAAGCATTCTACCATTTTTGACGTTTAGAAAAGTCGCATAAACCTCAAAATAATCAACTCACTCTACACATCTAATAACATGAAGCGTTATGTGCTTACGTCAAACTGATGATAACCTCACTCTACACATATAATCAACCAATTAGGAGCAACCAATTGTGTTGCTCTTTATAACAATTTTGTGGTATTTTTAAAATCCGTGACCTAACAAAAATAATGTAACATTTTTTTAATCTAACTAGTTACAATACATCGACATTTCCGTTTCATCAGTGTTCACTTGAATAGTATGTTTGAAAACAAATATTAATGTTAACAAATTAAATTCACACCAATAAGTTATGGTCTATAAAAGACCTACAAATATTATTATTAATAGACGAATACATTGAATAGTATTAGCGAGTAGAACCTTGGAGTGTATCGACTCTAGCCTGGACCTCCTTTTATAGTCTAAGGAGTCCTTTATAGTCTAAGGAGTCCTTTAGTTGATACGACAAAATTAACGGATCAACAATTCAAAAAGTCAACGGGTCGGGTTACGTAGTATCTTGTCGAACTATACAATAAGGTTGCACAATATCGTGTGTAATGTTTTTGGCGATTAAAATAGAAAACTTTTTTTCTATTGATGACAATATGTATGTATATCTAAAAAGGAGAAAAATACTTTAGTTGCGATAAATCAAATATTCACTATTGGTACTATTGTATAATTATTGAGAATGTATAGTAGCAAGATGTCTACAAAGAAATGAGTCTGACAAAGAGAAAAAGAAATTTATTTTAACCCATCTCAATATTGCTATATCCAGAACAAATTGCTCTCTTTTGCTATATTCAGAATAAAAAATTACTAAAATCAGAAAAAGCAACTAATTTTAAAAGAGTTTTTGCACTACATTCAATAAAAGACTTTGATTGAACTTTCATCTACTTCATCTTCTTCGTGCAACAACATATCTCCGATTCCGGCAATAATTTTTTTTCTTCCATTTCTCTACTTTTTTTCCTTTCTATCATTAGATCCAAGCTTTCCAAGGTAGTTCCTTGTGATTTTATAAGGTGGTTCATAAAAAATTTACTATATCGCTTGTAAAAGGATTTTTCTTCTAAGGTGGTTCCCGGGCACCACCTAACTCTTATACTTAGCATACTTATTGATAAGGTTTTAAAATGTACCTTTTTGAGGGGTCATTTAAGCCCTTATTTGATCACTTTTGTATCCGTTATTACTTAATATCGTTCCTTTTCACTTTTTAGGTCGCTTGAAGGCAAATTGCTGGAATGGCACTTATTTGGACGAAAAGGCGCGAATATACGAAGAAAATGGCCAAAGTCAATAATTGAGACACTCAAGCTGGCGGAAGTACAAGGTGGCGTCACTTTGCTAAACTGCGACGCCGTCGGAGCATTTTGTGACGGGACAGAAGTCAAATTTCTTATTTTCAAGTGACGGTGTCAAGCTTTAAATGAGTAGGCCGTCGCAACTCAGACGGCCTAGATTTGATCCAGACGGCGTCATAAGCTGAAGGGGACGGTGTCACAAGCACAAGGTGGCCGTCGCCGCGAACTAACGTGGCCAAGACGAAACCCTAATGACGGCGATCCGGCGGCGTCACAAAACATAAGTTGACGCCGTCGCATATGTAATCTTATATATAGAATCCGAATTTTTCAGTTTAGTGTGTAGTCTTTTGGAGTAAAAACCTAAACCGAACCAAGGCTGTCTTGTACAGTATTTTAGGGTTCCAAACCCTATCTTACATCAAGATAAGTGTTTTACTTCATTAATTCAATTATGTCTTTGATTATTTGTGTGTATGCTTGCATGTTCTCCATGTCCGGCTAATTTACTTGTGTGTTTGCTTAGGGAATATGAAACTTAATTATTGAATATTGATTGGTTGTCTCTTATCTTAATTGTTAATGATCTAGTAATGCGATAGGTCATTCGTTGTGTACTTAATGCTTGATTAATCTTTGTGAACCTTAGGTTATAGCACCTAGAGCGGTTGTAAGCTAAACCATCCAAAGAGGCCTTAGAGTTAGAGTTTATATTCCATAGTGGGTTTTGTAGACGAGACCCTTTGGTAAGTTCAAAGAGTTAGGGATAAACGCATACCCTACAACTTTAGACACACAACGCGATTAAGAATAAGGACGTGACAATTCAACCACCAATAGGAGATAATTAAGGAGTAGTAAAACCTAAGTAAACACATCTTTAAACTATCATACGAGCACACAATAATTAGACATAGACTACATACACCTTAGATTAGATAATTAGATAAGTAGAGTAATCGGTAGCAATACCAACCCCCAAATCCAAACCCATAGATTCGTACATTTCCATTTCCTTAAAAAAAACATAAAAAAGATAAAAAATAATCTTCCTCAACCCCAACCTTAGCGTAGTAACTTCTCACTAGCATTCCTATTCCCCTAGAGAACGATATCAATACCCGTGGCTTACCCTAATACTACACTACAACGATTAGGTTCACTGCCTAAGGTGTTATAAAACTTGCTCGAATAAAAGGAAGTTCCTTTGATCCCGAACGACGCGTGTAGCGTTATCAAGTTTTTGGCACCGCTGCCGGGGAATAGAATAGTTAGTTAGTAGTAGTCCACCTCGTTTAGGTTTCTTTGCTTGATTCCTATCAAGTAAATTTTTCTCATTTTTAGCTTCCTCGTAGTCTATCCCCCTTCTTCGTGACCTTTGTTCGTAATCCCATCACTTTTCATCATGGAAGGTGATAACCACCCACCATTCATCAACCCACCACCAAATGACCCGCCAAGAGCCCGTACTCTTGGTGAATACTCGAGACCAAGCCACCTAGGCTATAGGAACACCATTGAGCTTCCCGACCAAGCCCAAACTACGGCCTGCGATCCGACACCATCCGGTTGGTGCAAAACGGATGTGCATTCCATGGACTTTGCTCCGAAGATCCAAATCAGCATCTAAGGGATTTCCTTAAAATTGTCGATTCCATCGACCTTGATGCTACTACTCGGGAGACCAAGCGTCTGCGTCTCTTCCAATTCTCTCTACGGGACCAAGCTAGTAATTGGCTTGAGCGACTTCCCGCCCGCTCCATCTCAAGTTGGGATGATCTCACCTCTCGCTTCCTTGCTCAATTTTCCCACCGGGGAGAACCACTAAGCTTAGGAATGATATCTTGATGTTCCAACAACGTCAAGGTAAATCTCTCTACAAAGCATGGACTCGATTCAAGGACCTACTTCATAAAGTCCCTCATCACGACATTGATCTTTGGCTTCAAGTCCAAATCTTTTATGATCATGTCAACTTCCCCACCAAGCGATCCATTGACCAAGCGGTCGGTGGAAAACTTAGTGATCTCACCGCGGAAGAATCATGGGGTATAATAGAGGACCTTGCTCTCTATGACAACGAAAATTGGAATGACCCCCGTGAGTTGCCCAAAACCGTTAAGGCAATCTCCTTGCCTCCCATTGACTCACAATCTTCCGACCGTAGGATGATCGAACTTGAAGATCAAGTTAAATTCTTAATGAGTTCCTACGAAAATCCTAAGTCTTCACATCAAGTGAATAAAATCACTCTTCCTTGTGAGTTATGTAGTGGTCCCCATGACACTCGTGATTGCACAAGACTCCCCGAACGAGCTTTTGCGGACTACGCCTCCGTGCATACCGACGGAGCGGGAGAGAAGTGGTACACTTTCAAGCCCGAACAAAACAACTTAGGAAACTCTTACAACCCCTCATGGAGAAATCACCCTAACCTTAAGTGGAACCAAAACTCAAGCACACCCCCAAGCTCATCTAGTCCACCTAATAGGTTCAATTCTCTAAACACCGGGAACCCCTCTAATCTTGAGGCAATTGCATCTAGATTCATGTCATCTCAAGAGATTCGATTGACTAAGCTTGAAGCCGATTTTAAGCGAAGACAAGGCGAGATGACAAACAAACTTGATGCTATCTTAAAAGCCTTTAATGAACGAGAAATTGGAGCACTTCCAAGTGACACTATAAAGAACCCAAAAGTGAATTCGATTTCGTCGACTTCATATTCTTGTTCACCAAGGGAGAGTGCACATCCATGCCCCTCACACCCAACGGTTCACTCGGTAAATGCTATCAAAAAGGGTTCCAAGCCATCCAAAATGAGGTACCAAGGCCCTGCACCATTGGTAGAACCTACTCTTGAGAAACCCGTCAACCAAGAACCCAAACCTAGTCTAGAGGAGGAGTACAAGGAACTCCATCAAGAAAAACCGGTTCTTGAAGTCTTAGCTCATGCACCTTATTATAATGCTTTAAAAGAAAAATATGAGTTAGAACTTAAACTTGGAAAACATGGTTCCGCTTTTGTGCGAAATAATTTACCTGAGAAGTTAGACGATCCCGGGCTATTTACTCTTCCGTGTAGGCTTGGAACTTCCAAACCTCTCGATGCTCTCGCCGACTTAGGATCATGCATCAATCTTGTTCCATTATCCCTCCATAGAAGCCTTAACTTAGGTAAGATAGAACCAATGGAAACCATCTTAGGTCTAGCGGATGGTAGTGTTGCATATCTGGTGGGGATAATTAAAGACATGGTAGTACACGTAGGAGAGTTGACTCTTTTGGCCGACTTTCATGTGCTAGACATGAATAAGGACCCGACATGCCCATTACTAGTAGGAAGAGGATTCTTAGCTATCGCTAGTGCTATCATCGATTGTAAGATGTCCAAGATAGTGGTAGGAGAGGGAAGTGCTAGGTCAATCTACGATGTCAAAAAGCGTACATACTACAAAGAGGAAATCCACATGAGATTAGGTTGGATAGAACGCCCTCTAGATATGGACCTTGGATAGATGAGAACCTCATAGGTCCCCAACGACCTTTCTACTTAGATGAAGCCTTTGCTAGTAAGGCAACTTTCAATGAAAAAAGATGGCTAGGGACATGGAAAAAACCCGTTCGTGGGGCCTTAGTATTTAGGAAGATGACCAAGTTTCTCTGAAGCTTTCCCATCAACCTTGTCATGAATAAGTGGAAAGTTGAGAGCGATAAGCCTAAACATAAATGGGATTGGAATAGACCACCTAGTGATGGTAATGGAGAGTGGCACATTAGAATAACGATCTATGATCCCGATGGAGAGAAGTTTGAAAAGGCATATCGAACCAAACGTACTACTAGGAACTTAAATGATAAGTTTGATCCTTACGACATTGTTAAGGATAAGCTTACTTATATCGAGTGCGTAAGAACACGACTACGAGTCTAGCTACAAGACTCTTAAATAAAGAAAAGCGCTTCGTGGGAGGCAACCCATGCTTAATTGTTTGCTTGTTAGTGTCGTATATCTTTTATTAATTGTTTATTCTCATGTTTAAATTTGTAAAAATGCTTTATTTTGTTTTTAACCTCGTCTTAATTGCATATAAAGGTATTTTACATAAAGGATAAGTGTAGGGAGGATTACACACGTTTTCAAAAGAAACGTAAACATGAGAATAACAATTCATTAAAAGATATATATGTGTGTTTGTTCGAGTCAAATGCTTGTATCGAGTCATAATGGATGTTTTGCAGAAATTTTTCCAGATTCTAAAGATGTAAATTTTCCAGAATTTTTTCCAGAAAACCGCAGACCAGTTTTTGTCAGGATAACCTGACGGCATCTGGATTGCAACCTGACAGTGTCAGGAAGGAGTAAAACCAACAGATTACTTTTTTCTCGTTTTCTGAGCTAGTTATAAATTTTTGGAATTTTCCAGGCCTTAATTTTCCAGAAATTCTGTAAACATCCATTCCACAAGCATTATATCTTAGTTTAATAGAGTCTTATATATATTATTACCGCCGATTTTACGCGAAGGGTTCGTTTGTTTTCTTGAATGTGCGGTTTTATTTATCAAGAAGAAGAAACAAAAGATTGGAAGGAGCTTTTCACGCATACATTTTTCTTGGAAAGGATTTAACCACCACTTTACACGGATCCTACCGAGCTAATCAGGGGAGTATTAGTTTCTTTCGTTTTCATTACCTTCTATTATCATAACTTTGATACTTTCGGGGAACATTGGGGACAATGTTCAGTTTAAGTGTAGGGGGGAAAATAAAACGGGAACTTTGAAACTATGCTTATCCTTGATTATTTGCTTTGTCCAATTGTATTTGTTTAATAAACCATGAGAAAATGTCGGTTAGGGTAATTTTGGCACCAAAATTTTAATTTTTCATAACATATAGGAGTGGGCCATTAGTCTTAACAAAAGCGTCTCATGGATAGGAAGTTGCATGACTAGCACAAAAACCCTTTACCACCTAAATTCCACCCAAAATGTGAGGATCATCCTTAGATTAGTAGGAATTAAAGCATTCATCTTCAATGCTTAGTGTGTGAACCGGTAGTATATTAGATTCTAGAACTTGTTTTGTGATGCATCCCGAGATCGCTAGTAAGACTACACTTGTGTAGTTAGGAATAACTAAATGATAAGAGGCATTAGGATAACCCTTGTTTGATACCCGTAATATATTTACTTCTTCCACATCGGTTGAGTAATTCCCCCACACCTTTGCGTTGTACTCACTTTTAGTACACGATACCCCTAGTTAACCCCTCAGAGCCTATCCTTTTCGCGGTTCTCTTGATTTCTCGGTTTTCCGGAATATCAATGAAGAGCATTGTTTACACCCCACCCCCAAATATACACCCAAATCGCCTTAGCCTACCATGTATGCACTCACTTTTAGTGCATTATTGTTATCACCCTAAACCCTTAGTTCAATTATCTAGTTGCTTGCATGAGTTGCTAAGTCGAGTCATATCCTTTGCATACAGTTTTGGGACGATTGGGACTCATGAGAAAAAGTTAAAGTTTATATGATTAGAAGCGAACGTTAAGATCCCTTATTTGTGTAATAACATACCCCAAGTGTTTTGATATTTTCAATTCGGGTCAAATTAGTGTTAGAGTAATAAAACTCAAGTGTAGGGATGTGCCTATAAATCCCTATCATTTTGATGTTACAGTAGAGGATGGTAGAGTAAAAGTGTATGAAAAAAAATCGAAAAAAAAATAGAAAAAGAGAAAAGAAAAAAAATAGAGTGTAAAAAAAAAAAAAACTAAAACAAATACATACGGGCTACCATCCTACATCTATCCTTTAAATTTATGTTTGTTTGTTTCAGTTATCTAGAGTTTAGAGTGTCGAGTTTTGGCTTAGCAACGCCATTCTTCGTATGCTTGTAACATAAAGATTTTTGACATGCCACCACTAAATAGCCTATCCCACCAAACCCTTTGTTTCCCTACCGTAAGCCTAACATTACAACCCTTTAAAGACCTCTTTGATAGTCTTTCCTAGGTGCTTACGCCAAAGCGATGGAGGTTTGATCTAGTCTCAAGACTATGGTAATCTATGTACTAGGACCGGTTAATGAGTGTTTATCTTCCATTTCCAACTTGTTATATTTCATATACACCGAGAGAGATGTGAGTATCCAAACACCCCTTGTGAGGTGCTAGTATGTAATTTCCGTGCTTGTTATGACTTTTGTGGGGCTTATATGTGTTGTGGACTATTTTAAACCAATGCTTCATGACCCCTAACTTATAAATTAATTTGCTAAAAGCACATTTGCTTGAGGACAAGCAAATACCAAGTGTAGGGATATTTGATAAGGTTTTAAAATGTACCTTTTTGAGGGGTTATTTAAGCCCTTATTTGATCACTTTTGTATCCTTTATTACTTAATATCGTTCCTTTTCACTTTTTAGGTCTCTTGAAGGCAAATTGCTGTAATGGCACTTATTTGGACGAAAAGGCGCGAATATACGAAGAAAATGGCCAAAGTCAAGAATTGAGACACTCAAGCTGCTGAAGTACAAGGTGACGGCGTCACTGCTAAACTGCGACGCCGTCGGAGCATTTTGTGACGGGACAGAAGTCAAATTTCTTATTTTCAAGTGACGGTGTCAAGCTTTAAATGAGTAGGCCGTCGCAACTCAGACGGCCTAGATTTGATCCAGACGGCGTCATAAGCTGAAGAGGACGGCGTCACAAGCACAAGGTGACGCCGTCGCAAGACTAACATGGCCAAGACGAAACCCTAATGACGGCGATCCGACGACGTCACAAAACATAAGGTGACGCCGTCGCATATGTAATCTTATATATAGAATCCGAATTTTTTAGTTTTAGTGTGTAGTCTTTTGGAGTAAAAACCTAAACCGAACCAAGGCTGTCTTGTACAGTATTTTAGGGTTCCAAACCCTATCTTACATCAAAATAAGTGTTTTACTTCATTAATTCAATTATGTCTTTGATTATTTGTGTGTATGCTTGCATGTTCTCCATGTCCGGCTAATTTACTTGTGTGTTTGCTTAGGGAATATGAAACTTAATTATTGAATATTGATTGGTTGTCTCTTATCTTAATTGTTAATGATCTAGTAATGCGATAGGTCATTCGTTGTGTATTTAATGCTTGATTAATCTTTGTGAACCTTAGGTTATAGCACCTAGAGCGGTTGTAAGCTAAACCATCCAAAGAGGCCTTAGAGTTAGAGTTTATATTCCCTAGTGGGTTTTGTAGACGAGACCCTTTGGTAAGTTCAAAGAGTTAGGGATAAACGCATACCCTACAAATTTAGACACACAACGCGATTAAGAATAAGGACGTGACAATTCAACCACCAATAGGAGATAATTAAGGAGTAGTAAAACCTAAGTAAACACATCTTTAAACTATCATACGAGCACACAATAATTAGACATAGACTACATACACCTTAGATTAGATAATTAGATAAGTAGAGTAATCGGTAGCAATACCAACCCCCAAATCCAAACCCGAGATTCGTACCTTTCCATTTCCTAAAAAACATAAAAAGATAAAAATAATCTTCCTCAACCCCAACCTTAGCGTAGTAACTTCTCACTAGCATTCCTATTCCCCTAGAGAGCGATATCAATACCCGTGGCTTACCCTAATACTACACTACAACGATTAGGTTCACTGCCTAGGGTGTTATAAAACTTGCTCGAAGAAAAGGAAGTTCCTTTGACCCCGAACGACGCGTGTAGCGTTATCAAGTTTTTGGCACCGCTGCCGGGGAATAGAATAGCTAGTTAGTAGTAGTCCACCTCGTTTAGGTTTCTTTGCTTGATTCCTATCAAGTATATTTTTCTCATTTTTAGCTTCCTCGTAGTCTATCCCCCTTCTTCGTGACCTTTGTTCGTAATCCCATCACTTTTCATCATGGAAGGTGATAACCACCCACCATTCATCAACCCACCACCAAATGACCCGCCAAGAGCCTGTACTCTAGGTGAATACTCGAGACCAAGCCACCTAGGCTATAGGAACACCATTGAGCTTCCCGACCAAGCCAAACTACGGCCCTGCGATCCGACACCATCCGGTTGGTGCAAAACGGATGTGCATTCCATGGACTTCGCTCCGAAGATCCAAATCAACATCTAAGGGATTTCCTTAAAATTGTCGATTCCATCGACCTTGATGCTACTACTCGGGAGACCACGCGTCTGCGTCTCTTCCAATTCTCTCTACGGGACCAAGCTAGTAATTGGCTTGAGCGACTTCCCGCCGGCTCCATCTCAAGTTGGGATGATCTCACCTCTCGCTTCCTTGCTCAATTTTCCCACCGGGGAGAACCACTAAGCTTAGGAATGATATCTTGATGTTCCAACAACGTCAAGGTGAATCTCTCTACGAAGCATGGACTCGATTCAAGGACCTACTTCATAAAGTCCCTCATCACGACATTGATCTTTGGCTTCAAGTCCAAATCTTTTATGATCATGTCAACTTCCCCACCAAGCGATCCATTGACCAAGCGGCCGGTGGAAAACTTAGTGATCTCACCGCGGAAGAATCATGGGGTATAATAGAGGACCTTGCTCTCTATGACAACGAAAATTGGAATGACCCCCGTGAGTTGCCCAAAACCGTTAAGGCAATCTCCTTGCCTCCCATTGACTCACAATCTTCCGACCGTAGGATGATCGAACTTGAAGATCAAGTTAAATTCTTAATGAGTTCCTACGAAAATAAAATCACTCTTCCTTGTGAGTTATGTAGTGGTCCCCATGACACTCGTGATTGCACAAGACTCCCCGAACGAGCTTTTGCGGACTACGCCTCCGTGCGTACCGACTGGGCGGGAGAGAAGTGGTACACTTTCAAGCCCGAACAAAACAACTTAGGAAACTCTTACAACCCCTCATGGAGAAATCACCCTAACCTTAAGTGGAACCAAAACTCAAGCACACCCCAAAGCTCATCTAGTCCACCTAATAGGTTCAATTCTCTAAACACCGGGAACCCCTCTAATCTTGAGGCAATTGCATCTAGATTCATGTCATCTCAAGAGATTCGATTGACTAAGCTTGAAGCCGATTTTAAGCGAAGACAAGGCGAGATGACAAACAAGCTTGATGCTATCTTAAAAGCCTTTAATGAACGAGAAATTGGAGCACTTCCAAGTGACACTATAAAGAACCCAAAAGTGAATTCGATTTCGTCGACTTCAGATTCTTGTTCACCATGGGAGAGTGCACATCCATGCCCCTCACACCCAACAGTTCACTCGGTAAATGCTATCAAAAAGGGTTCCAAGCCATCCAAAATGAGGTACCAAGGCCCTGAACCATTGGTAGAACCTACTCTTGAGAAACCCATCAACCAAGAACCCAAACCTAGTCTAGAGGAGGAGTACAAGGAACTCCATCAAGAAAAACCGGTTCTTGAAGTCTTAGCTCATGCACCTTATTATAATGCTTTAAAATAAAAATATGAGTTAGAACTTAAACTTGGAAAACATGGTTCCGCTTTTGTGCGAAATAATTTACCTAAGAAGTTAGACGATCCCGGGCTATTTACTCTTCCGTGTAGGCTTGGAACTTCCAAACCTCTCGATGCTCTCGCCGACTTAGGATCATGCATCAATCTTGTTCCATTGTCCCTCCATAGAAGCCTTAACTTAGGTAAGATAGAACCAACGGAAACCATCTTAGGTCTAGCGGACGGTAGTGTTGCATATCCGGTGGGGATAATTAAAGACATGGTAGTACACGTAGGAGAGTTGACTCTTTTGGCCGACTTTCATGTGCTAGACATGAATAAGGACCGACATGCCCATTACTAGTAGGAAGAGGATTCTTAGCTACCGCTAGTGCTATCATCGATTGTAAGATGTCCAAGATAGTGGTAGGAGAGGGAAGTGCTAGGTCAATCTACGATGTCAAAAAGCATACATACTACAAAGAAGAGGAAATCCCACATGAGATTAGGTTGGATAGAGCGCCCTCTAGATATGGACCTTGGATAGATGAGAACCTCATAGGTCCCCAACGACCTTTCTACTTAGATGAAGCCTTTGCTAGTAAAGCAACTTTCAATGAAAAAGAGATGGCTAGGGACATGGAAATAAACCCCGTTCGAGGACGCCTTAGTATTTAGGAAGATGACCGAGTTTCTAGGAAGCTTGCCCATCAACCTTGTCATGAATAAGTGGAAAGTTGAGAGCGATAAGCCTAAACATAAATGGGATTGGAATAGACCACCTAGTGATGGTAATGGAGAGTGGCACATTAGATTAACGATCTATGATCCCGATGGAGAGAAGTTTGAAAAGGCATATCGAACCAAGCGTACTACTAGGAACTTAAATGATAAGTTTGATCCTTATGACATTGTTAAGGAGAGGCTTACTTATATCGCGTAGGGCGACTACGAGTCTAGCTACAAGACTCATAAATTAAGAAAAGCCGTGGGAGGCAACCCATGCTTAATTGTTTGCTTGTTAGTGTCATATATCTTTTATTAATTGTTTATTCTCATGTTTAAATTTGTAAAAATGCTTTATTTTGTTTTAACCTCGTCTTAATTGCATATAAAGGTATTTTACATAAAGGATAAGTGTAGGGAGGATTACACACGTTTTCAAAAGAAACGTAAACATGAGAATAACAATTCATTAAAAGATATATATGTGTGTTTGTTCGAGTCAAATGCTTGTATCGAGTCATAATGGATGTTTTGCATAAATTTTTCTAGATTCTAAAGATGTAAATTTTCCAGAAAATCGCAGACCTGTTTTTGTCAGGATAACCTGACGGCGTCAGGATTGCAACCTGACGGCGTCAGGAAGGAGTAAAAACAACATATTAGTTTTTTCTCGTTTTCTGAGCTACTTATAAATTTTTGGAATTTTCCAGGTATTAATTTTCCAGAAATTCTGTAAATATCCATTCCACAAGCATTATATCTTAGTTTAATAGAGTGTTATATATATTATTACCGCCGATTTTACGCGAAGGTTTCGTTTGTTTTCTTCGAATGTGCAGGTTTTATTTATCAAGAAGAAGAAACAAAAGATTGGAAGGAGCTTTTCACGCATACATTTTTCTTGGAAAGGATTTAACCACTACTTTACACGGATCCTACCGAGCTAATCAGGGGAGTATTAGTTTCTTTCGTTTTTCATTACCTTCTATTATCATAACTTTGATACTTTCGGGGTACATTGGGGACAATGTTCAGTTTAAGTGTAGGGAGGGAAAATAAAACGGGAACTTTGAAACTATGCTTATCCTTGATTATTTGCTTTGTCCAATTGTATTTGTGTAATAAACCATGAGAAAATGTCGGTTAGGGTAATTTTGGCACCAAATTTTTAATTTTTCATAACATATAGGAGTGGGCCATTAGTTTTAACAAAAGCGTCTCATGGATAGGAAGTTGCATGACTAGCACAAAAACCCTTTACCACCTAAATTCCACCCAAAATGTGAGGTTCACCCTTAGATTAGTAGGAATTAAAGCATTCATCTTCAATGCTTAGTGTGTGAACCGGTAGTATATTAGATTCTAGAACTTGTTTTGTGATGCATCCCGAGATCGCTAGTAAGACTACACTTGTGTAGTTAGGAATAACTAAATGATAAGAGGCATTAGGATAACCCTTGTTTGATACCCGTAATATATTTACTTCTTCCACATCGGTTGAGTAATTCCCCCACACCTTTGCGTTGTACTCACTTTAGTACACGATACCCCTAGTTAACCCCTCAGAGCCTATCCTTTTCTCGGTTCTCTTGATTTTTCGGTTTTCCGGAATATCAATGAAGAGCATTGTTTACACCCCACCCCCAAATATACACCCAAATCGCCTTAGCCTACCATGTATGCACTCACTTTTAGTGCATTATTGTTATCACCCTAAACCCTTAGTTCAATTATCTAGTTGCTTGCATGCGTTGCTAAGTCGAGTCATATCCTTTGTATACAGTTTTGGGACGATTGGGACTCATGGGAAAAAGTTAAAGTTTATATGATTATAAGCGAACGTTAAGATCCCTTATTTGCGTAATAACATACCCCAATTGTTTTGATCTTTTCAATTCGGGTCAAATTAGTGTTAGAGTAATAAAAACTCAAGTGTAGGGATGTGCCTATAAATCCCTATCATTTTGATGTTACAGTAGAGGATGGTAGAGTAAAAGTGTATGAAAAAAAAATCGAAAAAATAGAAAAAGAGAAAAGAAAAAAAATAGAGTGTAAAAAAAAAAAGAAACTAAAACAAATACATACGGGCTACCATCCTACATCTATCCTTTAAATTTATGTTTGTTTGTTTCAGTTATCTAGAGTTTAGAGTGTCGAGTTTTGGCTTAGCAACGCCATTCTTCGTATGCTTGTAACATAAAGATTTTTGACTTGCCACCACTAAATAGCCTATCCCACCAAACCCTTTGTTTCCCTACCGTAAGCCTAACATTACAACCCTTTAAAGACCTCTTTGATAGTCTTTCCTAGGTGCTTACGCCAAAGCGATGGAGGTTTGATCTAGTCTCAAGCCTATGGTAATCTATGTACTAGGACCGGTTAATGAGTGTTTATCTTCCATTTCCAACTTGTTATATTTCATATACACCCGAGAGAGATGTGAGTATCCAAACACCCCTTGTGAGGTGCTAGTATGTAATTTCCGTGCTTGTTATGACTTTTGTGGGGCTTATATGTGTTGTGGACTGTTTTAAACCAATGCTTCATGACCCCTAACTTATAAATTAATTGGCTAAAAGCACATTTGCTTGAGGACAAGCAAATACCAAGTGTAGGGATATTTGATAAGGTTTTAAAATGTACCTTTTTGAGGGGTCATTTAAGCCCTTATTTGATCACTTTTGTATCCTTTATTACTTAATATCGTTCCTTTTCACTTTTTAGGTCTCTTGAAGGCAAATTGCTGTAATGGCACTTATTTGGACGAAAAGGCGCGAATATACGAAGAAAATGGCCAAAGTCAAGAATCGAGACACTCAAGCTGCTGAAGTACAAGGTGACGACGTCACTGCTAAACTACGACGCCGTCGGAGCATTTTGTGACGGGACAGAAGTCAAATTTCTTATTCTCAAGTGACGGTGTCAAGCTTTAAAAGAGTAGGCCGTCGCAACTCAGACTGCCTAGATTTGATCCGACGGGCGTCATAAGCAGAGAGGGCGTCACAAGCACAAGGTGACGCCGTCGCAAGACTAACGTGGCCAAGACGAAACCCTAATGACGGCGATCCGACGGCGTCACAAAACATAAGGTGACGCCGTCGCATATGTAATCTTATATATAGAATCCGAATTTTTTAGTTTTAGTGTGTAGTCTTTTGGAGTAAAAACCTAAACCGAACCAAGGCTGTCTTGTACAGTATTTTAGGGTTCCAAACCCTATCTTACATCAAGATAAGTGTTTTACTTCATTAATTCAATTATGTCTTTGATTATTTGTGTGTATGCTTGCATGTTCTCCATGTCCGGCTAATTTACTTGTGTGTTTGCTTAGGGAATATGAAACTTAATTATTGAATATTGATTGTTTGTCTCTTATCTTAATTGTTAATGATCTAGTAATGCGATAGGTCATTCGTTGTGTACTTAATGCTTGATTAATCTTTGTGAACCTTAGGTTATAGCACCTAGAGCGGTTGTAAGCTAAACCATCCAAAGAGGCCTTAGAGTTAGAGTTTATATTCCCTAGTGGGTTTTGTAGACGAGACCCTTTGGTAAGTTCAAAGAGTTAGGGATAAACGCATACCCTACAAATTTAGACACACAACGCGATTAAGAATAAGGACGTGACAATTCAACCACCAATAGGAGATAATTAAGGAGTAGTAAAACCTAAGTAAACACATCTTTAAACTATCATACGAGCACACAATAATTAGACATAGACTACATACACCTTAGATTAGATAATTAGATAAGTAGAGTAATCGGTAGCAATACCAACCCCCAAATCCAAACCCCGAGATTCGTACCTTTCCATTTCCTAAAAAAACATAAAAAGATAAAAAAATAATCTTCCTCAACCCCAACCTTAGCGTAGTAACTTCTCACTAGCATTCCTATTCCCCTAGAGAACGATATCAACACCCGTGGCTTACCCTAATACTACACTACAACGATTAGGTTCACTGCCTAGGGTGTTATAAAACTTGTTCGAAGAAAAGGAAGTTCCTTTGACCCCGAACGACGCGTGTAGCGTTATCAAGTTTTTGGCACCGCTGCCGGGGAATAGAATAGCTAGTTAGTAGTAGTCCACCTCGTTTAGGTTTCTTTGCTTGATTCCTATCAAGTATATTTTTCTCATTTTTAGCTTCCTCGTAGTCTATCCCCTTCTTACGTGACCTTTGTTAAGTAATCCCATCACTTTTCATCATGGAAGGTGATAACCACCCACCATTCATCAACCCACCACCAAATGACCCGCCAAGAGCCCGTACTCTAGGTGAATACTCGAGACCAAGCCACCTAGGCTATAGGAACACCATTGAGCTTCCGACCAAGCCCAAACTACGGCCCTGCGATCCGACATAATCCGGTTGGTGCAAAACGGATGTGCATTCCATGGACTTAAGCTCAGAAGATCCAAATCAACATCTAAGGATTTCCTTAAAATTGTCGATTCCATCGACCTTGATGCTACTACTCGGGAGACCACGCGTCTGCGTCTCTTCCAATTCTCTCTACGGGACCAAGCTAGTAATTGGCTTGAGCGACTTCCCGCCGGCTCCATCTCAAGTTGGGATGATCTCACCTCTCGCTTCCTTGCTCAATTTTTCCCACCGGGGAGAACCACTAAGCTTAGGAATGATATCTTGATGTTCCAACAACGTCAAGGTAAATCTCTCTACAAAGCATGGACTCGATTCAAGGACCTACTTCATAAAGTCCCTCATCACGACATTGATCTTTGGCTTCAAGTCCAAATCTTTTATGATCATGTCAACTTCCCCACCAAGCGATCCATTGACCAAGCGGTCGGTGGAAAACTTAGTGATCTCACCGCGGAAGAATCATGGGGTATAATAGAGGACCTTGCTCTCTATGACAACGAAAATTGGAATGACCCCCGTGAGTTGCCCAAAACCGTTAAGGCAATCTCCTTGCCTCCCATTGACTCACAATCTTCCGACCGTAGGATGATCGAACTTGAAGATCAAGTTAAATTCTTAATGAGTTCCTACGAAAATCCTAAGTCTTCACATCAAGTGAATAAAATCACTCTTCCTTGTGAGTTATGTAGTGGTCCCCATGACACTCGTGATTGCACAAGACTCCCCGAACGAGCTTTTGCGGACTACGCCTCCGTGCATACCGACGGAGCGGGAGAGAAGTGGTACACTTTCAAGCCCGAACAAAACAACTTAGGAAACTCTTACAACCCCTCATGGAGAAATCACCCTAACCTTAAGTGGAACCAAAACTCAAGCACACCCCAAAGCTCATCTAGTCCACCTAATAGGTTCAATTCTCTAAACACCGGGAACCCCTCTAATCTTGAGGCAATTGCATCTAGATTCATGTCATCTCAAGAGATTCGATTGACTAAGCTTGAAGCCGATTTTAAGCGAAGACAAGGCGAGATGACAAACAAACTTGATGCTATCTTAAAAGCCTTTAATGAACGAGAAATTGGAGCACTTCCAAGTGACACTATAAAGAACCCAAAAGTGAATTCGATTTCGTCGACTTCAGATTCTTGTTCACCATGGGAGAGTGCACATCCATGCCCCTCACACCCAACAGTTCACTCGGTAAATGCTATCAAAAAGGGTTCCAAGCCATCCAAAATGAGGTACCAAGGCCCTGAACCATTGGTAGAACCTACTCTTGAGAAACCCGTCAACCAAGAACCCAAACCTAGTCTAGAGGAGGAGTACAAGGAACTCCATCAAGAAAAACCGGTTCTTGAAGTCTTAGCTCATGCACCTTATTATAATGCTTTAAAATAAAAATATGAGTTAGAACTTAAACTTGGAAAACATGGTTCCGCTTTTGTGCGAAATAATTTTCCTGAGAAGTTAGACGATCCCGGGCTATTTACTCTTCCGTGTAGGCTTGGAACTTCCAAACCTCTCGATGCTCTCGCCGACTTAGGATCATGCATCAATCTTGTTCCATTGTCCCTCCATAGAAGCCTTAACTTAGGTAAGATAGAACCAACGGAAACCATCTTAGGTCTAGCGGACGGTAGTGTTGCATATCCGGTGGGGATAATTAAAGACATGGTAGTACACGTAGGAGAGTTGACTCTTTTGGCCGACTTTCATGTGCCAGACATGAATAAGGACCCGACATGCCCATTTCTAGTAGGAAGAGGATTCTTAGCTACCGCTAGTGCTATCATCGATTGTAAGATGTCCAAGATAGTGGTAGGAGAGGGAAGTGCTAGGTCAATCTACGATGTCAAAAAGCATACATACTACAAAGAAGAGGAAATCCCACATGAGATTAGGTTGGATAGAACGCCCTCTAGATACGGACCTTGGATAGATGAGAACCTCATAGGTCCCCAACGACCTTTCTACTTAGATGAAGCCTTTGCTAGTAAAGCAACTTTCAATGAAAAAGAGATGGCTAGGGACATGGAAATAAACCCGTTCGAGGACGCCTTAGTATTTAGGAAGACGACCGAGTTTCTAGGAAGCTTGCCCATCAACCTTGTCATGAATAAGTGGAAAGTTGAGAGCGATAAGCCTAAACATAAATGGGATTGGAATAGACCACCTAGTGATGGTAATGGAGAGTGGCACATTAGATTAACGATCTATGATCCCGATGGAGAGAAGTTTGAAAAGGCATATCGAACCAAACGTACTACTAGGAACTTAAATGATAAGTTTGATCCTTAAGACATTGTTAAGGATATGCTTACTTATATCGGAATGCGTAAGGCACGACTACGAGTCTAGCTACAAGACTCATAAATTAAGAAAAGCGCTTCGTGGGAGGCAACCCACGCTTAATTGTTTGCTTGTTAGTGTCGTATATCTTTTATTAATTGTTTATTCTCATGTTTAAATTTGTAAAAATGCTTTATTTTGTTTTAACCTCGTCTTAATTGCATATAAAGGTATTTTACATAAAGGATAAGTATAGGGAGGATTACACACGTTTTCAAAAAGAAACGTAAACATGAGAATAACAATTCATTAAAAGATATATATGTGTGTTTGTTCGAGTCAAATGCTTGTATCGAGTCATAATGGATGTTTTGCATAAATTTTTCCAGATTCTAAAGATGTAATTTTTCCAGAAAATCGCGAGACCAGTTTTAGTCGAGGATAACCCTGACGGCGTCAGATTGCAACTGGCGTCGGGGAAGGAGTAAAACAACATATTAGTTTTTCTCGTTTTCTGAGCTACTTATAAATTTTGGAATTTTCCGTGTATTAATTTTCGAAATTCTGTAAATATCCATTCCACAAGCATTATATCTTAGTTTAATAGAGTGTTATATATATTATTACCGCCGATTTTTGAAGGTTTAGTTTGTTTTCTTCGAATGTGCCGGTTTTATTTATCAAGAAGAAGAAACAAAAGATTGGAAGGAGCTTTTCACGCATACATTTTTCTTGGAAAGGATTTAACCACTACTTTACACGGATCCTACCGAGCTAATCAGGGGAGTATTAGTTTCTTTCGTTTTTCATTACCTTCTATTATCATAACTTTGATACTTTCGTGGAACATTGGGGACAATGTTCAGTTTAAGTGTAGGGAGGGAAAATAAAACGGGAACTTTGAAACTATGCTTATCCTTGATTATTTGCTTTGTCCAATTGTATTTGTGTAATAAACCATGAGAAAATGTCGGTTAGGGTAATTTTGGCACCAAATTTTTAATTTTTCATAACATATAGGAGTGGGCCATTAGTCTTAACAAAAGCGTCTCATGGATAGGAAGTTGCATGACTAGCACAAAAACCCTTTACCACCTAAATTCCATGGTCCGCGCAGAACAGTCAAGCTAAATCACTCAAACCTGCCACTTGTGAATGGCAGACCGTAATCAGCTTAAAACTGCTCAAGCACGAATGCAATTTAAATCAGAGGAATATAGTGTATTCCTGGGTCGTTAAGTCCCACGGAGGATGAATTGGTGTTTAAACAACTTCAGATGATAGAATGATCACTAATGATAGTGATCAGTAAGGTTTTGAATGGATAATTACCTAAAGAAAAGATCTACAAATAACAGCGACTTAAATGCAAATTAAGAAAATTAAAAAGTTAAAATCTATTAAATAAACGCTATCACTATTTTTAAAGATCGATGAACGTTTATTTTATAAAACAAAATAACTTAAATAAACTATATTAACTAAAACATAAACTCAAAATTTCTAAAAACGTTATTTAAAACGGAAACGAGCGTTATTTACGAAAATGGCGCTGGAGCGCAAGATAAAACGTAAATTTTATGAAATAAAAGGCCTACGAGTGTAAAACTAATTTTATTACGTACTATATGACAAAAGAAAATTTTAGAAAAAATATTTATATTTTTTTGATTTTTATATTTTTTATTATGAATTAATTAAGATTTTACACTAATTAAATGTTTAAAAATACTAAAACTTATGAGAAAAATCTGAAACTTTTTTATAAAATACTTTATACTATTAAAAAGATAAGAAAAATACAAAATGTGAAAAAGGTATTATAAATAAGCCACAAATAAGCAAATAAGCTCGTATAAGCTTATAATGAAAACTGGGTTAAATACTAAGTTGTGTAAGAAAATAACGAGAAAGACCCAAGGGCGCAATGGCATACAGGTACACCACTATCATCCCCATAAGGGAGAGGTCTCAGGTTCGACCCCTGCCTCTCCCTTTTTGCACAAACATTTTATTTTTGAAAATTTCTTTTTACAAACCTGTTAAGCACCTTTAAATAAGCAATTAATTCAACTGTGACTTTTTGTGAAACTGAATAATAAGCTGAGTTTTAGCTTATGATTTTATCACAGTTAAGTTGGAAAACAGAAATAAGCACAAGATTAAATCAAACGGCTAATAAGCTAATAGATAAGCTAAATGTAACTGAAAATAAGCTAGGCACATGATAATAAGCTATTATTACAACTGAATAAGCTCAATACTTGACAAATAAGCTCTAACCAAACTACAAATAAGCACTAGTTAACACTGTTACACAGTGCACCCTTTTAAATCACTAGGCACCTTCTAGCTACTATTTAAGCACTTGAATAAGCTCAGAAATAAAAATAAGCAATTGAACAAACAAGTTGACCAAGTAAACTATCCAAAAAGCTGAATTACAAAGATTGGCTTTCACAAATCAGCTTGTGAGAAGCTTTTGAAAAATTGGAAAACACTGACTAACTGGTTAAATTTAAACAAAATGGACAAAACTAAAAAGCTATTGCAGGCTATTCTAATAAGCTAAAAATTGAAAAGCTAATATTGTAACTTTGAGACAGCTAGGTTGGCTACTTAAAAAGCTAAATTTGACAAGATAAGGTGGGCTAATAAGCTCTATAAGAGCTTGTGAAAAGGCTTATACAAGCTGGTGCACGGGGAGGTTTCAGAAACTGTGCTCAAAAGAAGCTAATGATTAAGCTATTTATAAGCTAAGTTGATATAAACTATTATTTTTCTAATTTTGTTGAGCAGCTATATTTTAATATCCTAGAAGCTTGTAAACTGAATCTTAATATTAAACACTCAGTAAAATTCTAAGTTTTATTCAAAAACAGGTATTGAGAAATTTGACTTTTTAAAATACACTAGAACTTTGACTTTTATGAACTTATGATTGATCTTATGGACTGAATTTGATATAATAAGCTAATATAAGGTTATCTAAAGCTATATTAACAACTTTTAAGCAAGTATGGTGAATTTTACAAATCAAAATCCTATCAGTTATTAACAAAGTGAGATTTAAAGATGATTTTTACTTTTTATGAAATAAGGACTGTGATTTATGACTGGACTGATCTTTTAGACACACATATGACTTATAAAAACAATAAACAACCACAAAACTTGCCTCTAGCAGGCTATACTGAGCAAATCCAAACAGTACATTTAGAAAGAAAATTAGAACTTACAAATGATCCAGCTCATGAGAAGCTTAAAACATAACCCATTTACCACTATACTAATCAAAATCAACCCACTCCAGCATCAAGATCAACCCAAATCCATTTCTGAACCAAAGATGACCACAGTTGACTTTCGTTGACCGATTTTGGCTTTTCTAATTTTAAAACACTAGAGTATATTGCAAGCTTATGAAAAGATGTAACAAGCTTATCTGAGCTTGTTTGAAGGATAAAAGAGCTTTGGTGACTTCTAATAAGTATAAATTACTTAGTACGATTTGACAAGAAATATAAAAACTTGAAATTTTATTAAACTGGAATAATTACAATAAAACAGTAACTTTTAACTTGAAATGAACTTGATTTTACACTAAGGATTGAAATTTTAGCTAAAACATGCTTTAAAGTAAGTTTTACACTAAGAAATGGTCTAAAACATGCGACAACCTCTTCTCACTGCCTTCTTTCTTCTTTATAGATATCCAAAAAGCTTTTCCTCTTTCCTCTGATCATTTCCCACCATTGGATAGGCCAAAGTGATCACATCCTTTGATTTTCACTTTTTGGCGCCAAAAAAGTCTTGGGCAGGTTGAAACATTAAATGGGCTTTGGGAGGATATGGAGGTGGAGGGGGACAGGATGTGAAGTGGGTAAGGAGCTGGAAAGGTTGAGATAAGGTGGTGAGGTGGAAAGGTAAAAACCAGGTCTGGTTTTGTGATTACAGGTGTAGGAGAGGAGGTGCTACAGTGGCGCGGTTTTCCTTTTATTTAAAAATTGGGCCGGGTTTGGGTGTTGGGCTGGTCGGGTTAAGTTTGGTTTGTTGGATTTGGGTTAAATGGTTAATAACACCAAGGGTCCATTTGGTATAGCTAGTAAACACAAGGACCAATAATGTAATTCTGCCATTCTTGATGGACTGATCCTGTCAACATTCCAAACTTCTTTTAAGGGGCCAAACCTGCCATTAAACAATTACACAAGGACCAAAAGTATATAATTTACTATTTTAAAACTTTAAGGACCTAATATGTAATTTTTGGATTTTTAGGGACTAAAGATGTAAATTCCCAAAAGTTTATCATAAGGACCAATTTTTGTCATTTATAAATAGTACAAGGTTTATTTTTGATCAATTTCCAATTTTAAAACCTTAAGGACTATTTTTGACACTTTTGCAAAGTTGAGGGACCAAAGTTGTAATTTTGCGATTTTAAACTTCAAAGGATTATTTTGAACAACTTGTGAATCCCAAGGACCTAAAATGATATTGTACAAGTTTTTGAATTACTGGGACTAATTTTGACAACTTTTATAACTTGGGGGACTAAAGCGCCAATTATGCAAACTTAATACGTTTTTCACCGATTTTGATGTTTTTGCATTTAAAACATATAAAACACTTGTTTGTGATATTTTTATCATTTTGAAGCATTTCTGAGTGTTTTCAGATGTTTTTGGCATTCTAAACATTATAAAAATGATGAGTATTTAGACACTCATCAATCCCCCACACTAAGATATTGCTAGTCCCTAGCAATGTTTTATGAAAAGTTAATGGATTTTATCTCTTTAACAAAAGCCATTACTTCTGGAGTAGCCAATTGTTTCAGTTCAAGTAAGAACTTTGGTACAATGATAACCAAATGATTTTGAGCAAATCATAAGCTTTCAACGGAGTTGATTTGTCTTTACCGAAGCCGTACCCTTACGGACTAGCCAACTCTTAGATAAATTATCAAAATTATCTTTGGTGAGCTGATTACCAATTATGGATTTTCCACTGCCTTTACCACAAGCCATAAACTTGCGGGCTAGCCAACTCTTCACTTTTTAGGATATGGTGAGCTGAACACCATACAATTTTAGGCAAATTGCAAGCCATAAACGGATTTGAGATATCTTTACCAAGAGCCGTTTGCTCCTGGATTAGCCAATCCTTATGTGGGTTAGACATGGTGGACTGATTACCATTTGCTGAGTAAGTGAAAAACACTTACTCCAAAAAAAATTTTGGCCAAAAACGGGGGAATTGGTCTAATTATATGATAAAATTCGTGAGAATTCCCCCCCACACTTAGAAATGAATATTGCCCTCAATATTCAAAGTACCGGCGGTTATGCCGAAACATATAACGTAAAAGGGAAATACTACGGCCATTATTTGGAATTTTTGAGGTTTATACAACATGTGGGGCATCTCCCCCACACTAAGGTGGTACACGGGTGAAAACCCATGTTTAACTACTGTTTTTGATTACCGAGTCGCTAGCTTGACTCGACCCGAATTAATTTGTTCATGGGGAAGTAAGTGGAAGAGACAATCTCCATCGGACTTTCATTCAAGATGTTTGTATAAACATTGAAGTACGTGAAAGTTCCACACCGATGAGATATAGATAGAACCGGCTCACAAATGATCAATGAAAATGCCGGGGTCAAAAATAATGTCTTCATTCCCGAAGGAGTGAAGAAACGGGAAGCCCGGGATAGGTGAAGAGAGAAAGAAAGTCATGATAAAGATCATGATTAACTCATCATCATCAGAAGGAGAATTCATAATAGTATGAATTTCATCTTTTAAGCTCAATTGGTCTAGACATATCCCGGGTGTGTCTAGATCAAAGTAGAAGTTATCATACTCCGGTGGAGATATGATATGAGTGAGTTCACAGGAGAACTCCTCAAAGGATAATGATTCATATTCAGATTGATTTGGTGAGTTCAGCGGGGAACTCCTCAAAGTGAATGATTCATAATCAGGGAGAGAATTATGAGAATGAGAAGTGGTAATACCACTAATCTTCTCTCCCATATGATCAAAATGGAAAGTTTGCAATTCGGGAATAGAATCATTGAACAAAAGTTTACTATCCTCAAAGGGAATAGGATATGAAGTAGGCTTTTCATTAAAAGCCTCGATTCTAGAAACGAGAAGATTAACATTCAATAATGTAAGACGAAGAGCTTCGTCTTGGATTATTTCTTCATCATTCTCTTCTCCTAAGCTGACAGGCTTAGAAGGTAATTCCTCCACATAACTTATGTCTCCACAAGATAAAGAATGGTCCTCATCGAATCGGAGAACATCTCAATATAATCATTTTGGAAGACAAGAGGAGGAGGGATATCACACACATGATCAAGAATTTCCTGTGACTCTCTTGGGATTGGGACAAGGTTCTCAACACTAGACTTTATTAATTAGTCCGATTCCTTTTCAGGAAGCGGTGTCAAGAAGTTCATCCCCATGTTCGGAGAGTGAGTGTGAACCTCGGTGTGATAACAACAGCTGAGGGAGTTGAGAAGGACTAGCGGTTATGGATTCTACAAGTTCCATTATTTCTCTGCTAGTGATTCAGTCATATTCTTTTCTCCCTGCATTTCCACGGATGGAATCTCAACTGATGAATTTGATGAATAAAATTGTAGAATATCAAAGGTATCTTCATCATCATCGTCATCAGGAATGAAATGGAATTGAGAGCTAGATTTGAATGCTTTTTGTAGTTTAATTGATTCCCTAACGGTGTTTTCAATGGCAATCTGGGAATCTAATTTAGCACCGTTCCTCACTAACAATTCTTCCATGGATTTCTCGTGTGACAAAGCCGACTCCTCCTTAAGTTCTTTTAATAACTCAAGACTCTTCATTAGAAGGTCATTCGTAGTTTCATGAGGAGTTGCTTGAATCATTTGGTATTGTGGAGGTTGGTCTTGATACGAAGAGTCGTAATTGTTACAAGGAAATGGATTCCCTGTTTGACAATCCGAGCTAGAGTGAGGACCTCCACAATTTTCACAACATAAAAGCTGATGTGGTGTGAGTCATATGTGTTGTAATCATAATTGTTATCGGGGAACCTGCTCATAGACAAGCGTGTTTCCGATTGACAATCAGGAACTGGAGTGTGAACCATCACGGTACTCAACAGATAAGCTGCTGAGTCTCAAAGTGTGGTAGCTGATGGAATAAATCGGTTGTGTTATGGTAGGAATAGGGATCTTGGTTATAGACAGACCCGTTTCCTGATTCCACCATGCTACAACTGGGCAATTGCCACCATTATAAGGACCACCACACCATTGACAACCAAGAGGGTGAGGATAAGACATTGAAAGAATCAAATGGTTCTAGAGGGTAAGAAATGAAGAATCAAAAGGGTAAGAGGGTAAGATGGATATTTTTGGATTTTTGAAAAACATGCCATAAAAACAAAGAATGAAAATATTTTTGGGGTTGTTAACACTTTAGGAAAAGTGTTAATGAACTTTTTGATTTTGAAAAACTTTACAAAAAGGTGGTATATGTGCAAGAATGGATCTGAAAATGTTTAAAACACGCTTGCCTCCCGGCGGCGCCAAAATTTGGTCCGCGAGCAGTCAAGCTAAATCACTCAAACCGCCACTTGTGAATGGCGGACCGTAATCGTAAAAGCTGCTCAAGCGAATGCAATTTAAATCAGAGGAATATAGTGTATTCCCGGGTCGTTAAGTCCCACGGAGGATGAATTGGTGTTTAAACAACTTCAGATGATAGAATGATCACTAATGATAGTGATCAGTAAGGTTTTGAATGGATAATTACCTAAAGAAAAGATCTACAAATAACTTAAATGCAAATTAAGAAAATTAAAAAGTTAAAATCTATTAAATAAACGCTATCACTATTTTTAAAGATCGATGAACGTTTATTTTATAAAACAAAATAACTTAAATAAACTATATTAACTAAAACATAAACTCAAAATTTCTAAAAACGTTATTTAAAAGCGAAGCGTTATTTATGAAAATGGCTGGGCGCATAAGATAAAACGTAAATTTTATGAAATAAAAGGCCTACGAGTGTAAAACTAATTTTATTACGTACTATATGACAAAAGAAAATTTTAGAAAAAATATTTATATTTTTTTGATTTTTATATTTTTTATTATGAATTAATTAAGATTTTACACTAATTAAATGTTTAAAAATACTAAAACTTATGAGAAAAATCTGAAACTTTTTTATAAAATACTTTATACTATTAAAAAGATAAGAAAAATACAAAATGTGAAAAAGGTATTATAAATAAGCCACAAATAAGCAAATAAGCTCGTATAAGCTTATAATGAAAACTGGGTTAAATACTAAGTTGTGTAAGAAAATAACGAGAAAGACCCAAGGGCGCAATGGCATACAGGTACACCACTATCATCCCCATAAGGGAGAGGTCTCAGGTTCGACCCCTGCCTCTCCCTTTTTGCACAAACATTTTATTTTTGAAAATTTCTTTTTACAAACCTGTTAAGCACCTTTAAATAAGCAATTAATTCAACTGTGACTTTTTGTGAAACTGAATAATAAGCTGAGTTTTAGCTTATGATTTTATCCAGCTTAAGTTGGAAAACAGAAATAAGCACAAGATTAAATCAAACGGCTAATAAGCTAATAGATAAGCTAAATGTAACTGAAAATAAGCTAGGCACATGATAATAAGCTATTATTACAACTGAATAAGCTCAATACTTGACAAATAAGCTCTAACCAAACTACAAATAAGCACTAGTTAACACTGTTACACAGTGCACCCTTTTAAATCACTAGGCACCTTCTAGCTACTATTTAAGCACTTGAATAAGCTCAGAAATAAAAATAAGCAATTGAACAAACAAGTTGACCAAGTAAACTATCCAAAAAGCTGAATTACAAAGATTGGCTTTCACAAATCAGCTTGTGAGAAGCTTTTGAAAAATTGGAAAACACTGACTAACTGGTTAAATTTAAACAAAATGGACAAAACTAAAAAGCTATTGCAGGCTATTCTAATAAGCTAAAAATTGAAAAGCTAATATTGTAACTTTGAGACAGCTAGGTTGGCTACTTAAAAAGCTAAATTTGACAAGATAAGGTGGGCTAATAAGTTCTATAAGAGCTTGTGAAAAGGCTTATACAACCTGGTGCATTGTGGGAGGTTTCAGAACTGTGCTCAAAAGAAGCTAATGATTAAGCTATTTATAAGCTAAGTTGATATAAACTATTATTTTTCTAATTTTGTTGAGCAGCTATATTTTAATATCCTAGAAGCTTGTAAACTGAATCTTAATATTAAACACTCAAGAAAATTCTAAGTTTTATTCAAAAGCGGTATTGAGAAATTTGACTTTTTAAAATACACTAGAACTTTGACTTTTATGAACTTATGATTGATCTTATGGACTGAATTTGATATAATAAGCTAATATAAGGTTATCTAAAGCTATATTAACAACTTTTAAGCAAGTATGGTGAATTTTACAAATCAAAATCCTATCGCTTATTAACAAAGTGAGATTTAAAGATGATTTTTACTTTTTATGAAATAAGGACTGTGATTTATGACTGGACTGATCTTTTAGACACACATATGACTTATAAAAACAATAAACAACCACAAAACTTGCCTCTAGCGAGCTATCTGAGCAAATCCAAACAGTACATTTAGAAAGAAAATTAGAACTTACAAATGATCCAGCTCATGAGAAGCTTAAAACATAACCCATTTACCACTATACTAATCAAAATCAACCCACTCCAGCATTAAGATCAACCCAAATCCATTTCTGAACCAAAGATGACCACAGTTGACTTTCGTTGACCGATTTTGGCTTTTCTAATTTTAAAACACTAGAGTATATTGCAAGCTTATGAAAAGATGTAACAAGCTTATCTGAGCTTGTTTGAAGGATAAAAGAGCTTTGGTGACTTCTAATAAGTATAAATTACTTAGTACGATTTGACAAGAAATATAAAAACTTGAAATTTTATTAAACTGGAATAATTACAATAAAACTTGTAACTTTTAACTTGAAATGAACTTGATTTTACACTAAGGATTGAAATTTTAGCTAAAACATGCTTTAAAGTAAGTTTTACACTAAGAAATGGTCTAAAACATGCGACAACCTCTTCTCACTGCCTTCTTTCTTCTTTATAGATATCCAAAAAGCTTTTCCTCTTTCCTCTGATCATTTCCCACCATTGGATAGCCAAAGTGATCACATCCTTTGATTTTCACTTTTTGGCCAAAAGTCTTCAAGGTGTTGAAACATTAAATGGGCTTTGGGAGGATATGGAGGTGGAGGGGGACAGGATGTGAAGTGGGTAAGGAGCTGGAAAGGTTGAGATAAGGTGGTGAGGTGGAAAGGTAAAAACCAGGTCTGGTTTTGTGATTACAGGTGTAGGAGAGGAGGTGCTACAGTGGCGCGGTTTTCCTTTTATTTAAAATTGGGCGGGTTTGGGGTGTTTAGTCGGGTTAAGTTTGGTTTGTTGGATTTGGGTTAAATGGTTAATAACACCAAGGGTCCATTTGGTATAGCTAGTAAACACAAGGACCAATAATGTAATTCTGCCATTCTTGATGGTCGATCCGTCAACATTCCAAACTTCTTTTAAGGGGCCAAACCTGCCATTAAACAATTACACAAGGACCAAAAGTATATAATTTACTATTTTAAAACTTTAAGGACCTAATATGTAATTTTTGGATTTTTAGGGACTAAAGATGTAAATTCCCAAAAGTTTATCATAAGGACCAATTTTTGTCATTTATAAATAGTACAAGGTTTATTTTTGATCAATTTCCAATTTTAAAACCTTAAGGACTATTTTTGACACTTTTGCAAAGTTGAGGGACCAAAGTTGTAATTTTGCGATTTTAAACTTCAAAGGATTATTTTGAACAACTTGTGAATCCCAAGGACCTAAAATGATATTTTACAAGTTTTTGAATTACCAGGGACTAATTTTGACAACTTTTATAACTTGGGGGACTAAAACTGCCAATTATGCAAACTTGATACGGTTTTCACCAGATTTTGATGTTTTTGCATTTAAAACATATAAAACACTTGTTTGTGATATTTTTATCATTTTGAAGCATTTCTGAGTGTTTTCAGATGTTTTTGGCATTCTAAACAGTATAAAAATGATGAGTATTTAGACACTCATCATTCCACCCAAAATGTGAGGTTCACCCTTAGATTAGTAGGAATTAAAGCATTCATCTTCAATGCTTAGTGTGTGAACCGGTAGTATATTAGATTCTAGAACTTGTTTTGTGATGCATCCCGAGATCGCTAGTAAGACTACACTTGTGTAGTTAGGAATAACTAAATGATAAGAGGCATTAGGATAACCCTTGTTTGATACCCGTAATATATTTACTTCTTCCACATCGGTTGAGTAATTCCCCCACACCTTTGCGTTGTACTCACTTTTAGTACACGATACCCCTAGTTAACCCCTCAGAGCCTATCCTTTTCGCGGTTCTCTTGATTTTTCGGTTTTCCGGAATATCAATGAAGAGCATTGTTTACACCCCACCCCCAAATATACACCCAAATCGCCTTAGCCTACCATGTATGCACTCACTTTTAGTGCATTATTGTTATCACCCTAAACCCTTAGTTCAATTATCTAGTTGCTTGCATTAGTTGCTAAGTCGACTCATATCCTTTGTATACAGTTTTGGGACGATTGGGACTCATGAGAAAAAGTTAAAGTTTATATGATTAGAAGCGAACGTTAAGATCCCTTATTTGCGTAATAACATACCCCAAGTGTTTTGATATTTTCAATTCGGGTCAAATTAGTGTTAGAGTAATAAAAACTCAAGTGTAGGGATGTGCCTATAAATCCCTATCATTTTGATGTTACAGTAGAGGATGGTAGAGTAAAAGTGTATGAAAAAAAAATCGAAAAAAAATAGAAAAAGAGAAAAGAAAAAAAATAGAGTGTAAAAAAAAAAAGAAACTAAAACAAATACATACGGGCTACCATCCTACATCTATCCTTTAAATTTATGTTTGTTTGTTTCAGTTATCTAGAGTTTAGAGTGTCGAGTCTTGGCTTAGCAACGCCATTCTTCGTATGCTTGTAACATAAAGATTTTTGACATGCCACGACTAAATAGCCTATCCCACCAAACCCTTTGTTTCCCTACCGTAAGCCTAACATTACAACCCTTTAAATACCTCTTTGATAGTCTTTCCTAGGTGCTTACGCCAAAGCGATGGAGGTTTGATCTAGTCTCAAGCCTATGGTAATCTATGTACTAGGACCGGTTAATGAGTGTTTATCTTCCATTTCCAACTTGTTATATTTCATATACACCCGAGAGAGATGTGAGTATCCAAACACCCCTTGTGAGGTGCTAGTATGTAATTTCCGTGCTTGTTATGACTTTTGCGGGGCTTATATGTGTTGTGGACTGTTTTAAACCAATGCTTCATGACCCCTAACTTATAAATTAATTGGCTAAAAGCACATTTGCTTGAGGACAAGCAAATACCAAGTGTAGGGATATTTGATAAGGTTTTAAAATGTACCTTTTGAGGGGTCATTTAAGCCCTTATTTGATCACTTTTGTATCCGTTATTACTTAATATCGTTCCTTTTCACTTTTAGGTCTCTTGAAGGCAAATTGATGTAATGGCACTTATTTGCACGAAAAGGCGCGAATATACGAAGAAAATGGCCAAAGTCAAGAATCGAGACACTAAAGCTGCTGAAGTACAAGGTGACGGCGTCACTGCTAAACTGCGACGCCGTCGGAGCATTTTGTGACGGGACAGAAGTCAAATTTCTCATTTTCAAGTGACGGTGTCAAGCTTTAAATGAGTAGGCCGTCACAACTCAGACGGCCTAGATTTGATCCAGACGGCGTCATAAGCTGAAGAGGACGACGTCACAAGCACAAGGTGATGCCGTCGCAAGACTAACGTGGCCAAGACGAAACCCTAATGATGGCGATCCGACGACGTCATAAAACATAAGGTGACGCCGTCGCATATGTAATCTTATATATAGAATCCGAATTTTTCAGTTTTAGTGTGTAGTCTTTTGGAGTAAAAACCTAAACCGAACCAAGGCTGTCTTGTACAGTATTTTAGGGTTCCAAACCCTATCTTACATCAAGATAAGTGTTTTACTTCATTAATTCAATTATGTCTTTGATTATTTGTGTGTATGCTTGCATGTTCTCCATGTCCGGCTAATTTACTTGTGTGTTTGCTTAGGGAATATGAAACTTAATTATTGAATATTGATTGGTTGTCTCTTATCTTAATTGTTAATGATCTAGTAATGCGATAGGTCATTTGTTGTGTACTTAATGCTTGATTAATCTTTGTGAACCTTAGGTTATAGCACCTAGAGCGGTTGTAAGCTAAACCATCCAAAGAGGCCTTAGAGTTAGAGTTTATATTCCCTAGTGGGTTTTGTAGACGAGACCCTTTGGTAAGTTCAAAGAGTTAGGGATAAACGCATACCCTACAACTTTAGACACAACGCGATTAAGAATAAGGACGTGACAATTCAACCACCAATAGGAGATAATTAAGGAGTAGTAAAACCTAAGTAAACACATCTTTAAACTATCATATGAGCACACAATAATTAGACATAGACTACATACACCTTAGATTAGATAATTAGATAAGTAGAGTAATCGGTAGCAATACCAACCCCCAAATCCAAACCCCGAGATTCGTACCTTTCCATTTCCTAAAAAAAAACATAAAAAAGATAAAAAATAATCTTCCTCAACCCCAACCTTAGCGTAGTAACTTCTCACTAGCATTCTTATTCCCCTAGAGAACGATATCAATACCCGTGGCTTACCCTAATACTACACTACAACGATTAGGTTCACTGCCTAGGGTGTTATAAAACTTGCTCAAAGAAAAGGAAGTTCCTTTGACCCCGAACGACGCGTGTAGCGTTATCACTTATCTAATACAAAACATCCTACCTAAGAAAATCAAGAATGTTACATATTAAACCGACTCAATCCTACTAGCAGTGAAAAACTACATTAGCAGTGGTTTGCTCTTTATTTTATCCCGGCGTCCGCAAGCTCGTCATTTTTACCTTGACCTCAGTCTATCCAACCCGATCTGCCAGGATTGGTAGACGTACACTTGCTTCGGGAAACGGGCACCAATCAACAGAGGATTGCAGAACATAATTTTAAGCCTCTCTTTGCATATTCTATCACTCCTTCGACCCAATACCCATGATTTACTTACTTCTTCCGCTCGGGTTGAACGAGGTTAAGAAGTAAGTGGCTGAAATTTGAACATCCCAAATGGCTAATGAGAGTCTAATCGGTTTAAACTCCCACCTTTGGTACGCCATATGGTATGGCCATGCTTCCACAAACTTCAAAGGACACGGGTTTTGGGTGAAGGAATGTTGTGAATGGTCGCGGGGATGTGTTATTAGTCGTCATTGTCGTCATTTTAGAAACGACTATTTGTTTTTAGTAGTCATTTAAGAACATGTTTCTTGTGGCAAAGAATGATTGCGCTTTATGTTTTTATTTGGGGGTAAAGGTTTAGGCTATGTATGGGCTTTTTGAACCGACGGCGTGGGCAACGGGTTAACATCTTCAACTTCTCTTTGGAGTTTTTTGTTGGTGGAGGAATGGTTGTTTTTTTTATGTGCTTTCCCTTTATTTACCGCGAGGATTTTACTGTTCTTGCACGCGGTATAATTAATTTCCAATGACTGTTTTGTGGGTAGGCACGTTCCTAGGCTCCTACCCTTCTATTTTTCCTGCTGGATTTGTCCCAAAATTTCTAAGGAAGGAACGTGAATATTTTACTTGCAGATTTGTTCACCTTTTTTTGGTTTTTGGATAAGCCTTATCCGTAATTACAAACCGTTTGAATTAATGAGTTTTTTGTTTGACCATAGTACTTTTAAAATTTATTTAATCAAATATAGTACTTTCAAATTTATTTAATAAAACATAATAGTTTTACATAAACCTAAGTATTTTACAAAACAAACAAACAAACTATTTGGAAAGATTCTTCGTATTGTGAATAAATTCATTGGATATAAAGGAATGCCGAATGTAATGTCTTACTACTATGAGAAATTTTATAGAAGCGAACAACACCAAAAATGGTCAATGTATGTTAAAAAAAAGTAGAACAAAGTCTTCACCTGGTAGAAAGACTCCTAGAGGGTGGAGGCGACAAGGGCTTTTGTCTCGTTTACTTCCTAATGCCACCGATGAATGCAAGCAAAACTCGTTTACTTCCTTTCGTCTAGTTTACTTCCTATAGTATTAAACAACTTGTTATAACCTCGTTCGATTATAGTTGTGGATATCGTTGCCAGTATGAACCTTGTGAGATTTTGATAGAATCTTTATAGTTTTATATGAAACAAATGAGTTATTTCAAAGTATTCGAATATAATTTTCGAAAGATGTTTCTTTCACTAAATCATATTACGTAGAAATATAAGCCTTTAAACCAATGTCACCACATTTGCATCGACAATAAAACTTCTTTGTTTAACCTCCATCTCGTACTCAAGTAGCATTTTCTTCAATATGTTTCTTTGATTAAGATTCAATATTGAATCTTCATCGACAATAAACTTCATCGTTTAACCTCGATCATATTGAGAAGGGTGACTTTTGGTTTTTTTTCCCTTTTTTTTTAGATGTACGGGTCATATGTGCGAGTTATTTGTTGTGCTTTTAGTTTGTTTGTTTTTTGTAAAATATTTAGGATTACGTAAAAATACTTTTTTGTACTGAAACTTTGCGATGTCTCTATATAATTTTTTTTTTGGAAAAATGTAGCTTCCACAGCTGTTGTTGGTTTTGGAAATGTTGCTTATGCACGTTTGACAAACTGAAGTAAATCATTCATATCGGCGCTTTAAATTTCACTTTTAAAATTTGAACTTCAACTAGTCAACCTTTTAATTCGCAAAAAACCATATTGTACTTCAGGGACTTTTTTTGGAAAAACAGAAACAAAGTTGATATTTGCGTCGACACTAGCGGTGGTTTGAGCGAACCTAGCGGTGGTTTGAGCGAACCTAGCAGTGGTTTGTTAAAACTGTAGCAGTGGTTGCGTATTAACATATGCATATAATTGAGAATTTGTTCAATCCATGTAGCCTACTTTGGTTTTTCCAAAAACGCAACCATGTTGTGAGTTGCAGCAGAAGAGTTGGGCACCATTGATGTTTATTTCGAAATTGATTGCAACAGATTGTTAGGTGTTGCGAATTATGATGTGTGTTTGTCTAAACTATGTTTTGCCCTAGCAGTTGTAACTCTATTTTTTTATCCCCAATTGAATCCAAATTAATATGTACTTTCAAAACAACTGTTTTACTCTAATTCACAAAAAACCATATTGTACTTCAGGGACTTTTTTGGAAAAACATAAACAAAGTTGATATTTGCGTCAACACTAGTGGTGGTTTGAGCGAACCTAGCAGTGGTTGTTAAACTGTAGCAGTGGTTGCGTATTAACATATGCATATAATTGAGAATTTGTTCAATCCATGTAGCCTACTTTGGTTTTTCCAAAACCATGTTGTGAGTTGCAGCAGAAGAGTTGGGCACCATTGATGTTAATTTTGTAATTGATTTGCAACAGATTGTTAGGTGTTGCTAATTATGATGTGTGTTGGTCTAAACTATGTTTTGCCCTAGCAGTTGTAACTCTATTTTTTTTATCCCCAATTGAATCCAAATTAATCTGTACATTCAAAACAACTGTTTTACTCTTGTAGCAGTTGTTAGTTTTTTTAGGCGTATTTATCCCCAAATGTGCTATTCTAATCAGCAAAACGCAACCGTTATCGTCATCTACTATCTAGACACGACACCATTTTATGACGCATAGAAAAGTCGCATAAACCTCAAAATAATCAACTCACTCTACATATGTAATAACCAGAAACGTTATGTGCTTACGTCAAAGTGAAGATGTTGACGTTTTTACAATAACTTATGGTCTATAAAACACACGGAAATAATATTAATACACGAATACTCTAAATAGTATTAGCGATTACAACCTTGAAGTGTATCGACTCTAAAGTTATATCAAACTCTAGTCTGGACCTCATTTTATAAGCTAAGGAGTCCTTTACAATATACAAGATAATTATACCTAGCATACTTATCTAATAAAAAACATCCTACCCAAGAAATTCTAGAATGTTAAATATTAAACCGACACAATCATACTAGCAGTGAAAAGCTACATTAGCAGTGGTACGCGACTTAATTGTGAATGTAGATTCCTTCTTGTTTGCTATCATTTTCTTGAAGGATTTCCCGTCGTCTGGTTCTCCTGGGGCGGCCGTATTTTCATATGGGATTCCCCGCAGAAGTTCGATACGCTTATCAACGGGTTTCCCGTGTAAATCCGCCCTATCGGATGGAAGAGCTTTTAGTGGGGTTGCTTTTCCAATCCGCGCAGCTTTTATTTTAGAGCAATGGTAGAGCCATAGATAATTCATAAAAAATACATCCACACGCTGACGTGATAAGTTTGAATTGGAGTGAGGAGAGAGAACTGTCACAAAATACACCAATCATCCCCTACACGATAGCATGGGATTTTTTTTACGAATTATTTATGTGGTTTGCTCTAAAGTTAATCCCAGTGGCCGCAAGCTCGTCATTTTTACCTTTAACCCAGTCTATCTAACCCGATATGCCAGGATTAGTAGACGTACACTTGCTGCGGCGGCCGGGCTGCAACCAACAGAGGACTGAGACCAGAAATTTCAGCCGTGTTGTTTGCCTCTCTTTGCACATTCTACCACTCCTTCGACCCAATACCCATGATATACATCCTTCTTCCGCTCGGGAAAAGCGAGGTTAAGAAAAACAGCTGAACTTTGAACATCCCAAATGGCTAATCTGAGTCTAATCGGTTTAAACTCCAACCTTTGGTATGCCATATGGTCGGGGCCAGGCTTCCACAAACCTCAAAGGACACGGGTTTTGGTTGAAGGAATGTTGTGAATGGTCGCGGAGATTGGTCATTTTTGTCGTTTTAGAAACGATAAATTGTTTTTAGTAGTCATTTAAGAACATGTTTCAGTTGTCGCATCAACTGTTTTGCGATTATGTTTTTGTTTTTGGGGGTAAAGGTTTAGGCTATGTATGGGCTTTTTGGAACCGACGGTGCGTGGGCAACGGGTTGTTAACATCTTGAACTTCTCTTTGGAGTTTTTTGTTGGTGGATGAATGGTTGTTTTTTTGTATGTGCTTTAAATTTATTTACCTCGCGTCTTTATAGCGAGGATTTTACTGTTCTTGCACGCGGTATCATTAATTTCCATTTACTGTTTTGTGGGTAGGCACGTGCCTAGGCTCATGGGCATCTATTTTACCTGGATTTGTCATAAAATTTCTAGGGAAGGAACGTGAATATTTACTTGCAGATTTTCTTTCCTTTTTTGGTATTTTGATAAGACTTATCCGTAATTACAGACCGTTTGAATTTATCGGTTTATTATCATTTTTTGTACTGAAAGTTTGCTATGTACATCTGTTGTTGGTTTTGAAAATGTTGCTTAAGCACGTTTGTCAAACTGAAGTAAATCATTCATATCCGCGCTTTAAATTTCACTTTTAAAATTTGAACTTCAACTAGTCATTTGGAAAATAGAAACAAAGTTGATATTTGCGTCGACACTAGCGGTGGTTTGAGCGACACTAGCAGTGGTTTGTTAAACTGTAGCAGTGGTTGGGTATTAACATATGCATATATTTGATATCCGCGCTTTAAATTTCACTTTTAAAATTTGAACTTCAACTAGTCATTTGGAAAACAGAAACAAAGTTGATATTTGCGTCGACACTAGCGGTGGTTTGAGCGACACTAGCAATGGTTTGTTAAACTGTAGCAGTGGTTGCGTATTAAAATATGCATATAATTGAGAATTTGTTCAAACCATGTAGCCTCCTTTGTTTTTTCCAAAAACGCAACCATGTTGTGAGTTGCAGCAGAAGAGTTGGGAACCATTGATGTTTATTTCGAAATTGATTGCAACAGATTGTTAGGTGTTGCGAATTATGATGTGTGTGGGTCTAAACTATGTTTTGCCCTAACAGTTGTAACTATAATTGTTTTTTATCCCCAATTGAATCCAAATTAATCTTGTAGCAGTTGTAAGTATTTTTGGACGTATTTATCCCCAAATGTGCTATTCTAATCAGCAAATGCAACCGTTATCGTCATCTACTATCTAGACACGACACCATTTTTTAACACTTAGAAAAGTCGCATAAACCTCAAAATAATCAACTCACTCTACACATCTAATAACCTGAAGCGTTATGTGCTTACGTGAAAGTGAAGATGTTGACGTTTTTACAATAAATTATGGTCTATAAAACACCTGGATATAATATTAATACACGAATACTGTGAATAGTATTAGCGATTACAACCTTGAAGTGTATCGACTCTAAATATGCCGAAAAGTTATATCAAACTCTAGCCTGGACCTCCTTTTATAAGCTAAGGAGTCCTTTACAATATACAAGATAATTATACTTAGCATACTTATCTAATACAAAACATCCCTCCCAAGAAATTCTAGAATGTTACATATTAAACCGACACAATGATACTAGCAGTGAAAAACTACATTAGTAGTGTTACGCGACTTAATTGTGATTGTGGATTCCTTCTTGTTTGCTATCATTTTCTTGAAGGATTTCCCGTCGTTTGGTTCTCCTGGGCGGCCGTATTTTCATATGGGATTCCCTGCAGAAGTTCGATAGGCTTCTCAACGGGTTTCCCGTGTAAATCCGCCCTATGCGCCTATGCGCGGTTGGAAGAGCTTTTAGTGGGGTTGCTTTTCCAATCCGCGCAGATTTTATTTTAGAGCAATGGTAGAACCACAGATGATTCAGAAAAAATACATCCACACGACGTGATAGGTTTGAATTGGAGTGAGGAGAGAAAACTGTCACAAAATACACCAATCATCCCCTACACGATAGAATGTGATATTTTTTACGAATTATTTATGTGGTTTGCTCTAAAATTAATCCCAGTGGCGTCATTTTTACCTATAACCCAGTCTATCCAACTCGATATGCCAGGATTAGTAGACGTACACTTGCTTCGGGGGCCGGGTTGCAATCAACAGAGGACGTCAAATTGTTTTTAGTAGTCATTTAAGAACATGTTTCAGTTGTGGCAGCAACTGCTTTCCGCTTATGTTTTTGTTTTGGGGGTAAAGGTTTAGGCTATGTATGGGCTTTTGGGAACCGGCGGTGTTTGGGCAACGGGTTAACATTTTCAACTTCTCTTTGTTGTTTTTTTGTTGGTAGAGGAATGGTTGTTTTTTTATGTGCTTTCCCTTTATTTAAAGCGAGGATTTTACTGTTCTTCCACGCGGTATAATAATTTCCATTTACTGTTTTGTGGGTAGGCACGTGCCTAGGCTCCTGGGCATCTATTTTTTCTGCTGGATTTGTCATAAAATTTCTAGGGAAGGAACGTGAATATTTACTTGCAGATTTTATCTCCTTTTTTGGTATTTGGATAAGACTTATCCGTAATTACAAAACGTTTGAATTTATCGGTTTATTATCATCCTTTTTTTGTACTGAAAGTTTGCTATGTCTGTACATCTGTTGTTGGTTTTGAAAATGTTGCTTAAGCACGTTTGACAAACCATGTAGCCTCCTTTGGTTTTTCCAAAAACGCAACCATGTTGTGGTTTTTTATCCCCAATTTAATCAAAATTAATTTGTACTTTCAAAACAACTGTTTTAACTCTTCTAGCAGTTGTTAGTATTTTTGGGCGTATTTATCCCCAATTGTGCTATTCTAATAAGCAAACGCAACCGTTATCGTCATCTAGTATCTACACACGAAAATTCTGACAATCAAGTTAAAGTTATTGGCCAATTTCCACCTTCCAATTTGCAATCTGGGCAACTAAATGGCATCATTGGGCAATACTAGTTGTACGATCGGGCAACCATAATTCTTAACCATATGATCATAAAGGATACACTTAACAGCATAAACCTAACAACACTAAGTTTGGCATAGAAGCACTATCGCATGGTTGGCAGCATAAACTCATAATTATTTTCTACAAGAACAAACATTCATAACAGGTGGATCCATTCCTTGTGCACTAGCCCTTTTTTTCTATGATCTCGAACCCTCTTTCAGTTTTCGTGATAGAAACACGCTTTGTTAACTTCCTTCTTTTGAAAGGTGTTGCACTACCGCACCGCATGCCAGCGTCCTCTTCCTGCCATACCATGTTTTTGAAATAAAATTGTGACAAAGGTTGTAGCTCGTTCACAATGTAGACGTCCATGGATCCATTCTCATCAGCAAGGTCATACATTCGTTGAACGTCATTGTATGTGTGTAACAATGTTAAACCATTTTCTAGTGCATTATTTGGTGCAACATAAAATAAAGCCCATTTTCCCCCTCCAATATCATTCAAAACATGATCAAGCACCCTAGTAAATGCAACCCTTGTGGAGCTAAAACACCAGACATCAGCAAGGAGACCGCCTACATAGCGGAGTGGCTGAAATTCAAATTTCCCGTTGTGGTTCACTTTAAATATGACTTCTTTGGTTTCCGCCATGTCCTATAAAACATAAACCCTAATAACAATTTCAATAAGTTTTAATGAAATAAATATTTAATAATAGAATATAAAATATAAAGCTGCACATTTATTTATATTCATCTACTCTATAAATATATGAACGAATAAGGTAACAAAGTACACATGGGGGGAGTACAAGAAACCGGATTTGTTTATAAAAAAGAAGAAAAGGACAACGATTTTTTTATTTGGATTCTTCGATGAAAGTGTAAACATCCGCAATGGCAACTTGGTGAAAGACTTTTTTACTATTCTAATAAGATATTCAAATGACTAGTTCCATTGTGGCAATAACTTTGAAGAAGACTTTTTACAAAACACTAGTAAAGACTTCAAGTGTTTGAAGTTATTGTCAAAAAGCTTTTGTATTTATAAAATTTCATTTTTCACCCAACATTAAATATGCAAATGCTTTTTGCAGTGGAGTAGTTGGTTTTGCAAAAGCTTTTTACCTCAACCATTTAATTGTGTTCATTGCATCAAGTCTTTTATGACTTGATGGATTGGTAATGCTCGAGGAATGTGTGGATGTTGATAGTTGAAGATTATTAATTTGATTTAAAAATACAAAAACTATTTCCCAAAAAGCAATTGACATCCTTACCAGTAAACAGGTGAAAAGTAAAAACAAAATAGGCAAATGGTAGAGACCTAGAGTTCACAAAAAAGGTCAAAAAAAGAAAAATGCAGAGGCCACTGATACTCTAACTCTTTGTGACCACAAAAACCCCATTTGCAAACACCAATTATTACAGTTAGTTTGGATTATTCACACTATACACCAATTCAAATTGTCAATAAATAATACAATTGTCTACACAAAAACTAAAAACACATTTTCATTTGTGAAATTTACCTTTCACTTCTACTGTGATATTTTAGTAAATTGACATTTAGATCAATTAGATTATCAATCATCACAATCATTTACGAAATGGCGTGTTCTTTGTGTCAAGATGGTACATGCACTCCGAATTGTACTAATTTGCATGATTCTTTATTTAAAGACATGATAGACCGTTTCAAGAGAATGGTAATTGCTGGTGAGCCGGGAAAGACTTTCCCAATAGAAGGAAATTTTAGAGAGAAACAAGAGCTGATTAATAAGAGGAAGAGAATGATTGAACAACTTCTAGAGTATGAATGTGAGTATGAAGATATGAAAGCGCGTTTCAAGAGGATCAAAGATGATAATGCTAATTTGGAAGCAACGTGTGAAGAGGAGATAGCTGATTTTAAGATTTACAAAGATTATAATGCTGATCTTTGGCGAAGTATGAAGAGATGCAAACCAGTTTTAAGAATTTGAAAGATCATAATGCTGTTGTCAAAGCTAAGTATCAAGAGATGGTTGAATGTGCCAAAAATCTTATCAACATACTCAAAGAAGTTGCGGTGATCTGATGATTTTAGGATTATGAATGTGTTTTGTATATGTTTAAGAATGTGCTATTTTGGATTGATTAGGTATGTAAGGTAATAAGTATTTATCTAATTAACAAGGTACTAGATTACTGCATCAAATTTTATGTTATGATTTTATGATATCATTTGTGAAAACATAAATAATGAAAATAATAGCCAATCTCGATATTCTTCACATGCGAATATACTCTAACTAGACTTAATAGCAATACTAAACTCAAAATTCCATTAGTTATTGATATTATTCACTAGGAAACATAAAATTTCCAAACCTCAAGAGTCAAGATGATTCTTTAAAGGCTGCAGTTGAAGAAAAGGAGAATGAAGGGGTGCATGCAACCACTTCCAGTATTGCTGCATCCACTGCTAGTATTGGAGTAACCACTACTGCTATTATTACACAAGTATCGCCACTTGACGTTTCCCTGCATAGGCAACCATTGCTACAATTATAACCACATCAATAACACCAACACCAAAACCAAAAAGGCTGACAATGAGATTGCCATACAATTGGTCAACCAAAAGCAATCTCACCCTATCCCTGCACCTAGACATATTGCTAAGACTCTAAACATTGGTGAACCTGTGCAGAAAGATGTATTTTTGGGTAAAGGGTCTTCATCGAATAACAAAAACGATTTATTATAACACAGAACCATTGGAATTAACACATAAAAAGAGCAATGGATTATAAAATGGAATTAACACCAATCTAACATAGGTATTCATCGAATAACAAAAACGATTTATTATAACAAAAACGATTTATCATAAACAACGAGAAGAATATTTACGTACCATATTTGGGAACATTTTTTTAAAACTTGATGAATCGAATGTGGTTTTGCAATCAACACTGTACCTTTAAAGATGGTGACATAACTGACGTTACAAGGAAGAAAGGGGGCTGACGAAGAAGACGGTTTGATTTGTGAAAATAGTACTGCGAGAAGCAAAAACAGAGAATACCGATAACTATGGATGCTTTATGGGTCAGTGACTTTTGGATTTTGAACTCTCTTAATTAATGGATATTGTACTTTTACTATTCAAATGTGTACTTTTTTGTCTAACGTAAAATGACGATAGAACCATTTTTAAAATTATACGGTTGCCCAGCGACTTTTGGTTGCCCAAAAAACAATACCTTACACATATGGGACACTTGTGACAATGTGGTTGAGTTTCCCAATGACAGCGGTTGCCCTCGGTCTATTTTCAAATTAAAAATAAAAGTGGTCTAGAAAGTGATATGCATCAGGGCGCGCGGTCTATTTGACCAATTTTCCCATATTTAAAAGTATAAATTAAAACTCTTTAAATGTTAAAGGGTATAGACTAAAACTTTTTCATAGTTAAATGTATATATTTAAAAGTTTTTATATTAAAAAGGTTTAGAAAAATTAGATAAATAAATAAATTGCAAACCACTTTGGGTAGGGATGGCAAAAAAATCCGTACTTGATGGGGACCCGATCCCCAAACCCGATTTTAACTAGGGAATCCTCGAGTTGACCGGGGATGGGGACGAGGATGGGGAATCCTCAAAATATGAAACCGGGGATGGGGCTCGGATGGAGATAACATAGATCCCCAACCCGACCCCGACTCCGATCTTTCTAGTGTATAAGTATTTAGATTATATATATTATATCCATACTCGATTAACTTGTATATGTATATGTATATACGTTTATGAGTATCGACATGTAGCATATGTGATATTTATAGAATCGAGTACCTTTAAAATTAGAAGCATAAGCACCAACTACATATTACTTATTATTTTGTCCGAATAGATACATGATACATATTGTTTTTATATTATATGTAATGTTACAATGTTGAGAATAATTTAAAGTTGAATTGAAATTATAATGAATCCAACTATGTGCGATGTACGCGTTTCTTGAAACACTTTATGAGTTAAAATTCTTTATATTTTCGATGAGTTGGTGGAAACTTTATGTGTTCATAAGAATTGAAAATCCCCGAATCCCCACTGGGATCCTCGATCCCCATTGGGGACGGCGACGGAAATGGGGATGTAAAGCAATTCCCAGATGGGGATGGGGACGGAGATGGGGATGGAGAGTGAAAACGGGGATGGGGATAGTAAATACAATCCCCGACATTTCCCGCCCCGTTACCATCCCTAACTGTGGCGGTGGCTCGTCTTCTTCATTGCAAATACACACAAACACACCCTTACAATACACACACGACAAAAAAAAGGACTCTACAAATTTCGTTTTTCTTTTTCTTCCTCACTTCCCTAACGAGAAGCAAAACGGCTAAGGTGTGTGGTGTTGGTGAGCGGACGGCGAGTTGCCTCGTAAAAAACGACGAGCTACCTCTTCACCGTACCTCTTACTCTTAAACAACTTTAACATGAATAAAGTCCTGCAGTACCAATAAAAAGTCACCATGCATATTGCTATATATAGTGTTACATCCACATGACACATAATATAAAAAAATACTACATATAGCAATATTAGAAGGTAACGGTCTCATAAATCTTCATAACGAAAGAAAAATAGCTAAACATTAGTCAAGGACTCAATGGTATATGTGAAAATTATGATACGTAGCAAGACAACGAAGAGGATATTATTATCTAGAATAATGATGTCAATGTATAGCTAAACATATGCAAGCATAGAGTAAAATACGGAGTATGTAGTTCAAATTGTCTTTTAAAAGTTGACCAAAAAAAGAAGAAAATAAACTATACAAAATAATATTGTCCTCAAAATCATGAAATTGAGACATGCAAGAAAGTGAGAAGTGAAAATTTCTACTATGAACGGTTTTCAAACCGTTTGATCAATATCTGCCCTTGAAGTTTGTGTTATAAAATAAGATACAACGAGTAAAACAAGTTTGCTCGACATGTTATTTTGATGCTATTTTGCTTGTGACACGTGTAAGTTGCTTGCGATTAATTTTGCTCTCCTTGCCATTTTACGAAATAAGAAGTGGCAAGCAAGTGGCGAAATGACGAGGTTGGAGAGCAAATGTATTTGCTCGTCATTTCTATTTTTGTTATGTGAAAAAAGAGTGTCGATATTGCTTATTCAATTTGGTAAGAGTAAATATTGGTCATAAATTTAAGTGAGAAACTTTTTTTTTTTCCTTTTTTAGCAACTACTAGGTATTATTTAGAGTAAACTACACCATTCGTCCTTGTGGTATACGTTGACCATCAAGTTTCGTCCTTTGACCAAAAAAATTGCACCGTTGGTCCTTAACTGCGAAACATTATTCACCGTTGGTCCCTCACCCTAACTGGCGTGAGTAACGGCCGTTTAGCCTGTTTAAGTGGAAGGTATAATCGTCTTTTCCCATCCACACCACACCCTCTTAATTATTTCATCTACCACCAATCAAAATAATTCCTTATCTTCATTCATCACCTCCATCCACCATTCTCACCTCCTTCACAAACCTCAACGGTCCACCACCACCGTCCTCCTCTCCTCTACTTTCCGGCACCTCTACCGCCTGTCCGGCCAACCTCCGGCCACCCCACTACCAACACCATACTCGTATCGCCACCACCATCATCCTCAAGGGTCCGTTTAGTTAAGCTTCAGAATCGGGTTATTGAAGAAGAGATCGTGTTAGGGTTTCGTGGGTTTGTTTGTTCGCGAGTGTTACAGCCGCCATCGGCACCACCTCAGCCGCCTACCCTCCTCACCTCATTTTGCCTCTTTTCTTTTCTTTCTCTCTCGATTTCTATGGTAAGCCAAAGACCCACGTTTGTTTTAATATTAAGAGTAAACTCATATGTTAAAAAACCACCACCCTTCGCCATCACCACCACCCATATCCGCCGCCGCCACCACTATCCTCACAATGTATCAAAATCTCAAATACAAACTCTATAAATTAAAATTAAAATAAGCACAAAACAAAAACATCTTTTTGATGTCTCAAACCGAATCCACATAGCAGCCATGGAGGAATTCTAACGTTTGGACCCTAAAAAACACAAAAAACAACTGATCTAAAATTGGGATAACGAAGCCTTTCCAGAATAAATGATAGTTTTATGACACGCTCACCGGAATAACGAAGCCTCGCCGGAAAAATGAAACTTCGCCATGTATTTTACCCAGAATTTGGCGGGATAACGATTCATGGTTAGGTTCAACATGGGTGTATCATCCAACCGGTTCATTAGAAAATTGATACCCACATCAGTTGTTATTACAAGTCAAAAACCAATCATATAACAAATCCCAGATCCGATCACGGGGATGGGTTTGATTAGTGGTAGCAGAAATAGATCTAATCACGGGGACATCACAACGATGGAGACTAATATGATTAGGGTCAGTTTCTTTTTGGTTTTGATGAAGAACAAGCTAGATTACATTTGGGTTAATGTTTTTTTAAGAGATTGGGTGATGTGTTGAGGATGTGGGCCCAGTTTTTGTTGTTGAGGATGATTGTTGAGACTTCATTGACTGTTTGGTTTGTGGTTTTTGAGGATGGTGATGATGAAAAGATTCTTGATTAATGAGATGGAAATGGTTTTTTGTGTGAGATTAATAATCTCATCATTTCTGAAGATTTTTTTTAGAATGTGTGTGAAGATTGGTTTTTGAGGTTAGAGCTGGCAAATTGGGTACCTGTTAAAAGAAAAAATGTACTATGCAATTTTTTTATTTTTTAAAATATTTGTTTTTAGTATTTTAGGTTTAATATTTAACTTTTGATAAATAAACGTATATCTGCCATACTCAAACCACCAATTAAACGAGTTGTTTCATGTTTGTTTATGTTAGAGAAGCGATTTTACTTGAGGTGTTTTTATGTTGGGTGTATTTGATCGTGTCTGGGTTTCAACAAGAGCATGCTCTTTCCAATTTCACAGGCTTTTATTTGTTTGTGTTTAAAATGAAAAGAAAAAAAAATAGCAAATTTACCGTTATACCCTCGACTTAAATAGGCTTAACGCCCGTTACTCACGCCAGTTAGGGTGAGGGACCAACGCTGAGTAACGTTTCGCAGTTAAGGACCAACGGTGCAATTTTTTGGTCAAAGGACGATACTTGATGGTCAACGTATACCACAAGGACGAATGGTGTAGTTTACTCTACTATTATTTATGAATTAATGCAAAATGAGTGATCTTATACTCTTGTAATCTTTTTCTTTCAAATCTTTTTACATGGTAAACAATTATGTGCCATTAACTTCTACATGTAGCTGAATTTATGACAAATGTCTATTAACAATAGGGACCATATCATAATCAACATGAACAAAATTAAATGAAAAAAGACTACAGTACTACAATATGGATATAATAGTCAGAGAAATGACATAAAGTTATGAATTGATTATAGTAAGAAAAGTCTTAATCTTTGACTGGATAATCAGAATATTCAAAAAAGCACTCCTGTGAGAGCTACCAAAAACCCGCCACCAAGGCACCAATATATAACCCAAGTTGCTCTTTTTTTTTCTTCATAATATTCAAAAATCTTGAACCAAAACCTTAAACCATCAAATGGGGTTATGTGTTGGAAAACATGCAAATGTTGCTCATGTTTCTTCAACTCAGTTCATGGGTATGTTGAAAGTTCATTTTTTTCAATGATTATGAGGGGGCGTATGGATTAGCTTATTTTCCGGGCTTATGAGCTTATTTGAAACTCGAAAGCTCGTACACTCACTTTTTTACGAGGTTATCAAACAGTGTTGAACTTATGGAAGTCGTAAGCTCGAGTTGATAAGCCATGAAGCCGAAGTAATCCCATAAGCCCGAAAAATAAGCTAATCCAGAAACCTCCATAATGATTATGAATTGGGTTAATTATAATATTCTTGAATTTTTGTTTTTGTAGAAGATATGAATAACAGGAAAAGAAAGCATGAATCAAGGGTTAATATTTTAAAAAAAGGTCCAAAAGCATCAGAAAATGATCATTTTCCGGTACCTAATAATCTTAAGGCGTTTACGTTGCATGATCTCAAGGCTGCCACAAGGAATTTCAGGTCGGATAGTATGATCGGTGAAGGTGGTTTTGGTCGGGTTTACAAAGGGTGGATTGATGAAACTACGCTTGCTCCAGCGAGGCCAGGTACTGGACAAGTTGTCGCAGTTAAAGTACTGAAATCGGAGAGCCATCAAGGTCATAGAGAATGGCTTGTAAGTAACCTTTTTTAGCTGGTCAATGTTCCATAAAATCTTGCCAACTTTTCATTAATTAAGAAGATATTCAAACTAATTTGTAAGCCACCGTTGAAATAAGCTTTTAAGTTTTGTCCCTTTAGCCTTATTTAAGTGTTAAGTTAGCGTGCGGGCAAAATAGTCAAAATCAGTGTTAAGAAAGTCACTAGCCTATTTCGACATTTGTTTTAAATTTTTAATATATCATCATTGAATGACTGATGTAACTGAGCTCCAATAATTGTAATACGCAGACGGAGGTTGATTACTTAGGCAAGCTTCGTCACAAAAACCTTGTTAAACTCATTGGGTATTGCGAGGATTGTGAAAGTAGGCTACTGGTTTATGAGTTCATGCCAAAAGGAAGTTTGGAGAATCACCTCTTTAGAAGTGAGTTTATATCATTCTTCCATGGTTTAAGTGTTCGGGTTATTATTAAACATGATCACTTGGATTTTGCAGAAGGTACAGAACCAATGGCTTGGGCCACAAGGATGCGCATTGCCATTGATGTAGCTCACGGATTATCTTTCTTGCATAGTAAAGAACCGAGTATCATTTACCGTGATTTGAAGGCTTCTAACATCTTGCTAGATGCGGTATGCGAAAATTATTTCAAACTGATTCTGATTATGTGACATTAACCGCAATTAAATAATCCTAATTATTTTCTCAAATTTGTAGGAACTTAACGCTAGGCTTTCGGATTTTGGGTTAGCAAGAAACGGTCCAGTAGGCGATAACACACATGTTTCAACAAGGGTTGTGGGAACAAGTGGTTATGCTGCTCCTGAATATGTAGCCACAGGTAATGTATGGTTTGACTTTTCAGGTCAAACCTATTACTTTTGAACTTCTAATTTGGCACATGTAATGTTTAGTTGTATTTTAATATTATTAGCAAAACTAATATGATAAGTTAAGTATAAATGTATCAAAGTCACAGTTACAAGTTTGTGGTTCTGACCTCAAAAAGTCAAACTTAAAATATTTGACCACATGGCAATAAACCTCTGACTTTTGAAGGTCAAACTTTGACATATTTGGAACTTTAGATAAACAAATATTGATGCAATTATGTTGTGCAGGACACTTGAGTATGAACAACGACGTGTATAGTTTTGGGGTGGTTCTATTGGAGTTATTATCAGGACGACGAGCAATTGCTGATGAGAGAGGTGTCGAAGAGACATTGGTGGAATGGGTGAAGCCGTTTTTACGTGACAATAGAGGAGTTTTCAGAATTATGGACACACAGTTAGGTGGTCGGTATTCAAAAAAAGGTGCACAAGCTGTGGCTACGCTAGCGTTAAAGTGTCTCCACAAAGATCCTAAGCAAAGGCCTACGATGACCGAAGTTGTTGCCTCCTTAGAAGAAATCATGAATCCACCTAGACATATTCAAGATACTTCAGCACTAGTAGTAAGCCGTTAAAAGACTTGAAAAAGAAGTCGTGAATATAAAGACGTGGGTGAGCTAGCTAGTAGCTCAAGAACAAAGACCTTCCGGGTTGAAATAAGTTGGGACTCAAATTCGTGATCTTCGGGTTACAAAACAGTAATAGATTGATCATGCAAGACTCGACACTTAGGAGGTAGATCTTTAGTGGTGGCTAAGGCAAAACATTTTTATATTTTGAGTACAAGGTTTTGATACAGATGCTATATGAGGTATACATGTATAATAATCATCTATAGCATATGTTGGTATGAAATTTACCTTGTTTGAAATTGTACATAAGTATTGTTTGAATATCTATCTCACTATGTAATATAACAGATAACTTAGCTGAAGTTTTATGATAACACAACAAACAATTGATTGTGATTGGATGATTCAAGTTCTGACAATAAGTACAAAAAGGTTGTTGTTAGCAAAAACATTATTTCTCTTGTCATACTTCGTCTTTGGTTTATTTCGAAATTATATATATATACTAAACATCGGGGAAGAAAGCAATCATATGCATCAACATTAAATGCACTTTCCCAACTCTTTAAAAATGCCTCGATGTTTAAGCGTAACAAAATTAGTCCTGCGGCATTAATTGCTATCTATAGCAATCTGACAAAAATAGTCCCTAAGGTTTAAGGGGCGTTGCAAAGTACACCTAAAAAAGAATTAATTGCTAACTATAGCAACTTGGCAAAATTAGTCCCTAAGGTTTAAGTGTCGCTACAAAGTAAGTTCTTTGAAGCCAATCCCGCCGTCTTGGTGGTTTATTTCGAAATTATTGTCTACTACAAAATATTAGTTAAAATTATATATTTTGACATATTATGCTTAACTAACATTATTATTTACAAAGCTAAAGAAGCTAAAATTATTATTTACAAAACTGAAAAAGTAAAATGTCAAAAGATAAACTGTTTTTTTGCGTTTTATTTTCAAAATTAAAGCCGTAACTAATGCAATTTTCTAAATTGTATATTTTTATCTCATGAATAATAATTTTGAGACGAAGGAGTATCAATATTTATAGGATTTAATATACAACCACTAAATTGGCCTTTTTAACATAATACTATCGTCGTCATTTTCCAACCAGAATGTTAATATATACTCCGTAATAGCAAATTGCCCGAAACAAATATTATTTATCAACATATCAAGTTGTAAAGTTAATAATGCAAGTATTAAATATGTGAGAACAATCATATTTCCATTGTTAGAGCAAAAGGTGTAATGACATAGAGTTAAGCTATAATTCTGTTTTCCGTTAGCGTCACATCAGCTTTAACTTTTCAACATTAACTAAAAAAAACACCATTTATCATAACTCAACCATAACATCAAGTTTTAAGGGGTGAAAATGTAATTTTTTTTATTCATAGCTGTTAACACAACGTTAACACCATAACTTGCACCTTAACGCAACCCCTTAACTCACTTGGACGGTGTGATAACTCTCCTTTAACGCAACCAAAGTTAAGGCATAACTCAAGTGCAATGTCACCATACCGCGTGCTCTTCAGAAATCCTGATATCCGAGTTTTAATAGTCTTGAAAAAATGTTATTCCTATATAATTTCTAGAATTGGATGATGTATTTTGAATGGTATTCCGAATTACCTATATTCTATAATCTAGTCCTACTCGATGAGCAAGTGTGACCTAAGTTTGAAAAAGATATGGTTAATCATTAATATTAAGGCGTTCTAGTTTGACATTTCTCTACTTTGAAATTTCTTAAAGCAATATCTATTTATTTTAACAATTTTAGTCTACAGGTTTCTTGAAACATAGATAAACATATACTTATTTTCAAAAAGGATAAACATATTAATTTTTGTGCATACTCGATTACTCATGGGCGGAATAGTAAGTAGAGTGAGCACTCGCCTCTTTGAGAAAAAAAACTCATAATTTTGTGGCTATGTTTGATTACTTATAACATTCGCTCATGTAGTTTTGAAAAAGCATTAAAATCACTCCATCAGTGATAACTATAGGACTCCGCCCTTGTAACTCTTTACATTTTGAAAGAAAAAAACTTCTAAATATATAATATGCACATACATGACATGGATAATTCGACAATCTTGTTCAATCGACACAACAATAATAATAATAATAATAAACAAAATGTTGTTTGGCTATGACAGTAGCTCAGCACCAATCAAGAATGCCTAAGGAATTCAAAGAATCCTTGTTATACATTTATTCCAACTCTCAATCCTCTTTCCGAGATTCAATGATATTGAATCAATTGAACGCACTTCTAACACCTGTTCCACTTTTGGAAGACCTCGGGTTATATCACCAGAAGTGTTTGATCGATTACATATTAATCCATATTTGATTGATTGGTATGAGGTTATTGACAAAAAAAGATTTGTTTAAGCCACTTCTTTTCTTTTTGTCCAAGTTGCTTTTTTTCTTGTCTAACTCACATTCTTTTTTTGTTTGTCAGTTTCGAAAATATCTCCATTCATAAGTCCGAGATTTACATTTATAAATTAAAAGATCCGAATGATCCACAATTTTTAGAGTCAATAGGTGGCCCAGTTCAATTGATCACAAGTTGTTAACCTTGACTGAACTAAAAAAAAAAAAAAACATCTAGAAATATTATTGTCGTTCCTGGCGAAAATGACATGTTATTTTCTTTAGTTTGAATATCATTAAAGAGATGAGTGAAAAACAAACCCATCCTCTTGGTTTGTTGAAAGTAGTGAAAAGTATATCTAATCCAATGTATAGCTAGTAACATGTGAGGTTCCGAGTAGGTCAGTTTTAAGTAAAAGGAAAATTTCATATATATCTTTTTTTTTGATGAATAATTAATATATATATTATTTATATCAGTTTTTTATACATAAAATACAATGCTTTTAATGCATTAAAAAAAAAATATATATATAGCTTCATAACCCGCCCGATGGGCGGGCTAGTGTCATAAGATTACCTAACGAAGTATAACTGGATGTAAATAAATTGTAGACAAAAAAGTTGGAATACAAAATAAAAGTGTTCATGTATTATATGTAAAAAGAACAATGAAATGTATGAGAACATCTAAATTAAATGGTAAAGCATGCTGAAGAATGAAAACAAATTGTAAAACATATTGTGTAATATATATCGAATACAATAATGAAGCATGTGTACTGTAATTAACCTCAGCCATGATACATAAGTTGAACCAAAGTCACACACAAACACACGCACAATAAAATGAAGAATTCAAAGTAAAAATAAAATAATAAAAAATAAAATAAAAGATTACAAATGGAGGTGGGAGAACTCAGGCTTTGATTGCAGTAGGTTTTTCCCTAACTTGCATGCCCAAATTTTCATTCACAAGTTAATATCCATTGTACTTGTTTTCTTTTAACACCTATAACCAGCAAAAATATGAGCACAATAAAACAAATTGAAAAAGTTAAATTTCTTGAAATAATAACATAAAGAAATTGTGAAATTGAATACTTCAGCTATTTCGTTTACGTGGACTTAAGGGTGTTTGCATGTGAAGTCGATCATTTCGGCATACCGTGAGCTTATCTTCTTTGGATATCGCTGACTATCATTAATCCTACAGATCTTTATATGTATACGTTTGGTGTACACATAAGATATGTTTATAATTAATATTTAAAGGTTTTTAAATTAATAAAACTATAGCAAAAAAGATAACCCAAACAAAAACCTGTAACCGAGAAAAACAAATGCTAGACACATTTAGAGTCAGGGTCGTGTGAGAGCTATTCATTTTCATGAAAATTATGAAGGTTATATTATGTTGTTCGAGCTGAAGTAAATATGTGAATGTGTTCCCTTACACAAACGCATACTATTCTTTAAGCTATAGGACTCTGATCGTACTCATAATAAACAAAAAGGTTATAAAAACAATGAGTAAAGCTTACGTTAACCGGCTGGTAGGTTGTTTTATAATGCTCTAAACTTTGTGAGTTCTCTTAAAACCACCGTTTGCGACTTCCACCATAATATTTCTCAAGGCTTTTTTTGACCTAAGATTAGAAATTTCCAATAGTCAAACATAATCATGTGCTTAAAAAACATGATAAAAATGTATAAAAACATAATTAGTGAGAAACAATACCTTAATACAATCTTGATCAGAAAGTGGCCATGTAACAACTTTGTATATTTCTTCCAAAGATGCGCCAAGTGCATCCCGTAAATAAAGAGAGATGACATCATATTTAAAACTTAAGACCTTACCTTGTTGAAATATTCAAGGCTATGAGCAATGCCATAGATAAAGCAATGATCTGCAAAAAGGTCCAATATAGTCAAAAAGGCTATGAGCAATGCGACAGATAATGCTACACATACGTTTTCGGCTCGTGCTTTTCACTCCTGATGGTATTTCCCGGATCTTGAAAAAAATACAATTTGATCTCATATTTAAAAGAACCATAGTTTGAAGGAGGTCTTGATAAGATGAATACTGATGATTTCTTCTCTGACTATAGAACTCGTGACTTCTTTCCCGTGATCAAACCTTAACCAAGCAGGTGATTTGTCCTGATGCTCCCTAAGTTGTTGCATTTGGAGGGGTGTGGGTGTTATTGAATCAAGTTAGAGATTACTTTGATTGCAAATTCAAGTAATAAACTACCTTGCATAACTCATATGGATAAAAGGGATAAAATTTTAACCATTAACTAATACATGTGTCAACTTGAGCTGGCATGTTATATCTCAATCCGGATAAGCGGGTAAAATTTGAAAAAGATTAGCCTAAAAGCCAGCGGGTTGAAGGTTGTTCAAAATATGTTAACAATATTACTGAAATTACAAGAACTTCCGAGTATCATAAAAGGGAAAAATTTACGTTTCTGGAAAAGGAAGTGCAACTTTGACCATATCAAATATTGTGGAAGCTTTTTTAGGATTTTCTCAAAAAATAACCCACAAAAGGTTAATAGGTTTTGATTGATTGCATTAATATTTTATTTCATATTTTCCTAATATTTTACATAAAACAATCAACCAAGCACAAATGAGTTTATTTCTTTTGTTAATGTATATTCTAATTGTTTACATGAATAAGTTTCAAATTTTCCATTGATATACGCAAGTTGATGACACAGTTTTTCTGAATCTTACATTTAATTGATTTATCCATGAAGAACAGAAAACAATTACCTGAAAGGTTGCCTAAAATCTCATCCCGTGAAGTCCCGTAAATCGTGGCGTGTTAGTTAAGCTGAAACTGAGTAATTATATCGTCTTTTTTTTGTCCCTTGGTTTCAAATCAGGTTGTTCCAAATCAATGTCATGCATACATGTGCCTGTAGTTCGATGCGTTTTGTGTTCTTGAACCAAGGCCTTCATCACAACAATAAACATATAGTTGTCTATGTACAATTATGTGCACGATTAAAGTAAGAAACAACACATAACCATAAACAGGTTTCGCCATTTTCATGAAGAGATAAGTTTAATATTTGAATGAAGCGATAAAGAATGATGTATTGCCTTGTTAAATGGTAATAGATGTCATATCCTTCAAATTTGTACTTCTCATATCCATTTCATATGAATTTATTCTAAGCAATCAAATGCATTGTTTTATATTATATTCACGATTTTATATTGTAACTTTTTTCTATAATTTGTAGTCACACTCATGAACTTGAGACCCTTAACGTTATATATATATATAATTTGTAGTCAACATTTTGAAAATTTACTTGATACCTCTCACTTATAAACAATAAAATATGATTATGAAAAACCATCACAGATTCTTAGATATAGAGTAGACCAGTTTGCACTCAACTGTGCGAAACTAACTTGGAAATTGTAGTGACCAAATAACAAACTCAGCTCCCTGCTACATATTACCAAAAAGATTTTCTACAGCAAAATTTAAGTCAAACAACATTGTTGAACTCGAATCAGTAACTATGATACTCGCAGATTAACGTGGTCTCTAAAGCCTTTGTTGTTTATTCTTTCTCTAGATTTTTCAATATAACTTTACCAACAATAGCATAATACGACCTTCTGGAATAGCCTTTTATGGGAGCAATTCAGTAATGTAATCCATCAAGTCCTGAAAACGAAAAACATTAAAAGTTAACCTGGAGTCCGGGAAAAAGTATTAAAAATAGATTTAATATCATCTTTTTTGTTAAACACATAGTACAAGTATCTAACCAAACATAAATACTCTATTGTTAACCTCAAATTTGTACCTATAATATCCTTTTCATGTGAATTTATTCTTAGCAATCAAATGCGCACATTCGCAACAAAGCATTAAATTTGGTTTTTAGTAAGCTTTGGGTATCTTGTAAAGTTTTTTAATGCAACAGTTGAGACAGGTTGGCCGACTCAAAACAATTTTTCATCATGTACAATAGTTTGTTGTTTATGATAGTATGCATAGTGAGTGTTGCCAGTACACGTTAGTTAGGTAAGGGGTTAAAACGGATAACTTTAAGTGCAAGTTAAGACAAGCTGGCTGACTCAAAACATTTCTTCATCATGTACAATTAGTTTGTTGTTTATGATTTCAATAGTTCTTTGTTACTTTTATGACCATTCTGCTCTAAAAAGCAAGTTAGTCGGGTTTTCAAAATTGAAGACACTACCGCGAATTTTTAGTTAGACCCATTGAACCCAAATCAATCCACACACAGGTAAAATGGTTAAAACTGCCATCTCTGATATTACACGGGAAACATACCTCCTTAAGGAAAGAACCTCATAATTTCTTTTGAAGTGGGTAGCGTGATTTGTTAGGGCATCTTGGATATAAGGTTTGCCAACAGTTCTTATAGCAGTAGCATTCAATAGATTTTGTAACCTTTGTAACGGACAATGCTTTTTTTAAAGCTTAAGGGCATTTTTCATGCCAAAACCAGGTACCAGATGCTGAATTCCAGGAACGTCATCCGCTTCATCACCTACAATGCATCCTACATACATCAGTTTCCCAAATTTGTAAGCAATAAAACTATAAAATGATACTACGTATCATCAACCTTTACAGTTACATAATTTGACCCATTACGAAACCCTGCCCCGTTTCAAACTTTAAAAATGAAAACTTGTGAGTTGTGATGCATTAGAACTTAAAAGAAAAGCATAATTTAAACTGGCACCAACCAAGTCAAACTATACGTATTTACAAAACAATAATTACCTTTCTTTCGCGTAGTTGTAGTTGCGAAGTATATGGATGTTTAAACTCGTCTTTCAACAAAGGCGTCTCGATTAAAAAAATTAGTTTACTGAATCCATTAACAATTACCTTACTGAAATTAACAATACAATGATCACATTGTTAAAAGGATTTTCATGCGGAATACATTTGTTTGTAGCATGTTACATTGACATTTGTGAAGGATTACATATCACTCATAGGTACTAAGGTAACAGACAATGAACTACATCAAATACATCAAGGCAAAAAAAAGAATAGAAAATAAAATACTGTTAATACACCCTAATTAGCTTGAAATCCAACAATAAAATAAGTTAACAATGCCCACATACCTGAAAGTTCAACCGCATGCAAACACAAAACCCCAATTTTACGAACCTGTAAAAAGTATTATAGATTACAATGAATCACTAAAATAATGTGTATTACAATTCTAGCATATGCATACATAATAGATAAGGTAACCACACTTGTACCTATGATGCACTCTCCCACACTGTCGCCGTTAGCTGTTTATGTTGGCGGTACTCGTTCTAATGAAACCATCCGCAACAGACCTGTTTAATTAACATATATCAACTAAGGGCAAAAAATGCAGTATGATGGCCAAAAGATAATTCGAATAGTGTATCAAGTACCTGGCGACGTCAAAGAGAGCAGACCCCCAACATCGTGGCAGCTATCGACTACTTTTCTCTTTCCCTTATCAGTATTCAGAATATTAGTTCTAAATTCACTGACATCAGCAGACGGGCTCGGCTGCAATCTAACCACACCATCAGCCTGTGGCATTCACCGATAATTTTTGTCTTGACCTTATCACAACTAAAGTATTAGCTGGAAATTCATTTAGATCAAGACAACGTCTTTTACTAACAGAAACCGGCTCAGCGATAGTAAGGTTAGTAGAAGTCAACTGAGATCCAACCATAACATCGTTCAACTCATACCACTGGCCTTCGTGAACCTGAAACAAAGTACGTTTTGCTTTTCCAGATAAGTGTCGATAGAGTTTCTATATGTTAGTATATGATATAACTTGCACCGTAAACAGTTCAAATTATGAGAATAATCTGTCGAAACTTACCTATTTCCCGCAAAATCAAACAGCGATGATCCCTTCCTTTTATAGTGTATATGCAAGGCTCATTATAGTACTGCTTTCCTACATACATACAATATTATCAGCATTAAAAAGTAAATTTTCCGACACTTAAAAGTCAAACATTGACTCGTATATAGGTTCTTATTTGGCCCACACCTGACTTTGCGACTCATTTCATAGGGACGTGATGCAACAAAAAACTGTCAGAGTAAGGCTCAGACCTCGCATAGCTGTCCATTTTTTATACATTCTGACTTCAATTGCCTGATTGGTTTCGGTTGATTTAAGATCTGCAAAATAACACGTTTCTCATTGTAGAGCTATCATTTTGTCAGCATGTTTTGAGAGTGAATCAGTATTTGTGCTCGTCGCCATTTGCCTATAGATGTAAACATCAGTTGTATGAAAAGGTAAATAGCAAAGTTTGAACTATTTTAAAGTAAGCAAACTTGCCTTGTAAGCAATCTGTATTTGGGTCATAAGCAGATCAAGTATAGAACAGATTTAACAATAATATCTACAAAGATATAGACGGACCATAGTATTTACAATACAGAAAAAACTAATAGTGAACTAACCTCGAACGGTTGACTGTCCGAGGCTTGTGTTTCGAAGTAAATTACTACAACCTACATCTGGTACTACAGTTTTACCTACAATAACATCAATCACGAATACATTAGTATCACGTAAACCACGAATTGGATACTATTTAAAAGGAAATAAGGCATGTAATATTCACGACTCAACAATTTTGTAGTCAATAAATCTATAAATTAACCAACCTTGAACATACAACGACTGTGAATAGCGAGGCTCGGTATGCAATTATTTCCGTCTTCTCTGTGATGGTTTTGCGTATACCTGTAAAAATAATAGGAATTCAAAATGTAACATGGCATAAATGAACGTCCATTGAACATGTATAGCTATTCCAAAACATAAAAATATAGAAATTCAATTACTTTCAGCAGCAGCAGGAGTATTGGCTCATAATCAGTCTTCATCAGACACTTGCCTAATCCTGTTAGGCATGATACCGATATCTGCGTATTTTATTTTGGTTCAATGACCTCATAGACATGAGAATATACCTTGAGAGAATGGATGTTCCACGAATTATGAACTCCACATAAAATATACAAATTATTTCTATAATGGATCAGATGGGTTTCAAGTATTCAATCAATGTAATATTTTGGGACACACAGACCTCCTGATATAATATGACTATATCCCTAATGGATCAGAGGTAACGAAAGTGGTACGCTTGCTTTGGTTCAATGACTTCATAGACATCAGAATATACCCTGAGAGAACGGATGTTCCATGAATTCTTTCTCATCTGGTAACGGAAGTGGCTTGCTACTTTTTCCTACACAAAATATACAAATTACGAACTCCACATATGCATAATATTGTATAATGTCAATATCAAGGAAAACCCCATCAATTGAACTACAACTTACCTGTAACCAACAATGTTCCACGATCATTATAAGTAGGTGAATTTCTATGGTGGTTTATTTGTGCCTACATTAAAACCAAAACATTAAAGATTAGGTCAATAGAAATTGTCTGTTGCAGAACATAAATACAGTAGTAATTTAAAAAAAAAATTACTTGAGTTCCTTGTAACAGATTCAGATACGCATATAGGATGAGCATAAACCAATAATTACTATGAAGTCTCTTTGTATGTCTTCCCATTTGTGAAAATAAGGAGATTGTAGTGTTTTAGTAATATTAAAGTTATGATATCAAGCCTCATATCCCCATGCTATCCAGAATATCCACAATCCCAAAGAATAACAATTGATCCAAGAGCATAAGATCCCGCCACAATATTTTAATTTGTTGAAACTCAACCCCATTAACAAAATACTCAGAATTCAAACTTCAATTTTTTTAAAAAGTTAAAAGCTAACCTTAAACTGCACATGTTCACCCCCGAGCATAACATCCAACACTATGAGAAAAAAATCCAAATCGACCCATCCATTAGGAAATTTGCAAAAGCATACTACATTTGCACTATAAGAAACACAAAATAAAAGCTCACCAAGTTTTTATATATCACCCAAAAATTTACTCATCACAGGCTCATTCTCTTAAATTGGTTACTCGGCTCGTAGCTTTTCCACCCTCCAGTATCGATCTTTATCCTATAAATAAATAAACAATTATAATCAATATGAAGACCAATATCGTTATTAAATTATTACCACTCCAAATAACAACTTTCCAACCTCGTCATCATTTGCCAATAGAACATGCCTTTGGATAATTCTCGTCTTCTTATTGTCTCTTAGTGCTTGTTCATACCTTAAAATTATACTTGATTGTGAATCGTTGTTAATAGCAAAATCATAGCAAATTAAAGATTCAAATTCATTCTAAAAATTTATTTGACTATGAATTAATTATACAAAATCATGTGACAAAAATCAAGTATTTACCTTATCTCATCCATCAAACCCAATCATCATGTCCTTCATTTTTGCCCTAAAAATGAAAATTACACAAACACAATTCATCAAACAGTTGGTGTGCTAAAAAAACATACACATAACATAAACTACAGATAATCATTTTCATGAATTCATATCATCTACTAACAATTAAATTGAATAAAAAAAAGAGACAAAACTTGTCAAACATGGTTAATCTTCCTCAATCACATGCTACCTAAAAAAATAAATTATAACATTATCAATCGAAATATATCAAGGTGATTTCCCTAAAAATTATGCAGAGTATGTGAGATATTGTGATTTCCCTAAAACAGAATATGTGATTTCCCTAAAAATTAAAGTGAGAACATATAAAAAAAAGACATACAAATTATGCAGAATATGTGATTTCCCACACTGTTGTCATGAAGGCGCCCTGATGAATATTGAAAGAAGCTCGTGAATCATGTGAACGGAACATGTTTTAAGAAGATTAGGGTTGGCTAGCTACTTGTTGATAGATTTAGGGTTTGTTGGTGAATGGTAATTTTGAATTGTTACACGCTCCTATTTGCTTTTAATATAGCTATAATTAAGGGATTTTTGAAACTGAGTGATTTGAGTTGCCATATTTAGTTCCAAATTTGCTGGCTTTTCATCCATTTATCAATTTTGTTTTTGAATGTGTAACACAAAATCCAATCTGCTCTAGTGGTAGGAGCGTTGGTAGTGATTCTAGTGACCAGGGTTCGAATCTCCATAGCGCCATAATTTTTTTAACAAATAACACACGACAAAGCAGCTTAGGTGGCATTGCATGTGCCAGGCATTGAGGTGGCATTTATATGTGACACATGGCATTGAGGTGACATTTCCAACTCATTGTACATGCTTTCAAGCTTCAATGACAACTCGTACATAGCCTCATATATAAGTAAATATTTTAATAAAAATAAGCAGGGACATATATGTAAAAGCCCAATATTAGCCGCATATAAATCCTATTGGTCAACCGTAATAAACTTAAAACAGCTCAGAAAGCAAATGCAATTAAGATCAGAGAAATATAGTGGATTCCTGGGTCGTTAAGTCCCACGGAGGATGAATGGTGTTTAACACAGACAGATGTCGAATAATTACTAAGGATAGTGATCAGTAAGGATTTTGAGTTATTTATACCTAAAGAGAAAGTTTTGTAAATTACAGGGGCTTAAAAGCAAATTAAAGAAAATTAAAAAGCTAAATTATATTAAATAAACGCTATCACTATTTTTACAATGATGTTTTTCTGATTTATAAAATAAAATAACTTAAATAAACTATTTTAATTAAAACTTAAACTTAAATTACCTAAAAACGTGACTTAAAATGAAAACGTGCGTTATGTATAAAAATTACGAAAGTCATAAGCAAAAACATAAAATTTTTGAAATAAAAGTCCTACGAGTGTAAAAATAATTTTCATACGTACTATATGACAAAAGAAAATTTTAGAAAAAAGATTTATATTTTTAGACTTTTATATTTTTTATTATGAATTAAATACTAATTTAGACTAAATAAATGATTAAAAATACTAAAACTATTTAGAAAAATCTGAAACTTTTTTATAAATTACTTTATACTAATACAAAGTTAAGAAAAATACAAAAGTTGAAAAAGCTTGATTAAATAAGCTAAAAATAAGCTAATAAGCTCGTATAAGCTTAAATGGACAAGGAAGGGTTATGTATTAAATTGTGCAAACCTATACCACCAAAGACCCAAGGCAAGTTGGTATGGTGTGTGTGTGGTGAGCTGGGTGGCCAGGGTTCGAATCCCAGCAACTCCCTTTTTGCTTTTTATTTTATTTTTGGATTTTTCTTTAACAAACTTATTAAGTACTATGAAATAAGCAATTTTTAAAACTACAACTTTTTATGAAAACTACTAATAAGCTCAGTTTGAGCTTATTTATCTCAACAGTGGGCAAATATTGGAAATAAGCACAAGGTTTAAGCCAAAATGGCTTATAAGATAAAAATAAGCAAAGGAAAACTGGAAATAAGCTGAGAAACTAATGATAAGCTAGAATGATAACTAAACAAGCTCAATGACTTAGAAATAAGCACTAAATAAGCCAAATAAGCACAAATCTATCTGTTTGCACGAGTGCTTGTATGGTTTTCTAGGTACTTTTGAGCTTATTTTTAAGCACTAAGATAAGCTAGGAATTGAAAATAAACACTTGGACTAACAAGCATACCAATTAAGCTTTCCAAAAAGCTAAGATTCTCCTTTGTGGTATCCAGCGATGAGCTTATAATGAGCTTATGCAAAAGTTTGAAAACACGAATGCTCGTGTACTATGTGGAATGGATCAAACAAAAGCCATAGCGGCTTATCAAATAAGCTACAAATGGAAAAACAATCATTTGGCACTTCAACTAGCGGATGGGCTTCTAGAATCAACAAGTTGCATAAGCTAAGCTTTTCTAATAAGCAAGTTATAAGCTTGAGAAATGAGCTTGTGAACACGTGCCAGGGCATGTTTACAGAAAAGGACTTAAAATAAGCTAATGAATAAGCAGTTAATAAGCTAATTAGAAGTGAACTATTATTTTTCTAATTAAGTTAAGCAGCAAAAGTTTAATATCCCAAAAGCTTATATCCTAACTCTTAATATTATGTCCTATATAAAATTATCCATTTTATTCAAAAACGACTATTTTGAAAGTTTGACTTTTTTAAGTTGCACTATAAAGTTGACTAAAATGGACTTTGATTCAATTCTATGGACTGATTGTGATGTATTAAGCTGTAATAAGAATGATTTGATCAATTTTATCAACTTATAAACATGAAAACAAAATCATGGATCATGAAATTCCAACAGTGAGTTAACAAGATTTGATCAAAGGCTAATTTGACTTTTACACTAATGAGGTGATTTACGTGGTTTGTTTGAGTTTATTAGATGTACATGTGACACAAAACAACAATAAGCAACAACACAAACAATCTATAACACAGTTTAATTAACAAAACCAAACAAGCCTTTATCGGTGATTTGAGACTTTTCAAAGACTTTCAAAGATTTAAACCATGCACTTGATTACAGATTTTATAATATCATATATGAAGACTAAATAAGTGTAAAACAACAACATTAACAACATAAAACTCTAGAATGACACTAATGCTATATTAACTGTTAAACTATGATTTTTAACAACTACAAATTTTAATGAACAAACAACTTGTTTTTAATGCTTAAATATACTTAATTATAACTAATAAACATGAACAAACAGAAATTTAGGCTAATGAGCAACTCTAACAGTGAAATGCCAAAATGGGTCAAAAGGCTTACAAATTGGAATTCAAGCATAAACAGGGAACCAATGACTGAGATCACACCCTATAGCTTCCCAAGAAGCTCTATACCAATAAGCAATCCAAAGTCAATCTTGCTTCAGCTTCTTTATCCTTTCTCCATTGATTTTTTATTTTCTCACTATTTTCTTGGTATTTTTTTTGTGAATTTTTCTCTTTTTGATACTAGACTGATTTTAAAAGTATCTAATAGCTTTAATAAGCTATCTAGGAGCTTATGTGATCTTACTCAGTCTATAAAAACAACTAACAACAACATTAGAACATTTTGAGATTTTTGAACTTTAAAATTGCATAAGCGAAGTGAAGCTCAATCTTGAAATTGATTATCACAAAAGCTTTATTCTACACTGAAAACTTGAAATACAGAGCTTTAAAGCTAAAACATACACTGAAATTTAAAATTAAGATAAAACGAAATGAGCTAATTAAAATTATACTAGATATCTTCCACATTGCCTCCTCTTCTCTTTATAATGATCTTATTCAGCTTTGTAGATATCTCTGAGCATTTCCCACCTCATTCCAACCATTGGATTGGTCAAAGTCATCAGAATCGTCCATTTGGAGTTTTGGCCAAAATAGTCATGGCAGGTTTTATCAATTAATGCATTTTGGTGTATGTAGAGGTGGAGGGGTTGGTATACTGGTGGGGGCATAAGGTGAGGTGGAGAGGTGGGGAAAAGCAGTGGTGAAACCACGGTTTCGTGTTCTGAGATTGGAGAGGAGATGAACACGATGGAGAGTAGTTCTTGGCGCGTTTGACTGGTTTTGACCAGATATTAATATGAAGGGGGTTCATAATTGGGGGGGTCACAGGGATAAATGGCAGGGGTCTATTGTTTTAGCTGGGGTTCTAAATACAAAAGGGGTCCGTTTGGTATTAATTAAGCACAAGGACCATTTCTGCAATTTATGCAAAGTTAAGGGACTGAACCTGTCCATTTTACAAAGTTCTCACAAGGACCAATCCTGCCAAATGTGAATAGTATAAGGACCATTTTTTGATAATTTCCCATTTTTAAGTATCCAAGGACCTTATTTGACAATTTTCAAAGTTGAGGGACCAAAGTTGTCATTTTGTAATTTTAAATTTCAAAGATCAATTTTGACAACTCATGAATCCCTAGGGACTTTAAATAACATTTTTCTTTATTTTGATTTACCAGGGACTGTTTTTGACAACTTTTTAAACTTGGGGGACTAAAACTGCCAATTATGCAAACTTGATACGTTTTCATCTGATTTTGATATTTTTGCATTTAAAACACATAAAACACTTATTTGTGATATTTTCATTATTTTGATGCATTTCTGAGTGTTTTCAGATGTTTTTGCAGTATAGATGGTACAAAAATGATGAGTATTTAGACACTCATCACCTATCTCTTACATAAACTTCAAACGTGGCGGACACAATACTATAAAATAGTATGCACACTTTCACAGCAAAAAGTGTTTACTTTGTGTTAAAATCTAAAGTTTTTATAAAAATACATACATTGTAGTGTTCCAAAGCTATGCACGTACATACCACACTGTCATCTTCCTCAAGTACGTCTATCGTGTTTACACTGACATCTTTTCCCAATATTCATGTAAAATAATGCATAAAGTACAATAATTTGAAAGTATGTTTAAAAACCATTCCATTATTTTTTTATTATATTATAGGAAATAGTAAATCGCCGAGATTTTACAACTTCCAAAGAGTAGGCGTAGCATACGTCCGCCTACATTTTTAAAGAGTACCTAGACATAGAGGATAATTGCATTCAGATTAAAACATTTAGATCTCAAATTAAGATTCAGATATACAAATCAGATTAAAATTTACCCATCAAAATCGTAAAACTTGTAATTTGACCAAACCCTTTTATATCTTTTGTACCAGTTTTTTATGCATAAAGTACAATGCTTTATGCATCAAAATGATACATATGTAATTTTAAAAATAAACAGGGACATATATGTAAAAGCCCAATATTAACCGCATATAAATCCTATCTCTTATATAAACTTCAAACGCGGCATGCACAATACTATGAAATAGTATGCACACTTTTATTGCAAAAAGTGTTTACTTTGTGTTAAAATCTAAAGTTCTTATAAAAATACATATATTTACATTGTAGTGTTCAAAAGGTATGCACGTACATACCACACTGTCTTCTGCCTCAAGTATGCTGTCGTGTTCCCAATATTCATGTAAAATAATGCATAAAGTGCAATAATTTGAAAGTATGTTTAAAAACCACTCCATTAAATTTTTTTCTTATTATATCATAGGAAATAGTAAGGGTGCGTTTAGTTGGAGAACAAATTCTCTTATTTTCTATCTCTAGTTTTGTAAAAGTTTGGAAGAAGAATTAATCTCCACAAAACACTTGAAAATATAGAAAACGCGTTTAGTTGATATTTCTATTTTCTGTTTTGAAGAAAGGGAGGGAGGGTTGGGGGTTACAAGGGAAAACAAGAAAAACAACTAAAATTTGTTTTGTAACTTTCCTTGTTAATTCAGGAAATATGTGATTTTGTGTTTTGCAAAACATTTTGTTGGAAAACATTGATTTGAATGCGATCTCTGTTTTCCTTGTTTTCCACAAAACATTTTGTGAAAAACAAGGATGTTTTCCTTCAACTAAACGCAACCTAAATCACTGACGTTCTTACAGCTTCGAAAATATAAGCGTAGTACATGTGTCAGAGACGATAATTGCATTTAAATTCAGACATTTACACTTTAGATTCAGATACAATCGTGCTAATAAAATTAATTGAGAGTCTGATAATAAACAATAGTCACTTCTTTGTTTGGGCCGTTGGTGAACTAGTCCATGGGCTTAATGGGTCACTCCAATTTCTTTACTAAATCCATCATAACTTATTCTCCGGCCAACAGAGTTTCATTTCCGGCAACCAGAAAAACTAAATGGTAAGAAAGATATTTGCTTCTTGCACTTATGAGTTTTGAGATTGCTTTTTTAAATTGCTTATATGATTACTTTTAGTGATTTAAGCTTATTTCAGTAAGCAGTTTATAAAGGGTGTTTTTGGTTTGGTTATTTGAAGCAAAGAAGCAGTTCTGATTGTTTTGTTAGAATTAAGCAGTTTATTTATAAAGGATTAAAGGGTGTTTGGGTTTTGCACATATAAGCAAATAAGCAGTTTTGAGATTGCATTTTTATAAATTGCTTATTTGTTTATTTTTAGTAAAAGATGCTGTATCCAATAAGCAGTTTATAAAGGGTGTTTTGGTTTGGTTATCTGAAGCAAATAAGCAGTTTGAAATAAGCAAAAACGCCCATAGTTGCTTGTTCCAAACTGCTTATTTCTAAAAGAAATTAGACAAATAGACATAATTAGTAATACCGTACGACACCTTGTCGGCCGAAGATGAGACGATAAATAAGCTGTTTTGAATAAGCAGTTTATAAAGGATTAAAGGGTGTTTGGGTTTTGCACATTTAAGTGCTTGTCTGATTTTTTTAAAGCAAAAATAAGCAGTTATGAGTATTTTTTCTTAAGGTATGCAAGTTTGAAATAAGCAAATAAATTAATGAACAGATAAACACCTCTAATAAGCAAATCCCAAACACCCCTTGTTGGCGAATGATGTAACGAGGATATGGGATACTTTTGAATTGTAAATAAGCTCTTATAAGTAAGCAGTTGTGTTAAGCAATTCCAAACTATTTACATTGAAAAATATGCAGCTTAGCAAAAGCGTGACTGAGAGATGCTAAGGAAGCTTTTTCGTACAAATCGCGGCTTCTGCACATCGATTCAATCACCAAAGCCATGGTTGTTTGTCGGTTTGGGTAATCCCGGAGATAAGTTTAAAGGAACAAGACACAATGTATGTTCCTTAGTTAACCTGTCACAAGTCGCAACTAAGACTTGTATGCTTTACATCTCATCCATTTAATTGCATTTTTATGAAATCAGGTCGGGTTTAACATGATTGATACTTTTGCGGAGTCAGAAGGGATTGCTATGGATACAGTGTTTTGTAAAGCCATTTTCGGAAAAGGCTTGTCAGCTTCTCTCATTTTCTAGAATATTTTACATTCGCAAGCTGTTATATTGTACCGGTTTTAATATTTGGATTGGCGTAACAGGTATTGTTGATGGTGTTCCTGTTTTACTAGCAAAACCTCAGACGTATATGAATTTAAGCGGTGAATCAGTGAGTTCATGTATTAAGCTTATCGATATAACATGACAAGCTTATTGTTTTAGCTTTGGTACCTAAATGGCGTTATTTTTAACTGCAGAGTGGTCCACTTGCTGCCTATTGCAAACTCCCTCTAAATCGAGTGGTGGTGGTATGATCTCTTATATTAGTTGTACATAATTCGTCTTAAAAATGTTGACATTTGTATATTTCGGGTAGACATGGTAAAATGGTTCGGTCAGGCTGACTGGCAAAAGATCAAAATGGGTTGATTCGGGTCGGCCCAATTTTTGTCAAAGTTGTAAATTTCAAGTATAACAGTTAGTGTGTCAAATATGATTCAACCCGTTTCGTTTTTAGATACGTTTTGTCTGTTTGACCCGTTTTAGATCTAACATAACCCAAATCGACCTATTACGCTAACTCTCGGGTGTTGTCCTAATTCTTTCACTTTTTTCGGCTGTAGTTTCATGATGATATGGATCTACCAAGCGGGGTTCTTCGGCTTCAGCCAAGGGGAGGCCATGGGAGCCATAATGGGTATGCATAATATGAACTCTTTTTGCAATAGATCTATGTTGTTCCTTTCCACAGTTAGCAGCCAAACTTTAATATTTGTTGCAAATCAATACGAAATAGGTTAAAGCAAAAAATAGAGATATTTTGTCGTAACTAAGGATTGTTGTTTATGTTGTCAGGATGAAGAGTGTGATCTATCATTTCCGTGGAAATCGGGACTTTGCAAGGTTAAGAATCGGTACATATTATCCATCAATTATGTTATTATATTTATTTTATAAAACTTCTACTTTGTTTATTTAGCAGAAACTTCTACTTTGTTAGATGCATAGTTTATTTGTTTTTTATCGCTATTTTACTTGCTCTGTGTAGGCATAGGAAAGCCTCCTGGTCAAATGGATCCAAAAGCCTTTTTGCTTCAGAAGTTTAATGCAACAGCTCACGAACGAGTAAGATCTTATTTTAAGAACAATTGTATTAACAGTTGTCATCTTCTCATCATATATTTTACTGGAGAATCTATTCTTGTGTTGGCTTGTGAAGATTGACGTTGGTTTGAAAGAGGGAGTTGCTGCATTAAAAGTACTCTTGACCAAGGGTGTGGAAGAGAGCGCGCGGGTTTTTAACAATGAGCAGAAATACAAACACATAAAGGTGCCAGACATTGCCGATATGAAGTTAAGAAGACTAGATTAGCCGTAGTGTTCTTCAGCCACGATACAGCAACTCTCGAGTCGAGTTGGTGTGTTGACTGCGTCAGTATGTTGCCCTGTACAAATTGATTTTACATTTTTTGAGGTAGTTCTGAACTTTGGGGTTGAGTGCCGGAATGTATTGGAGTATTAAATATCGTATCCTATGTAAACTATTCTCTGTAGCGGGACACTGCTAATTTAAGTAATCACTTCATGAGGAATAAATTCAAGGAAGTTAATTTGACAATTATAGATATTAAGGTCAAAAAGCCAATTAGTACAATTTTCTGTATTTGTCTAACTTTAGTATGCCGATTCAATATTTGTACGTCTCTTTGTATAACTTCATGTTCAAGATAAAGAAATCGGTAGCAGCGAGTTTTACTGATTGATAGTGATTCTTTGAAAACCCTGGAGCGGTCATTTGTTTGTGCTAGAAATGAGGAATGTGTTACCGGCCTCTGTTAAGAAAGGGCCATGGACACATGAAGAAGATGAATTGTTGTCGAGTTACATTGCTAGAGAAGGAGAGGGTCATTGGCAGGCCCTACCCAATAAGGCGGGACTTCTCCGTTGTGGAAAGAGCTGCAGACTCCGTTGGATGAACTACCTTCGTCCTTCTGTCAAGCGAGGCCACATCTCCGCCGATGAAGAAGACCTCATCATCCGGCTCCACCGCCTCCTTGGTAATAGGTAATGTAATCCTTATTCTTCAAAGCGTGTTTGGGATTCCTTTGTCTTGTAACAGTAAGTAATTACAGTACTAGTTAATATTTAAGTTATCTGAATATTCAAAATGCAATCTCGAACACCCTCTTAGATCAGTATCTTTTTTCTAAATTAGTCTCGAATGTCATCCAACATTCACATATGCTCACACTTTAACTATTATTAGGTGGTCATTGATAGCGGGAAGGATTCCTGGGCGTACGGATAACGAGATTAAGAACTACTGGAATACTCACCTTAGGAAGAAGTTAACAAGCCAAGGGATTGATCCAAAGACTCACAAACGATTATCATCACCATCATCATCTTCTCTAAACCCAAATCACAATCTCAATCATTCATCTTCTTCACCGGATCAAACCAAAACAATTTCAAAAAATTCCCATGAAAACATCTCAAACCTCAACCCTATCAACCTGAACAGTGGTCCTCAATATGATGATATTCTTAGTCACTCCCTTGATGATGGTTTCTCTTCGTTCTTGGATTCACTGATCAACGACGAAATGTGTAACCAACACACCCCGACTGCAGAATAGAAGTATTTGATCCTATTTAGTAATATCTAGCCAAAATCTACAGTTGTGGACACTTGTAATTTCATAATTATCGTCTTAGTAAGAGACTTGTTTTATATGTGTCGATATGCATTACATTAACCTATCAAATTATTTAGCAAGTGGTCCGTCTGTAGTATATAAAGATTTCTCCAAGGCGCACAACGCGTTGAGGCTTAGTAACTAATGAATCAGGAGACATAGCCTCACTAACATGAGTCCACATTTTCCCTTTTACATCGAAGTTGCATATGAAAAATGTATCATGCCAAAGCTACTTGGTCAGGCAAGTAATAGAACATTGTCGATGGGTTCTGCTTGGCGAAATGAGGGGAGCGTTGTATTTGCTTGATGATGTTGTGACATTTTGTGTACTATCATGACTAGATCCGAAAGACTATTAAAAGCTTGATGATGTTGTGACATTTTGTATACTATCATGACTAGATCCGAAAGACTATTAAAAGATTTGATCATCCTTCATCATATTCGGTTAAAAGAGAATTGTGTATGTTATGAACATGACACAAGGAACAAAATAACAAGAAACATCTCAACTTGGTGTTTATGCAGGACCCGACACGAAAACCGACAAATACCGAACAGAGAAATAGTTATCGAAACCGAACCGAATAAGGTCAGTTTGGTTCGGGTTTGAACCGAAAAAATGTATTTTGACCCGAACCACCGTAAAAAACCGAAATAATTATACAAAACCAAAACCGAACCGATTAAGGTCGGTTCGGTTCGGCCAGTTTCGGTCGGTTTGTCGGTTCGGGTGATTTTGCTCAGCCCTATATTATAGCGGCAAACAGTTGTAGTTGTAGTTGTGATATTATGGTTAGATGTTTAGTGTAACATTTATATACAACGTAAAATATCAAAATTTAATTGAATAACACAATCAACTCCCTGATGTGTTATATAGTAGTAGAGGGTGTGAACGCAATTTTTAAAAACTAATTTTGTGGTCATTAAATATAAATAAAATATACTAATTTTTTAGAAACAACATTCATAAAAAGTTGTCATGCATTATACAATTCAAAAATTGTTAAGAGCTTTGGGTGTGGTGCTCGTTGGAGCTCGCCACTTCACGCTGGCAATTTCGTCGCCCTTCGCCACTACACTGTGATGCTTCGCCGGAGCTCACCAAATGAGGCCTCGTCGTCTGCTCAGAGAGGAAGTTTGTCGTACTTTTTTTATTTTATTTTTATTTTTATTTATTATTTTTTTTAAAGTTTTTATTTATAATAGTTTATGTGTGTGAATAAGTGTATATGTGAGACTCAAATGAGTAAGTTGAGGTTAGTTGTGATAAGAGGGTTGTAAAAGAAGGTTTGTTAAAGTGATGTGACACCCCGTGGACCTCAAATGAGGAGTTTTGGTGTATCACCACACCCAAAGCTATAAATAGTTCAAAACATCATTAATTGAGCAAAAATGTTTTTAAGAAATGATGTCGATGAGATTTGGTAAAGGTGTTGACTTGGGTATATACTTCAAAATATAGCAATACTTAATACTAATTGAAATTTGAATGTATAACCGTAATTCTATTTTTCTCATTTTGAGAGTTTTAAATGCAATTATACACTTTTTCTCTTTACTAGAAGAGTACTCGTAAATAACGACGGGACTTTACATCGGCAAATAATTATAGTTGAGATATTTTGGTTAAGTGTTTCGTGCAGCGTTTATGCATACAACATAAAATAATCAAAATGTAATTGAAAAATGTTGTAATATACGATAATTCAACTAAAAAATGAAAAATGACAACAATTAGTTGAAATATATATATATTTTTTTCTAAATAGAAAGATTTCTAGCTTTTACTACAATTGATGTATTATATGTATATAGTTGAAATGATAAATATACGTGGTATATATTAAATATGATTGATAAACATTTTAATAATTTTTATAAAATAATACTACATTTGAAAACAAGTCAAAAAAATTTATGTGGAAAAGAAAGAATTTGAAATTTAAAAGGGTATTTCAGTTATAACACATTACTCATTTTTATTACTTATTTTTAACTTTTGTAAGTTTTAGAGAAAATTATTCTGTAATTTATATATAGTATAGATAGATGATTGGTAAAAGTTTACTGTATTTGATTAGAAATTAGGGTTTTGCTAACAACAATCCTTAGTGTTGTTGTTAACAACTAGTTTCCAAAAAAATTGGTAAGACAATACTAATCAATCATCTACTCAATAAAAACCTTTTTCCTAACCGTATTGCCAACCCTTGAGGAGGTCCAAACAAAATCATTCAAAATCATCCAAAATTACTAATTATCTTCTAAAATTTCTCACATATGAACTGAATTCACTCTTTTTATTGGCCATTTTAATGAAAAATATGGAGAATGCTTTTCACTATATCTTAATGTTAGCGAATTTTATAAAAAGTTTGTTGTTATCAGCAGCGCTAAAGGCTCTAGTTAGCATTTCCCTAAAATACCAAAAGTTTATGAAAAATTCAGGCCCACCAACATACATAGGCCCATGGTAACTTTTGGGCATTACTATATATATATAAGGGTTTTGGTCGTACAATAGCAACGCACTTTTTCAAGTGTACCGATCTAGTACGCGTACTTTTTTTTGTTCCACTTAATGTAACGAACTTTCTGTTTTTGTTCCAATCTACCCATCAGGTGACTGGCTACCGGATAAAAAGTTTGCAAACCGGGTAGACTTAATAAATGGAATTTTTTAATATTAAAATCAATTAAAAACACCCCACACACCCCACACACCACACTCACCCCGCTCAAAATTTCCCCCAATTACTTCCAACCTATGAACCCTAACCCTAATTTCATCAAATGAAATCTATGTTCTAATCCATCAATTACCCCTTAATAAAATGTGTATATCAGTTAATTTCTATCATGATGGTACCTTCAACCCGTCACCTCTCATGTATAAGGAAGGTGATGTATCGCTAATACCAGACATTGATTTCGTTGGTATGACAATCATTCGTTTGTCCAAGCTGATAAAAGAAGCATGTCAATTCCCCGTAAAAGGTATTTACTTTCTTATTCTTGGTAGAGAGTTAAGTAATGGGTTAAAAGAGATTAAGGATGATAATGACCTAGCTGAGTTTGTTGCCCTAGCTTTTAAGAATGAAAAGGAAATAGATTTGTATGTGGAACATCATGGATATGATTTAAGTCATTGGTTACAAAATAACATAGGTCCTGATGAGGTTTCAGATGATGAGATAGGTGATATGGAAGACATTATGGGATATGGACATGATGATGATGTAGGAGAAGAAGACGTACAAATACCAAATAGGATTGTTGAAGACCCATTTCTTAATAAGTTGTGCAATGGCAACTTTATTACTGACCACATTGAGGCTCCTGATCCTAGTGAACTTAGTGATGGTAGTGCTCCTAAGTATATAGATAGTGATGAGGAGAGTGTAGATGCTAAGTATAAAGTTATTCCTAGGGCATTTTATCCAGAACATGATCCTAGCCTTGCATGGAATGAGATGAAACCTACATTGGGCTTGAGGTTTGAACACCCAGAACAACTCAAAGATTGTTTAACCAATTATGGGGTGGCTAATGGATATCAGTTGTGGTACAGAAGAAATGATTACAGAACTTTGATGGTTCTTTGTGGAAGGAATACTGATGAGGGTAGAAGTGGAGGCTGAAAAACTAGGAAAAGGAAAGATGATGGTGTGCAGGTAGGTACACCATATAAGAAAGGCAATAGGAAAGGTGTGCATATAGGTACACCATCTAAGAAAGGCAATAGGAAAGGTGTGCAGATAGGAACACCATCTAAGAAAGGCAAAGGGAAAGGTGTGCAGACTGCATCACCATCTAAAAAGAGCAAAGGTAAAGGTATTGAGAAAGTGAAAAAGAAGAAGGATGGTTGTTCATTCAGGCTTTGGGCATCATGGATGCAAGATGGAAGTTCCTTTCAGATCAAAACCTTGATCCCAGACCATACATGTTGTAGGAACTTTGATTTGGTAGCATTGGTAACCTATAAATGGATTGCCAAACAGTTTGCTTTTAAAGTGGTTCAGGATCCAACAATTAGCTATAGGACAATTAAAGAACTAACAAATAAGAAATATCTCATCAATGTGAGTGTTGGATAGTGAAAAAGGGCAAAGCAAAGGGCTTTGTTTGATCATGAAGGTGGGCTGATTGAGCACTACAGCAGGTTATGGGATTACAGACAACAAATATTGAACACTAATCCTGGTTCATCTGTTTATTTGCATGTGGAGGAGAAAGATAATGGTAAGACCTACTTTAAAAGGTTTTATGTTTGCTTCAAGGCAATGAAAGAAGGATGGACTGTTGGGAGTAGGAAGGTCATTGGTCTTGATGGATGCTTTCTCAAAGGAACTTGCAGAGGTGAGCTATTGACATCCATGGGAAGAGACGCAAACAATAAAATGTTTCCTATAGCTTGGGCTGTGGTGAACATTGAAAATACTGACAATTGGGAATGGTTTTTGGCTTGTCTGTGTGAGGATCTAAGGCTGTATCAGGGTGCTTATTTGACTATCATTTTAGATGGCCACAAGGTACTTTTGACTATCATTTGAATAACACTTGTTTTGACTATCATTTGACTAACACTTGTTTTGTATGAAATAGGGATTGATGGAGTCAGTTAGGAACATGTTGCCACATGCAGAACATAGGCAGTGTGCAAGGCACATATATGCCAACTTCAAGAAGAAATGGAATGGTCTGCATTTTAAGAGTCTCTTTTGGGGTGCTGCTTCAACAACCATACAGCATGTGTTTTACAACAAGATGAATCTGATTGGCAACATTGATCCATAAGCAAAGCAATGGTTGGTTGATAGGAACCCAAACTCATGGAGCAGGGCTTTCTTCAAGATGGACAGAGGTTGTGCAGCTTATGAAAATGGTATTTCTTAATCTTATCATAATGCAATAGGGATAGCTAAAGGGAAGCCTATCATTACCATGTTAGAGGAAATTAGAGTTTACCTGATTCAAAGACTATATAGTATGCATAATTTAGCCAATAACCTTATAGACAGTATTACACCATCTATCAGAAAAGAACTTGAGCATTTGAAGGATATTCAAAGATTCTGGAGAGTGTATCCCTGTGGTGATAATTTGTATGAGGTTAGGAAGGCAGATGAGTCTTTTGGGGTGAACATAGAGGCTAGAACTTGTACTTGCAATTGGTATACTTTAAGTGAAGTTCCATGTGTACACACGATTCTTTGCTTTGGTTTCATAAAAAAGAACCAGACTTTAGGTGTTACTCCTTGGTATTCAAAAAGAATGTGGCAAAATACATATAGTTATTTCATAAGGCCAGTGGGTGGTTCTTCAATGTGGCCTAATACTAGTGATGAACCACCATTGCCACCAGTGCTTAGGAGGATGCCAGGTAGGCCTAGAAAACTTAGAATAAAACATGCCACTGAAAATGTGAATGAAATTGGTAGGTGCGGTAGGATGATGACATGTCGATTTGTTGAGAAAAAGGTCATAACAAAAAAATGTAAAAAGATCCACAACCAAAACCTACAAAGAAAAAAAAAACATGGTAGAAAGAAAGTTTGGTTCTGCATTTGTCTTCCCAAAGGATCTTTGGTCCAAGTGGTGTGGCTGGTGATGGTACAGGTGCATCTGGTGTGGCTGGTGCAGATGCATCTGGTGTGGGTGGTGATGGTGCTGGTCCATGTGGTGTGGGTTGTGATAGTGCAGATGTATCTGGTGTGGGTGGTCATGGTGCAGATGCATCAGGTGTGGGTGGTGATGGTGCAGATGCATCTGGTTTGGCTGGTGATGGTTTAGATGCATCTGGTGTAGCTGGTGATGGTGCAAGTGGTGCTGAGGTAGGAGAAACTGGATTTGTCCAAGAGGTATAATATTTGCTTGCTCATTTCTTTGTATTTACTTTGTTGACCAAGAATGTTAACACATAATGAATGTACAGGTACAAATAGAGCAATCAGTAACATAAGATACTATCCAGGATTGTGATACCATTCCTACTCAACAAAGTAATACAAAGAAAACCATGGTCTAAGTTGTTCAAGAAAGCCTTGCAGCTGGGACTCTTAAGACAACAAGTTTGAAAAGAAGGGCCAAGTCAGAAAGGATTGCAAAGAAGGCCAAACCATTCAAGTTTCTAGCAGATGGTTCAGGATTTGCAACAAAACACACATGCATTTCATTTGCAGTCATAAAAGCATTTCATTTGCATAAAAGTTCATTACAGTACATCAGATTTTGGAAAAGAATATGAAAGAAATAACAAAACACATAAAAGCTACAATTTTCCTTAAACAAACCCACATCTTCAGGACTCGATTCTTGAAAGGAATCTTCTTAGCGGGATTTCCAACACTTACAAGTTCGAACTTCGAGGGTGTTAACAGCATAGTGTGAAAACACATCTCTAATTCTAGCAAAGGTTGTTCCTGAACTGGAGGCCCTCAAGTAGGCTAACACGATGTACGAAGTACATCTGATTTAGGTGAGTCGCTGAGGTACACCGAAACATCACCTCACGACTATAAACCATTTGAGACAACATTAAGCGTAACCCACAAGAAGTTACCGGCGACTGCTTTCACCGGTCGCTGTTTGATGTTGACCTTGCAAGGAGTTTCCATTCAATCACTGAGGATCACAGTTGTGAATCCTGTCATAAATGTTCTCGGAAGATTGCTAGGATCTGCGAAGGACTCTAAAATATGTCACTTGCGTCCTTATTGTTGAATGACAATTGATGAAAGTTCAAGTGTTCCTAAGAGATCTTTTGATGAATCTCGTGGCTCTAAACTCAATTAGTGCGCTTTGGTTTTCTGGCGAGACTAGGGAGAGGGTCTCCTTCTTCAATACCAACAATCTCTAAGAGAGAGCCGATAGATTACGTAGGGTTCCCTGTGAGAATGAAACAAGCTTCTTTTGAAAGAAACTTGAGTGGCTAAGAAGGTTTAGTCCAGTGCGTCACTGGGTCCATGACGACTTTGATCTTCAATATTGGTGTCAACTTGTGACGACCAGTAGCATATGAATTGAACCCAGTGTCTGCCCTAAGTTTAATAATTTGGAGGGCTATTTCTTTTCACCATTTTCTTTACTTTTCTTTTTAATTCTTCAACTCTTTCTTTCTCCTATTCTCATTTTCTCCTTTTTGTAATCATACTTAAGGACTTCTAAATACTAACTATTGGTGGTGTCCTTGGGTAGATCCCTCCGGCTCTGGCGGATCATATGATGTTTATCCCTAAACTTAGTCACCTTATAACTCCATGACTATCCTATGTTGCCATTAAAAACATTTTCATTAGAATCTCTCAAAGTGTTTATGAATAAAAACATGTTTGTAACACTTCGAGAGTTTTGCTTTTTCAGAAATACTCCCCCTCCACATGTGCTTAAGAGTTTTGTGAAATCGCATGAGGGTAAACTCGCACTTTTGAATTGATCGACTCAAGATAGACAATTCCCCGTGAGACATGATTACATCACTGACTAGGTCAGCTTGAAGTTGTAAACACTCCTTTGTGAGGAGGTTTGACCCGTCAAGGTTCATGTCTACTAAGAGTTTCTCGGTTGGTACATTCTACTAAGACTAGTCCTTTGCGAGACACGTTTACATCACTAGCGAACAAGCTTGAAATTATTACCCGTCCCGAAAAAGTCTTTTCGAGTTACGACATTTAAGAGCTCGTCAATTCAATGGTTTAAGTCTATTCACACTTAGATTCAATCACAATCCAATATATTTGTATCACACAATTTTTCTCCCCCTCAAAAATGGCATATTAATGTTATTTTTGATGAAATTTGATATCGAATATGACCATTTCGAGTTTTGTGGGAAGATTTCCACAAAGAACATTGTTTGAACAAATATATTTTGCAAATACTCCCCCTCAACAAGTAATATTAACGGGAGAGAGAGTACTTGTTCTTTTGAGCAAAATTTTGAAAATGTTGAAGGTTTGATAATTTTTACTCAAAAGTAAGAAGCTTTCGATCCTTTTATAAGGATTGTGGCATTGATGCGTACCACAGGGTCCTTTCATTATAAGTTCGGGTTGTACACTGCTATTTATGTACAAACCATCAGTGAAATGATGTAATAAGTATGAAACGGATTAACTTCCCCCCCCCCATCCAATTGACGAAGTTTCTTAATCAGCTTCCCCCAAACTGACAACCATCTTTAGCAAATTCAAAACTTTGATGTAGTAGACACGTCTTCTAATTTTTGAAGTTTTAAGTGTGCAGCGAAATTTGTAGATGAGCAGTGAACCACGCCAAGAAAATCTGTCTAGTCACGTAATAACAGTTGTACACACTGCGGAAAATCCGTTCGGGGGAAACGTGCAAGAAATCAACAAAATCTTCTCACGTATGTAGACGTTTCACACCAAACAAACCATGAAAGATGAAGTAATACTACTTCCCCCTGATTGTTGCGGTCTATCGGAATAATAATCAACTGTGAATATGCAAATACTCGATAAAATGACCATGTGTGAGACATCATAATGCGGTTAAAGCATCATATGCAGGTAACTTCACACAAAATAACCCGTGAAAGTTGAGACGATAATACCGAAGTAAGACGTTTGAGCCACAGATCATCTCATTTCTTCCCCCTGATTGAAGAAATTCAAGAAGAGATAGGGTTTTCCCAAAGGACATCAAGGAAGCAATGAACACCTACACTCTCCCCCCCGGTGTTTTCAATGAATCAGAATCATACACCACGTATGTTAATGATGAATTGGAGACATCGAAACCATGTATGTCCAATTAATCGAACATGTGTGAAGTACCATAAATATCCCGTAAGAATCAACTGCTGATAAAACTTTTCAACTTGTTTATTTTGTTGATCATCAACTGTGTCATTGTTGTTGGAAATAGTTTGATCCTCTGTTATCAGAGATTCGATTGGAGGTGCATCTACAACAACGGTAGTTGTTGTAGTTTCAGGGTGTATCCGAAATTAGAATATGACCAGGTTGTGCAGCGGAAACATTTGATACATCTGAAGCACGGCTTTTGAAAGAATCTCGTAACAGTGGAGCAAACAAAGTTTCCAATTCTTGAAGATTAAGTACAATGGTGTTGCAGCTGATTGATCATTAAATTTTAGACGGTGAGAAACGAGTCCGAAACTGAATTATTCCGAAGCCATAGTTGTACCTGTATAGAAAGTAGGAGGGGCAAGATAGAAAAAACATGGATCCCCAAGTGTAGCTGGGTTCCAGATGTTAGAAGCATAAAGTTGTAGTGTCAATGATCTTCTTGACACCTGAACACACTATTTTGATGACTTCCTTTCCTGCCTCAGGGATAGATGTTCTGGGTTTCACATTTGTTATGGTGCAACTACTTAATATCTTGCCCGTAGGAATCTACCTAAGTCCAACAATTTTGAAAACTCTACCCGTGGGTATCCATCTAAGGTTAGATCTAGGAGATGTTGAGACTTCTTTTGGAAAGAGTCTGCGTCCTATATTGATCCACCTATTAGGTTTTTGAAAATTTTCTTTTAGTTCAACGGGTTTATTTCTAACTGTTTGTAGAGTACACTTAGGTTTTGGTTTGCCATTAGTAGAATTGTTTTGAAATACACTAGAAGGCATCACACGAGGTCGTGAACATAAGATCCCATCCTTTTGAAGTAGTGCCCTTTTTCTAGCCTTTTCTAGATCATAGTTCTTGTACGCATCATTTGAATCATATGAATTTTTAATTTTAATGCTCGGTTTAGACACTGTTTTCGAACTAATCCTAGACGGGCCAGGTGCAACTAATTGTAGAGGTTTAACAGAAATAGGTTTAACAGGAACATAAGCATTTTTCTCAGGCCAGGAGGTGGAGTGACTGGTTTTTTCAAATGATTATTCTCAACAACTTGGGAGGCAAACCGTGGTTTTGAAGATTTTGATCGTTCAGATTTAAAAGCAGTTGGTTGTCTAACTACTGATTGGTTTCTGATAGGTTGTAGAGACGATTTCCCCAAGATTGTTGTTTTGCAAACTTAGTATCCACACTCTTTCCAGTTAATCTTCTCAATTTGTTTTGTAGAGCAACATGTGCAAGACCCTTTGCTTGAATTTAAGCCTTTAAATGCTAATTTTCTTTTACTAATGTATTCACACGATTACTTTGTTCATTCAAAGATTTACTATTTGGCTATGAATTTAAAAATTTGTTTTGCATTTTAAGTTCAAGAGAGATGCAATGAGCCTCTAGTTTTGAAAAATCCTTTTGAAACCGAGCAATGGTCTTTTTGAGAAGAATGTTTTCAGATTCAAGAGTTTCGTTTGACATGTCAGTTGTTTTGTTTACAAATAAGGGCTCAGACATAAGACAGTTGTCTAGACATTGTGCAACACACTGGTCAACCTCTCCTTCATTTCTGAATTCAGGTTTCTCAGTTTGTTTTACATTCTTGGTAATATGATCAACGATGGGATTGTACCTCAACCATTTGTTCTTTGTCAAAGTTGGGCTCTGTGTCATAGGTGGGTATGATATCGTCCTCAACCATTTGTTCTTTGTCAAAGTTGGGCTCTGTGTCATAGGTGGGAAAGATATCTTCCCCTGATCTGCTGCTGTCATCCTGCTTTTCCAATGGTATACCCTCATTGTCCGCATTGCCGACAGTTGCAGTAATCACAACATTCTCAACAACCCTTTGAGCATTCCTTCCTTGTACATCATTTCTTTCACCTTGCATGACTGCTGAATTTCAAGAATTTGATGAGGTCTGACTCTTTGAATCTTTAAAGTTTGAGTACATCATCTTAGTCAGTAACATCAATCCTTTGTTCATTTTCACAAATAGATCTTCAGAATCATCAATAGCAAGGTTTGGTGATGAAGGTTTTAATCTGTTGTTGGTAGGTGTGGAGATTTGTGACTTCTATACAATCATTTGCGACCTTGATTGCTACATTTTCTCTCCCCCTTGATTGTTGTGATGTGATCGGAAGAATCAAACAAACATGTGTGAAGTCGATATAGCACACGAAAGGCCGATATAGTGAATTTCTAATTTCCCTCAAACAATAATTTTGAAACATTTTCTCTCCCAAAATTTGAAATTCACTATAAAATACAATTCTAATGTTGCAGGAAAAATTTGAGATTTGACAATTTTAACGCCAAATTTGACCGAAAAAATTCGAATTTGGGCCCAAAATTTTGAATTTTCGACCAAAATTTGCACTGTTAAACAAAAATTTGAATTTTACGTAAAAATTGAACGTTTAATCTCCCCTAAAAATTAAATTTTACTCAAATTTTCCCGCCACAAAACTTTTTTTTTAAGAACTTGTGTTGTTGATGGATCTTTGTAGTTGAATGAAACTTGATGTTGTTGTTGAAGTACACTTTGGCGTAAACTGGTGTTCTTACGCGTAACTTCCACTTACGCGTAAACAAGAGAGCTTAGGCGTAAATCCTTCTTACACGTAAGCTTTAGGTTAATCGTAAGCTTAGGCGTAAACTAAATGCTTAGAAGTAAGAACCTTAGGAGTAAGCAAGCTTAGGCGTAAAGTGTTTACTCGTAAGAGTTTAAGCTTATGCGTAAACTTAGGGTTTTACCCAAAAATCCTTTACACTTGTCCAAGTGTAAAAGATATCCGCAAGTCGAAGTGTTTTGGGCTTATCCAAGCAAGAAAACAACGTGTTAACTCAATGACTTTGAAGATCGTTGAAGAAATTCCTTACGTGTAGACTGTTAGGCGTAACTGTGACTTAGGCGTAGAAAAATAGGGTTTTGTTATGCGTAAAGAGGACAGATTTTACCAAGCTTGATTTGTATGCACTAAACGTTTTGGAAACTTGATTTTAAGGATAAAACAGCTTCAAAAACACCAAAATAACAAGAAAGTTTGAAACTTGATGATCCAAAGTGAAATTTAACCTTACGCGTAAAACAAGTACATGACCCAAAACCAAGTTCAAAAACTAATTTAAACACGTAAAGTTTGAAACTTTTTGCAAAAAAACAGAAACTTTAACACTCAATAAACCTTAACCCATAAGAATCTTGAGTTTACAAGTGTAAAAATCAAAGTTTTAAGCGTGATAAAAGTGGAAAACGAGAAACCTTACGCGTACGAGTAATAACTTCAAAAACAAAAGGTTTCACCCAACTAGATGGCGATTGATACCACTGTTAGGTCACCATAAGTTAACACAAGCATGAAGATGATATAAATAAGGTGAGAAGGGACGGTTGCACACACAAACACACGAATGAATGACAAAAGGTTATGCGTAGTATTATGAGTGAACAACACCTCTCAAATGAGAAGTAAACAAGTATTTATAGGGGAAGGGAGCTAGGGCAACACATCTAGTCTCTTCCTTGCTTTAATGGGCCTTAGCATGGGCTTATGGGCTTTCTACATAAGCTATGCCTTAATTACTAACATAAAAGCGATATTAAAGCAACATATTACATACAAATGACTAACACTTGTAAATATAGTTTAGGAGCATTTCCAACAGCCACATATGTAGTTAAAATTCTTACCGTGCCATAAAAAAACGACGACTTTTGTGCTCATGTATCTCGCATGAGTTCAATACTACTTTGTTGACATATAATTTGTGACATAACGTGTATAATGGGGGTATTGTCATATCGACGTAGTGTGCATGTAGTATCAAAAGCTTCTCGATTTGTAGTGCCTTTTTATAAAGACATTACTCGTTAATGATTAGATGAAGCCAAAAAGATTTGTAACGATTTTGGTAACTCAATTTAGTTAATGTTAGCTAGTATATAGAAATTTAACTCAATTTAGATAAAGAAAAAAAATGTATAGTTAAGTGAATATGAAGCTGTTAATCTGTTATGCATGTAAGTTTAGATGCGAAGCCTTCCCAAACTTGCATAGTTTTACTTAACCAAATCTCCTAAAGTTCAAGTGGATCGTCACGACGTTGCCTATTTAGTTTAACATGCACTCATAGAGAATGATTTACCATCATCTTGTGCTTTTTTCATCTAATAAAAACCAACCCATTTGGTATAATCATGCAACTTTAGTTAATTTAAGAGAGTATTTGATTCAAATATTTTATCTACTCTAGACCTAGTAATGCTCTCCATCTTGTTGATTTTTAATCTGATTACAAATTCAAATGCCACATTTGATCTCCATCAAATATTTATTCGCTTTAGATTAGAGGGGTTTTGTGTTTCGATGATCATTTTAAAAGTTTAAAATTTTCATTTCAGTTAAATGATCAATAGACCAACATAAGTGAATATAATGGTTGAGTAAAATTTAGGAAATTCAATTTTAATCAAAGCTACGTAGTTTTGTAGGGAATTTAAGTAAAATGACATAGTTTAAGAGGGTTTCGCATCTAAGTTTGGATGCATAACAACCACATATTCATTTTCTTGGTATATATATATATATATATATATATATATATATATATATATATATATATATATATATGGGATATATATTATTATAATTATTTTAGCCAATAGGCTACAATCCTTCACTAAAATCACACAAAAAGATTGAGGTCCCACAAAATAACTTCGAGGACCCTGAGAATAATTCAGGGACCCATAAATTGTAATACAAAATTGTAGGGAGTTGGCTACACTAAATTGTAGCTAATATATTCTCATATATATATATATATATATATATATATATATATATGGAAAAGTGAATATGAATTTGTGCATTTAACTTTACATGCCTACCACCCAAAACTACGTAGTTTTGATTAAAAACCTCTAAATCATAAAACCTAAAATTAAAACCTCCCTTATGGGTTTATCACTTGATCGACCTTCATCTTTTGTTCATCCAAGGTATGTTTCACATGACTAATTGATTTCATTCATTTGTTAATTGATAATATATCATTCATTAATGCATTAACTGTTATCTTGATTTCATTCAATTGAATAACCCTTCTCGCATGATACATGGTGTATATGTTGTTATAAGTGTTAATATGTTAGTTAATGCATCACTTAACTCTTAATATGTCATTCGTTCTATCATTTGAAACATTTATGATCTTGTTAATATGTTAGTTAATGCATCAGTTACCTCTTAATATGTCATTCGTTCTATCATTTGAGACCATTCTTAATTAAAAGCTGATTGAAGTGTATGTTGTACAGCTCTTTTCCTTCATGTAATGCTGCAACAATACTATGTTAAACTTATTTCACTCTATATAAATTTTGTGCGGTTGTCGAGTATCACGAGGAGTGGCGATTATTATTATGTGATGCAATTCTTTGGAGTAATGCGAAATGCTTCCATCTTTTAGGCATCACTCCTGTTTACAAGTTTGTGATTTATAATTCTTTGAGTATTATGAAATGCTTCCATCTTTTAGGCATCTTCTTGTGACAAAGCTTATGATTGTAACACAAGTTTGTGATTTATATATGCACTTAGAGAAACCGTTAGATTTTTCTCTCATGTCTTGTTAGGAGGGTTTTAATCAAAACTCGAAGTTTTTTGGCATGTAAAGTTAAATGCACATATTCACTTTAATATATATATATATATATATATATATATATATATATATATATATATATATATATATATATATATATATATATATATATATATATATATATATATATATATATATATATATATATATATATACTACATATAATAGAAAAACGGTCAAACTTTGAAAAGTGAAAAGTTGAAAGTCAAAGGTGAGAGAAATGTATTATATAATTAATACTCTTATCAAAACACCCCATTACTTAAAAGTACAATAATTTATTCACATTGTACAACCAATTAAAAGCATATCTACCAACATAAAAACAACCAATTAAAACACTCTTTACTAAAAATTACAATAAAATTTTCACAGTGTACAATTTAAATAAGGTATAACATAATGTTAAATATAAAATAATTAAACACACTAATTAATATTATTTTTAAAAAACCATAAAATGAAAAGTACATGTTATTATACACTATATACAAATTAATAAAACACACAAAGCTTCATACAGGCTAACAAGTTGATGGTACATATAGTTTTGAAAATCAGACCAGACCAACGGGTTCAACCGGGAACCGGTGTCGCCACCGGTTCAGCTAACCAATAATAGCCATTCGAAAACGAACTAGAGATGACCCGTTGAAACATATACAAAGCGGTGAATCAGTCTCATCGAGATCTATTTCTCCGGTTAATCGTCAAGTACACACCGGCCAGCGCTGGTACCTTCTATACTATATATAAAGGAAAACCAAAAGTAAAATGTGAAAAGTTGAAACTATTAATACATATCGAAAACCGGGTTGACCCGGGACGCTTCAAACACGGTGGGTTGACCCTGTTTAATTTGACCCGTTTTGACCCAACCTGTCGGGTTGACTCGGTTTAAATCGACCCGTTTATCGACGAGAACGGTTCAACCGGTTGAACCACCCGGGTCGAATCGGGATTCAAAACATTATGTTTAATCCCCAAATCTTCATACTTTTATTATTTTTAATTTAGAACCCAAAACTTTTTTTTAACACAAAACGATATGTCGTTATATAAATATATTACTAGCGAGGGTAAGCAAGCGTTGCGGGCAGGTACCAGAAGTAAAAGTTTCCGGTGAATCATGTATTTTAGTTTATTATGTTTTTTTTGACAATAAATTTACGGATATCAAGAATTTTGTTTAACCCGTGCCCGTTCGGGCTCTAGCCCATTGGCCTGATGCGTCTTAGCTTCGACCCGTTTGGCAGTGCGGTTTGAGCTCGACCCGTTTGGCCCGTGCCGTTCGGGATCGACCCGTTGGGACCGCGTACCGTTCGGGCTCGGGCTCATTAGCCCATTGCTGTTGGGCTTGAATATTTGTATAATGTGTTTTATTACTTGTATTAGTAACATTTAATGCGTGAGGTGTGTTTAAGTTGGTTGTACAATATGCATGATAATTTGTATTTATTGTGTGCAGGGGTGTTTTAATAATTGCATTAATTGTATTTATTGACCAGTTAATTAATTGACTATGTTAAATATCTTGACCACATTAATATTGCTTTGTATTATGTACATTAAGCTTTAAGACTTGTAAGTCTTAAAATTAAGATTGATGAGAAAGATCATTAATAGTGCATTGTGTATTGTATAATAGGTTTTGTATTTTGTAAGTCTTAATTTTAAGACAATGAGAAGAGAGATTCATTCTTCTATTATAAGTAGTATAGATATATATAAGTTTTTCTTCGAAAACGATTATTATGTATTATAATTAAGAGAAAATATGTGCCTGTTGGTGCACATTTAACTTTTCAATAGGCTAAATGAGCCCATTTCAAAAAAAATATGGGGCTAAATGTGCCAAAATCTTTTACAAAATAGCCAAATTAGCCCTTTTTTTAACTTTGGGCTAATCACATTCATGCTAATTTTGGTACTTGCGTTCTTCTTAACAACTTCACCATTAATCCCATCCTTGTTAGTTTTTACGCGACAAGTAACGTGTGTTTTTAGTTTTTATCTCATAACTGATGTAATGTTTACTTTCATTTTCATTAATTGTTTTTATATGTTGTTTGAACTTTAGCATCGTGATAAGCATAAACCGTTTTGCAATTCAGATTTTCATCGGTTCGCTCTATTTTAAACGCTACACAAAACACTCACCACAATATCACAAATCATTAATTATCTTACGCTAATGCATTAGACGCGTACTTAGCCTATATATATATATATATATATATATATATATATATATATATATATATATATATATATATATATATATATATATATATATATATATATATATATATATATATTGATTATTTGTATCTTCGATAATGACCGCCTATTCTCTAAATTTAACTTCAGTCAGCCGTTTACATGTACCACCAATTATACGTGTTTTTTGTTTTTTAAACATAATTATGTTTAGCAAAACCTATTTTAATATTTGACATCTTTGGTTTGGTAGTTAGTATGATATTTAATATTTATGGCCTCACTTGACATTTTCTTAATTTCTATTTATTTCCTTAATGGATACTCCATTGTAAGAGTTGAAATTTGGCTTATTTTATTAAGACAAATTTCAAGAATAATAAAATAATGTTCGGTTAGAATACCAAGTCTAGATTCATATTATAATAACATTGGTCAGAACTCCAAACATGCATGCATACGTAAAAAAGGAAAAAATAAAACAAAATACAACTTTGTTAGAATAATAAGTCTACCTTCATATTCAATATATAAAATTTGCGGCGCTCTTTTTCTATATGGCCGTGTTCCTATTGTTGTTGTCACGCTCTTAGAACTTTCTAAGACACACCATTAAGGTAACTCGTTCACCAGTAAGGAATGACGAACTAGCTTGCAACAGAAATTACGAACATATGCCTATAGTACGTGATCACGTGCTGCAAGTCCTATAAGATATTTCAAACTAAAAAGTATTCTACAATCACCACTACAAAAAAGACTAAAAAGAGCGGTTAGAAAGCATTAAAAAGATCGGTTTCCAACCACTCTAACTAAGGGTGATCTATTTGGGGGGCAGCCATATAGATCGGTTTGGAACCGATCTTTTTGATACTCAATTAGAACGGGCTAATTAAAGAACCGACCTATTTATGTAATTTGGAGAAAAAAAAACACAAGAACTTTCACAAAACTCTAATCTCGGAAAAAGAAAATAATACAATAAAAAAACAAAAATCACCCTCAATGACGTCTTACATTAAAAAAAAAGAAGAAAAAGTAAAAGAAAAAATATTTATCTCTCTTCCATTTGACGCGGCAAAAATTGAATTTCATGGTACATAATAATTGATGTTACTGGTGCAGCTAAGCGAATGGAGGCATGTGCAAAAGCTTATACGATAGTCAAAAAATATATTATACCAACTATCGAAACAAAAAACATACTCCCTCCGTCTCATTTTTATTGTCCAGTTTGACTTTGACCAGTCTTTTTTGTTCAATTTTGACCATTAATATATTTATTTGTGTTATATAATACTTGATGAAAATTATAACAATGAAAAATACATTTAAAATCCAATACATTCATGTATTTTTCATCAAGTATTATATAACACAAACATAAATAATTATTGTCAAAGTTAAAGAAGAAAGACTAAAAAAGTCAATAGTGGACAATAATTTTGGGACGGAGGTAGTAGTATTTTGATGATCTATTTTAAGTTTTAACAAATATACTATTGGAATGCTAATAATTTCCTTGATTCTCATTAACATCACAAACCGGTATTTAACATACATTAGAGAATTCTAGAGCAACAATGTAATGGGCTAGGCCTAAATATACACATTGGCCATAATAAACTATACATATGCTAATACATAATACATATCAACTAATATATACGACATAGAATTGAACAACGTTGACAATATCTTTTGGAAGTGACCTTTGAGGACCCTAAAAATTTGTGGTCCTATGTAGTAGCACATCTTCGTATACGGATCTGATTGATGTAATTGTGGATCAAGGCTTTTAAGGTTCTTCTCTAGAGGACAACATCACAAAGTGCTCATTAGCTAGAAGAATATACTGTGTATTGTTTTAAACTAAACGAGAGCCACCGGTTAGTTGAAATACCAAAAATAAATTTTGAAAGCAAACAAGATAGGACAAGATCATAAAACCTTTGTTCATGATAGATATTCGTTTGGGATCAATAAGAAAAATATTTGGTGTTTTCTCACGACTATTGAGAGTCTTCTCTACCGGACAAGATCATAAAACCTTTGTTCAAAGTATCATATTATCATATGTTCAAACCCAAAGTCACTAAACCATAACACAAGTTGGCTCAGTCAATGCATAATAGCTAGAACACATCAAAGACATTAAAAAACAATCACCATCATGAGTAGTATTCCGATAACAGGGACATACAACTTATTACATTTCTAGAAGATGAAGTGAATAAGTTATTGAGTAAATTTCTTTTTCTTTCTAAAATAAGTTAATTGCATAAATCGTCCCTGAACTTTGACGAAATTGCATGTTTTGTCTCAATCATTTCGAAACTGCAAATACCGTATTTGTGAGAAAACTTTGGGGCATATTTCGCTTTTCAAAGTTAAATGACTAAAATACCCTTTTCCTTTCTTCCCTTTGGTGATTGTTTCGTAGCCTATATATATATAAAGCTCGGTACTTCTCAAAATACTACATCACCTAGAGATCCCAAATGACAGACATGAAATTAGTTGTTCTAATTTGGGCAGTATTTCAGATGTTTTCGTTTGCATCTTCTGATACAAATTCCACCACTGAATTCAACACCCTCATTAAATCTAACAACCTTGCTAAGCCAGGTTGCAACAGCCGATGTGGGGACTTAATTGTTCCCTACCCTTTCGGTATCGGAGACAACTCAGAGTGTTATATAAATGAGGGATTTCGCATATACTGCAACACTTCTGTAAACCCTCCAAAGGCCTCTATTTATGGAGAGAATTACACCTCGATCAAAGTGATATCTGATTCCACCCTCCGGACTACGAATAAGGTGTCAAGCACGTGCTATTATCCGAATGGCACAATATTCAATGTATGGCAAATAGGAGTACGATCAAACTATAGCGATAAGCCGTATATCTTCTCGGAAGTAAACAAGTTGACAGTTATCGGTTGCAATAATTATGCTTTGCTGACCTCAAGAACAAAATCTAGGAACTTGTCTACAGGTTGTGTGGTCTTTTGTTCAACACCGGAGGAGGTTGTTGGTGATGAGTGTACCGGAAATGGTTGTTGTCAATCAGCCATACCCCAAGACTTAATCTCTTATAGTACTCTGGTTCATCCCTTGTGCGACGATAAAGTGAGCAATATTAGGTGGTTGTATCCATATTGCACATATGCCTTTGTTGGAGAGGAAAATGCATTTAAGTTCAATGGTGTGACTGATTTAAACGATACTTCCTTCATAGAGAGAATTGAAGCTACAGTGCCAGTAGTGTTGGAATGGGCTATTGGTAATCTGAGTTGTCCTGAAGCCAAAGAAACCGATGGTTATGCCTGCCAATCGAATAGCAAATGTGTTAGCACTACAAGGGAAAGTGGTGGGTTACGTTGCGTATGTGAGGAAGGCTATGAAGGAAATCCATATCTTCCTCCTGGCTGCAAAGGTACAATCAATAAACAAAGATTATATCCTTGCTTTATCACTTTATCAAATCTCTATTAAATTAAAGATTAAAAAAAGAGTCATTCCTCATGTTGTACCTTTTTTCATGTGAAGTCCTTTTTCAGAAACAAAAATGCTAAAGCCTCCTACTAAATTTTCATACAAAACTGCTTATTTACAGGATTCTGTCAAGTGATAGAACTGACGGGTTGAATGTAGAGAGAGAATAAGTAGAAAAAAGTTATTTAGTATGTTGTGTGTATATGAGGATTTGTAGGAGGATTTATATTAGTAGGAGGTTGTAGCATAACTTTTTCTCAAATAATTACATCAAATATATATCCTCTATGTAGCAATTTAGTTTTCATATTTTATTTTTTATTTTATTTTTAATAAAATGTGGTGAAAATGAAATCTAACTATAAGAGATATTCCTAAAAGTTTTTCAATATTTGTAAAAATCTTCAGTTATATTATTGGCATGGGTTGATCAAACTTTTCAATTTTGCTGGCGTGACAAAATTGTATTATTATTGGTTAATTTTCTCCAAATTATTACGAGTAATTGTCACACAAAACGTGTTTTCTTTTGATACATTGATACATGGAAAGTTGACTTGTTCAAGGCAAGTCTAGATTACTTTAATATGGAACCCGAAGTGTACAGGGAAAATGTCCCAAAAACTCTCACGTAATATTCTTTAAGGGGCAAACTTTTTAAGTGGTTTGACTAACCTTTCAAATGATTTGACAAAAAAATATCCTTATGATCTTAATCGTCATCTTCCTCATTATCAACTCTAGATTCCGGTGACCTTTTCCGTCTACCAACAACCATCTCCGACTAATTAACAACTCAACAGTAAACTAATGTGTTTTGCTACAAACTAGAGAAAAAGAAAAAAGTTTTTTGAAAGCCTAAAGTCTTCCTAATTATTCAAGTATGAGAAACGAATAGTTGGCTAAACTTAAAAGGAGAATTTCATATATACCCAAGAAAACTTTAAAAATTACATATTTTCTCAAAACATAAGTTTCTAATGCATGATGTACAATGCTATTAAAGCATGCTTTGAGAAAATATGTAATTATTGAAGTTTGGATGAGGATATATGTAAATGCCCCAAACTTAAAACATGTTTTATTATATATACAAGTAAAAAACAACTTTGACTTCTCTACACCAACATGTTTTATTATACCTACAACAATTTGACTACTATACACTATAGTAATATACTATGCATATGTTTTACTTTTATTATTTTCATATTGTAGCTATAGTTCTACATAAAGTCTAGAGTAAATTACACCGTTCGTCCTTGTGGTTTGCGTTGACCGCAGGGTTTAGTCATTTGACCAAAAAATTGCCGTCGTCCTTAATGTGAAGCGTTATGCACCGTTAGTCCCTCCGCCTAACCGGGCCCACTAACTCTTGTTAACTCTCGTTAAGTTGTTTTCCTTTGAGGGGTATACAGTCATTTCCCATTCTTTATCATAAACACTACTTTTCAATACTCTTTTTCTTTCTCTCGATTCATCTTCTACATCCTTCATCTTTTACATCAACAATACTTCTCAATTTTCCAGGCACCTTTCCAAAAATCCACATCAATCAACACAAACATAGAACACATTAAAAATTCCAACCAATTTAACATACAAACAAATAATTCCCGTAAAGCAACTATGAACTAAAAATCACAAACCCGTTCCATTATTCATTAAAAACATATAAAGAAGATAGAATTTCATCAAACACAACAAAATCAAACAACAAATTGCTCCTTTTTAAAAAAAAATTACAAACACAAAGATAGAATTTCATCAAGCCATCTATCCATTCTTATCAACAAGTACCCAATACCACCACGTCAGATCTAGTTTATTGTTTAGGAATAGGCACAAGGTTGAACAAATGTTGAAGGATGAAGAAAGGGATCGATTCTCGAAAGCAAAATCAAGTCATGCCTCAAGAGAAAAACACTTGGTATGTCGTGAGAAACGGATCCCTCTTCGTCTAATTCCTTTACAACAAGACTTGTAAAAAAGCTCGATAATGAAACAACCATCAATCAACATCATTTCCACAAAATCATCAGTCTTCATTTGAATTTCTTCCCCATAGCATTTGCGAGCCGGTCTTCTAACTAAATCGCACCTCTCATGAAGGCAGCGTGGGAAACAACTTTTAATGAAAAATTAATCATGCCAAGTTAAAAAAAAATTATTATTATTATTTTTTTCTTTCTTGTGCCTCGACAACAAAAGCAACAAGAATATATCTAAATTAATAAAATGTGATTACAATGAAATGGATTGAGGAAGAAACAAGAATATATTCTTACACTATTTTTATGAACACCGAACACAAAAACTCCAATTGGAGGTGACCCGGTTCGATTTAGACCAATTAACTTAAGGATAGCTTCCTCTTTCACCCAAGAATAAAACCCCTCAATCAATTTCAAAAAGCCCTTTGATTTACTCAACCCTAATTTTCGGATCTTTTGAGGATGATGATGAAGACTATGATCAATTCGCTCTAATTATAGTTGGGGTTAAGGAATTGATAGCTCTAGCTCTTTTGACCTCGTATATAGGGTGTTACCCTTTCTTGGCTCTCTTAAATCCTCCATAGCATGCTTCATGTGATGTCTAGGCTAATAGGGATCTATTTGTGGAATGGAAGGTGATAATCTTTTGCATTTCAGAAGGGAGGAAGGATTCAGTTTTTATGTTTGTTTGAGGATGGGGAGACAAGAGCGGTAAAAAAAGAATGTGATAAGGTTTTGAGAAGATAGCACAAATGCATATAAGTGGAAACAAAAGACAAAAATAAAAAAAGATAGGGAGGGTATTTTAGTATTTTTTACGAGAGTTTAACGGTCAAACTTAACGTCGTTTGGTCAAGGGGCGAGCGGTGCATAACGCTTCACACTTAAGGCGTGCAGTTGCAATTTTTTGGTCAAAGGACTAAACCCTGCGGTCAACGCAAACCACAAGGACGAACGGTGTAATTTACTCTAAAGTCTATAAAGGCAGGAGCAAATGTGTAGTTCAATGTGTAGTTCAATTATATCACTTGCCTACAAAAGAAATACATTTCAAGTTTTAAATAAAGAATATTTTTAAGTGACAATTGTATCATATTAACAAGAGTTGTTTTATGGGGTTTGATACACACACCACTTTTTTTTTTATACTTTCACCACTTTTTATGCATCACTGTATTGTACGATATGCTATATAACTTGTACAAAATGGTGTATTAATCAAATAAAATGATGTGAGTATCAACTCCCTTGTTTTATACTTTGTTGTAATAAGTTTTTTGTGAACAATTTTTTGTGAGAGTGACATCTCATATATCCAACATCAACTAAAACCCAAATTAAACTTAAAAAAACTCACATATTTAAATCAAATTTGCCGTTTATCATCAATTCCATATATTATTATTATAGTTGGTAAATCATTCTTTAGTTTAAAGCTTATAAATTTGACATTACAAATCGATATTCTTTACTGTTGGTTAAACTAAAGAAATCATAGTTTGTGACCGGAATATGGGTTTGGAGGCGGTGGTTGGTCGCCGGAATATGGGGATTAAATAAGAGGAAGATGAAGATATTAAACACAAGGGTATTTTTGTCAAATGTATTGCACGAATGATATATATCATAGTTGTCAAAATCATGATTATGATAATAGGATCTTACGATCCTACGATCGTACACACAAAAAACGACCAGGATCTTAACAAGATTGTAATTCAAGTAGGATCGTATCAGGATCCGTGAGGATCGTACGTAGGATCGGGTCGTACGTATTAGGCAATAATATATTTGGCCCAAGCCCGCTTGTGGGTTAGGTCATTAGGGTTTCTATGTATTATAAATATCGATCAATAAAGTATAACACCTCACGGGGTTTTCAATCATCTAACATGGTATCAGAGAAACCTTAATGACCTAACCCACAAGCGGGCTTGGGCCAAATATATTATTGCCTAATAGTACGATCGTTTAGGATCACATATTATTATTATTATTATTATTATTATTATTATTATTATTATTAAGCGTAAGCCCATGTCTTAAAGCCTAATGACTAAGAATTCTTTATGAAAGCTATTATTTTGGTGTTGTTAATTGATTGTCTGTTGCAAGATTAATTAGTGTGAAATCATTATGCTTTTATGGATTATTTAAAAATAGTTTAGATGTGTCTTTTGAGTTTATTAAGAAAAACGATTTCATGCTTTATAACATGTCAAAAGCTTGTTTTTGAAGTAAACCATCTAGATACTTAATTTTGTTAATAATTTATTTTATGTTACATATAAAAACATTAACTATATGTTAAAAATTTTCAGTAATATTATAAGAATATCCTAATTTAATTTATTTGGCCATAAAGGAAAAAAAAATGTGTTCCCTTCTATTATAAATTATGTCGTTTCATTTTCAGATACAATCTATTTATTTATTTTGCAACAATCTATATATTGTAACAAAAAAAAGTCACAGAATCACGTACCGATAAATTAACACTATCTTTTTTGCATTAATCTAAATATTATAACGAAAAACCTATAATAAAAAACATTGAAACAAGAAGTTGGTGCTCGTATGTAGTAACTTTGTGCAGGTATGCATTGCAATATATCTAAATTTCTACTACTACGGTACTCGAAAATATAACTTTTTTCTTTTATAATCCATTTAGGTTCGTTTATCATATGAAATATTATATAAAAATATAAAACTACAACCCTTATACAAGAATATACACATTTTTATAGGATCTTACAATCCCGATCCGATCGTACAATTACGATTTTACGAATCCAAAAACGATCCTAGGTAGGATCCGATCCTGACAACCTTGATATATATGACACTCTACTACTTTGTTACTCTTAAAAGAGTCCATTACGTGTTTTTGACCTTTGCCTATTTGATTTCCCTTTTCTTTTCAGACATCAACGAGTGTGAGAATCCAAAAGTGTACCCTTGCCATGGTGTTTGCATTAATACTCGTGGGAGTTACGATTGCATGTGCCGCCGTGGATACAACGGCGATGCAAAAATACAAAATGGTTGCGAACGTTCGGCTGGATACTCAAAATTTAAAACAATCATATTAATTATTTTAGGTAATTCTTTGATTAATGCATGTGTGACTTTGATCACAAATATATTGAACGAATACTTGGCACAAAATGATTAAAGAAAGATAAATGTGAATTAAATAAAAGGAAAACACGATAAATAGGAAAATTTTCTCTTCTGTTAGTTTTTTTTTCAACCTACATGCAATACTTGTTTATAAATAAAATTCTAATTGTATGCTACTTTGCTTTGCAAAAAAAAAAATGTAATACCATTTTGGTTTACAAAGTATTTTGTGTTTTGTTGAGGTTACCTGCTGCTGCTCTCTTTCATTCTACTCTTTCAATCTACTCTTATATGTCATGGAGACATGTGATCATGGGTGATGGTCTCTCATGCATGGCTTTAAAGTGGTAAAACTAGTACCAACAGTTTGCTCACATCTAGCAGAACTTTTGGTAAACATGTTTAAGCTCACAACCATCATATTCATTTAGGTAATTCTTTGATGCACATATGATGTGTATGGTCACAAAATAATCTTTTCCGCCATGATTTTTTATGCTATTGTGTTCCGGCCTAAATACAGTTAGTAAACTTTATATCACCTTTTACTGAAAACAAAAGCTCGTACAAATGTGTTTAAGTCTCCTATATATGTTCTATAATCTATGATGCAAGTATAAATCATGTGTTTGTGCAGGTGTTCTATTGGGAACAGGGATACTAGTTTTATCAATTGGTGTGTACAAACTAATCCAAAAGAGGGAGGATAAGAGACGTAAAGAGAAATTCTTCAAAAGAAATGGTGGTTTGTTGTTACAGCAACAAATATCAAATGGTGAACATGCAACTCAGACAACAAGGATGTTTAGTGCAACAGAGCTAGAAAAGGCAACCGACCAATACAATGGAAATAGAATAATAGGTCGAGGAGGCCAGGGAACCGTGTACAAAGGAATGTTACCAGATGGAAAAATAGTTGCAGTAAAGAAATCCATGTTGGTAGATGAAAGTCAAGTCGAATCATTTATCAACGAGGTATTTTTACTCTCCCAAATTAGCCACAGAAATGTGGTGAAGTTGCTTGGATGTTGTCTAGAAACAGAAGTTCCAATTCTCGTTTTTGAATTTGTCCCAAATGGAGATCTTACCCAGTTCATACACAACGAGGATTATGAGTTTCCTACTTTTTGGAGTATACGACTGCAAATTGCTACCGAGGTAGCAGGAGCTCTTGCTTATATGCATTCTGCAACCTCCATTCCTATATATCATAGAGACATTAAATCTTCCAACATACTTTTGGATGAAAAATTCCGAGCAAAATTATCAGATTTTGGAATATCCAAGTCCGTCTTGGGTGATCAAACTCACTTGAGCACATTAGTCAAGGGGACTTTTGGCTACTTAGATCCTGAGTACTTTCAATCAAACCAATTCACTGAAAAAAGCGATGTTTATAGCTTTGGGATTGTTGTCCTTGAGCTTTTAACGGGGAAAAAGCCGATATATTCCATAGGACCAGGGGAATCGAGAAGCTTGGCAACATTGATTCTATCAACCGACGAAAGGCTTCTTCTAGAAAACGTTGATAAACGAGTGTTGGATGGACCAGAAGAGCAGCTCGTAGCAGTTGCTAAGCTTGCAAAAAGATGCTTGAATTTGAGCGGGAAGATGAGGCCAACAATGAAAGAAGTTGCAATAGAGTTGGAGGGAATAAGATCATCAAGTCACCAAATAAAATGAATCCACTGTTTATTTTGTATTAACATTATTTTACTTTTTATGTATAAACGTTACTCGAAACACTTAACCATTGTCACATAGATCGCGGTACACTCCGGTACGGGAACGAGGATCGGGAACGCAGATCGCCACTATCTAAAATTCGATACGCTAGAGGGTAGGCTCATGCTGGATCGCTTCGATACGATGTACCATATAACATGGTACGGTGTACCCAATATGTAAATAATATTAATTTCTCATATAAATATGAATGACTTTAAAAATTATGATTAACACTTAAAAACAGTGACAAGCTCTTTATAATAAGTAAACCAACATGTGTGTTACAATATTAAAAATAGAATTTTCTAACTACAAAAATAACTTCCACATAAACATATGTATATAAGTACATTAGTAGTTTGCAAAAAGATAGAATTTTTTTTGGTATCATATTAAGCTGCAAGCACTTTGAAGTTTTTGAAGAAATTACTAACATACAAAGTTTGGACAATGATCTTCTCAAGTTGTAGAAGATAACTTAACTTAGTTGATGACATGAATTATTGATTGATCCAAATACCAAATCAAAAGAAGTTATTTTGATTTAAGCAATTAGATCAAATCTAATGGCTCATATTTCCCCAACTTGAGTCAAGTAACTTGAGAGGATCCCCACCCGTTACAAACTACATAATACTCTGACAAGACAACTATTTTCTATTAAAAATATTAAAAATAGTCTATCTTTGGCCAACTACTACTCACGTGAACAAATATGATTTTTTTACTTTCCCTCTCCAATAACTCATCATCTTCTTCCTCCATAAATACAATTTCAAGTTTTTTGTATCACAAATCACCGGAACCGGAGTTATCACAAATCCTTTATGGGCTAATTCGTTGTAAAACGCGTTCTCAAATCCGATTTAAAGCTCGATTGGATCTATTTGACCATCGACATGGAACGGCGTTGACTACTATTTAAAACGCGAATCGATGGGCGAATTGAACGCGATCCAATGGGCGTTTGGCACGCGTTTCGAACCCGTTTGGGAACGAGCAATCCGGATCGCAAAACGTGGGCCTTTGAGCGATTTCTGTGACTATGCACTTAACCACAATATCACAACTATAATTATTTGCCGTTAGAAAATCTCGTTGCTATGCACGGGTTCTAGCTAGCCTAGTACTTGATAAAATACCTATAATTGATGATGATTTAAAAAAAAAAATAAAAAAAAAATGGTGCTAGCTACATGTGAGATTCTGAGTAAATTACTTCAAGTTCGTGTAAAGTGTTTGCTGCATATAAATCCTATTCCTTATATAAACTTCAAATGTGGTGGACGCAATATTCTATTAAATAGTATGCACATTTTAACGGCAAAAAGTGTACTTTGTGTTAAAATCTAAAATTCTTGTAAAAATAGAAATATCTTACACTATTCATACATCTGCTTCAAATATGTCCACCTTATTCACATTGACGTAGTTTCTCAATTTTCTTTCAAATCCTGCAAAAGTACAATAATTTGAAAGTATGTTTAAAAAAACAGTCGCTTTTGAATTTTTGTATTATATTATAGACCTTAGTAAAAGTGCCGACGTTCTTACAACTTCGAAAGCCTAAATGTAGTATATGTGTAGCATGTGATTGCGTCTAGAATTTATAAGACTACCTAGTCATAGACAATAATTGTATTCAAATTCAGATATTTACATATCAAATTTCAGATTTACAGATTTAGATTAAGAGCATCTTAATAAGCAAACAATACCTTTATACTTTCAAAGTTGAAAATGCTATACCTGTAATTTAGTTTGTTTGGGCCGCTGCTGAACTAGTCCATAGGCTTGACGGGTCACTCCAGTTTTCTTTTTACTCAGTTTGAAATAAGCAAATCGCAGACACACCCATTGCTGCTTATTCAACAACTCTAATAAGCAAATCCAAAACACCCCTTGTAGGCGAATGATGAAACGATAGAATATGGGATACTTTTAAATTGTAAATAAGCTCTTATAAGTAAGCAGTTGAGTCAAGCAATTCCAAAGTATTTATATTGAAAAATATGCAGCTCAGCAAAAACGTGACTGAGAGATGCTAAGGAAGCTTTTTAGTACAAATCGCGGCTTCTGCACATCAGTTCAATCACCAAAGCCGTGGTTGTTTGTCGGTTTGGGTAATCCTGGGGATAAGTTTAAAGGAACACGACACAATGTATGTTTCTAAGTTAACCTGTCACAACTCACGACTAAAGACTTATATACTTTATATCTTATCCGTTAGATTGCATTTTTATGAAATCAGGTCGGGTTTAACATGATTGATACTTTTGCGGAGTCGGAAGGGATTGCTATGGATACAGTGTTTTGTAAAGCCATTTTCGGAAAAGGCTTGTCAGCTTCTCTCACTTTCTAGAATATTTTACATTCAAGAAGCTGTTATATAGTACCGGTTTTAATATTTGGATTGGCATAACAGGTATTGTCAATGGTGTTCCTGTTTTACTAGCAAAGCCTCAGACATATATGAATTTAAGTGGTGAATCAGTAAGTTAATGTATTAAGCTTATCGATATTACTTGACAAGCTTATTTTTTTAGCTTTGGTACCTAAAAGGCGTTGGGTTTTTTAACTGCAGAGTGGTCCACTTGCTGCCTATTACATGTGAGATGTGCCAACAGATCTTTTCATAGGATTGGTCCATTTGTTTTCAGTGTGATGATTGGTATATGCCATAGTTATGCAAAGGATAGGAATGGGGACAATATTATGCAGAAAAATAGAAACTTGTACACGAAATATTTTGGAGGGAAAGAAACAAGAAATGTAACTGTTTTATTGATGATTAATATGTCTGATAATACAAGAGACTATTTATAAGTTGTGAACATGCATGTCCAAGGGATGTGATGGTTCAGAAGTGGACCAATAGGGACACACCCTTTCATGAGAAACTGCCACAACGAATTCTAACAATAATAACTGTTTGTAACTGTCAAATATGACAGGTTGGCTATCCTAAGTATTCAACCTTATTGGTTGAAAATAGATGTCTGATATACATGATATAATACATAGTATAAAACTGTCTTAGTGTAACTTAGAGATGAGAGCATTTGGACTTATAATATCCAATACACTCCCCTAAGTTCAAATGCTTGTAATCTTCTGACTTTGATGTGGTTAGATGATAGTAAAATCATCATGGTTGTCTTTGTCTTCCATCTTCCCTTCCTCTTTACTTGCTTCTCCTCCTTGATAATTGCTGTAATGAAAAGGTTGGCTGTTGTCTTTGAGATCTTCAAGTTTTATCCCAAAATGTTCAATCTTTTTGTCCCATTGAGTGTTCAATGCAGTGGGTTGAGTCACAAGATCTTCACGACCATCATGGCATTTTCCTTTGCCTTTGAAAACAGGTTCATCTGCTTCATAGTGTGACACCCTTGCTGTGTTATAGTAACAATTAAAAACACTCAAATATTGATTTCAAGGAATACAAGAATACAATAGAGAAAGAGCTAAGGACAACATTAAAAATGTTCAGAACTAATCGTGGAGGAGAATTCACATCTAACGAATTCACTCAATACTGCAAAGAAAATAACATAGCACGACAACTTACCGCACCTTACTCACCGCAACAAAATGGAGTAGTTGAACGAAGAAATAGGACAATTATGTCTACAACAAGATGCATGATGAAAGCAACTAACATGCCTCAAAATTTTGGGTTTGAAGTCGTTAGACATTCAATATACATTCTAAAAATGTTCCTACAAAAGCCTTAGAAGACATCACTCCATATGAAGCAATAAAACAAAGAAAGCCAAACTTAGAGAATTTAAAAGTTTTCGGCAGCATATGCAAAGGTACCATCACAACATCTGACAAAGTTAGATGACGGAAGCAACAAAATGGTATACTTAGGAAATGAACAAGGATCAAAAGCCTACTGACTATTTGATCCAACAACACAAAGAATTTGTGTTAGTAGAGATGTGAAGTTTAAAGAGGATGAAGCATGGGACTGGAAGGATTACTTGAATGAACATACCAACAATCAACCTGAATGGTTTGACTTCGAATTCGAAAACCTAGAAGCCATAAATGATCATCAGGAACAAGAAATCCAACCAAATGAAGAAGACAATGATATCCCTACAAATGATGAAAATATAACATCAACAACAAATTCACCCTCACAAGCATTTCGCACACCATATACAATTTCATCGCGAGTAAACGCTCAAATTATGGTTAAAAAGATTACTAAGCAAGCTTACACATACCCAAGAAGAAAAGGTTACGATAATGGTCGACAACAAGTCTGCCATCGAACTAATGAAGAATCCCGTATTTCACGGAAGGAGTAAGCACAATGACATAAAATATCACTTTATACGAGAATGCGTTGAAAGAGAAGATTTACAAGTCGAGTTTATAAGCGGAGAATTTCAGAAGGCCGACATGCTCGCAAAAGCACTACCAAAGATCAGATACCTAACAATGAGACAACTAATTGGAGTCAAAGATCTACAACAACGCGATTGTGATTAAGGGGGAGAATATTGGGTTAATCCCAATCTACCCATTTACCCCATACGACCCGGTCAACCCAAGTGGTCTTAACTTCTGATTTACAGGATCGTGTATGATCAAACATAACTCATGACAACATTCAAACAAGAATCGATAAAAGAAAAAAACAAAAAAGATTTGTTGAACCCTCAATAATCTGATAATATAAATGAATGGGGTTACCTTGAATTACAGAAATTGATCCTATATAAACTGAATGAAACGGTGTCTTCAAAAGTCATACCGTTCATATAATAACCGTTGCAATGTTTTCCTAAACCTAATAACCGTTTCATCTAATGGGTTGTTGGCCTTTGGCCCAACCTAAATACAGGCCTTAAGAAAACGTTACATCATATTCTGTTTGGCAAACAAGATATTAATGTCCAACAGTCCCCTTAATGTCTTGATGCCAAACTTCTTGTTTGTGAATCTTCTGTAATTCTTTTCATCTTGAGACTCTCACAGTCTTCTTCTTGAACCTTTGCGGTTGTTGTTGTGATCTTCCTTAAGTCCAGGTTGATCACCTTCGTTGTTGTTCTTGCTTACGAATTCGAGACCATCACAGCCCCGCTTCATCGTTGAGACAATCACAGCAGCCTGGTATCTAGCACACATGCATACAACAAACGAGAATATCAGTCATCGATGTGAGGTACATCGGGGATCCAATCATACTCGATATTTCGTTTGATCTACCATGATCCCTGAGTGGTCCTCATCCAGTTTGGTACATTCCACCATGGGAGTGTCAACGGTGTCACAAGTGTCAAATCCAAATTTCTTTAAAATTTCATTTGCATATTTAGATTGATTTATGAAAATGCCTCCTGACTTTGTGAAATTTGTAATCCCAAGAAAAATGACATTTGTCCCATCATTGACATTTGAAATTTGGAGCCCATTTCCTTAGAAAAACGGTAACATTCATTGGGGTCACCAAGGCAAAGATAATATCATCAACATAGATTTGAACGTGAATTAAATGTTTGCTCGACTTTCGGTGAACAATGTCGGATCAATCGCTCCTTTGTGAATCCAAAGAGATAGAAGAAAATTTGATAGCGTATCATACCATGCACTTGGAGCTTGCTTCAAACCGTAAAGAGCCTTCTTCAAGCGATAGACATGAGTAGGATGCTCGGAATTCACAAAACCTTCAGGTTGGTCGACGATACAACTTCTTTAAGATCTCCGTTAAGGAAAGCCGTCTTTACATCCATCTGATAAACTACATGTTCTTACTTGCAGCATTAGCTAAGAAGATTCGATTGCCTCGACACGAGCAACGGAGCAAATGATTCTTCAAAGTCAATACCTCTCTTGACGGTATCCTTTTTGCAACCAATCGAGCCTTGTTCTTTAAAACATCACCATGCTCATCAAGTTTTACTTTGAAGATCCACTTTAGTGCAATGATCATAGCACGTCGAGGAGCAGTACTAATTCCCATACATCTAGTCGATCAAACTCATGAATTTCTTCTTGCATGGCATTGAACCAGCTGTCTTCATTCATGGCGGTTTTAACATCTTTTGGTTCGACCTTTGATAGTACGGAGTTGAAGAAGCACCATAAGGCATCAGTTGCAAGTTGTTTGCCAGTGGATACTGGACGAGAGGGATTTCCAATGATGTTGTCCAATGGGTGATCATGTGTCCACTTTCTAAGGTGTTCGTGTGGTTGTTGTTGAGGGACTGAAGCGCAGAGTCTATTTCTCCGATGAAGACGGTTTTGATGATGATTCAGAGCAAATATGTTTTCAAATGGGGCATCTTCGGGAGTAGCAAAGGGATTCTCTCCATCAAGGGTGCCAGAAACAATTCCATGATGTACACTCAATGATTGATGATTTGTTGAAGAGACAGAGTGATCGCCAGCAGCGCTTGACTTAACGACATAGAAACGGAAGGGTTAACTTCATTGACAGGGATAGGAGCAGCCTCTGTTGATGGAATTGATAGATCATTAGCAATTAGCTCATAGTGTTCATCAAACATTGGATCAAACAGTTTCTTCAAGTCATCTTCTAAAGGAGGTACATAAGGAGTTGCTGGCGAAGAATCGTATACAAGAGTAGAATTGATGGGACTACTTGATGATGCGGGTCCGAATCGGGTTGTCCAGAGCCATTTGACCGGTCAGCTCATCGAATGTAATGTGAATTGTTTCCATGATATTTCGGGTTCTCTTGTTGTAGATTCGTATCCTTTTCGCTTGGTGCATATCCTACAAATACTCCAATGTCCGCTTTAGCTTTAAGTTTGCCTAAGTCTTGGCCCTCATTAGTTGGATAATACAATGCACCAAACACACGAAGGAATGAAAGATTAGGTTTTCGATTGTGGACAAGTTCATATTGAGTTTTTCCATGAGAAGTGTGAATAAGGGATCGATTTTGAGTGTAGCATGCGGTGGCAATGGCTTCGACCGAGAAACATTGGAACCTTTGAGTAAATCAACATTGTTCTAGCGGCTTCCACAAGAGTTTGATTTCGTCTTTCAACTACACCGTTCCGTTGAGGAGTTCGTGGAACACTTCTTTGATGACTGATTCCAACACTTTCATAAAACTCACTAAGTTCTTTGTTAACAAAATCAGTTCCATTGTCTGCATTCGGATGATTCGATAGTTTTGTTAAGTCGAACCTGCAACTGTTTGATAAGTTTGATGATGACATCCGGAGTTTCATCCTTTGTCCTCAAGAACTTAACCCAAGTAAATCGAGAGTAATCATCAACCACAAGTAACACATATTTCTTCCGTAAATGTTCTAGCACTCTCATGGGTCCACATAAATCCATGTGAATGGTATGAAGAACTTCCAGAATGGCGAGTTTGTAGGTTTGGGTTTGTGGGCATACTTCTTGCTTTTTCCTAATTGGCATGCTGAACAAAGATGATCATTTTCATACTTTAGTCTAGGTAAGTCTATTACTAAGTCCTTTTCTAGGAGAGATCATTTATGGTGCCAAAGTTCAAGTGATTTAGACGACGATGCCATAACCATGACTTTGTTTTCGAAGCCTTTGACAACAAGCACATTGGAGAAGACTTCATCATATCTTCGATAGAGATGGTGTATAGATTTGAACCACGTGTTCCTCTTAAAAGTTCTCTACCATCAAGTTCTCTAACGAAGCAAGTATGTTTTCTGAAGGCCACATCTAGATCGTAATCACGAATTGACCGACAGAGAATAAGTTATGACCAAGACCTTCAACGTAATATACCCTGGAGATAACACAATCACCGACAACATAGTCTCCATAACCCATAATTGCACCGAAATGATTATTCCCGAATCTAACAGTCCCGATGAATTTACTCACAAAGTTCATGAGCCGTGACCGGTCTCGAGTCATATGCTTGGAACAGCCTGAGTCCAGGTACCACGAAGCGATTTGAACGATCGCAATTGAACACGACAAGAATGGATAACGGATAATTGGGATCCCCATGCAAGAATGAGTTCCATTTGGTTAGTGCTTGATTGGAACACCCACATCAGAAGTAGAAACAATGGAATCATCAGGGATAGATGCAATGCTAGTGTCCGTATTTGACCTACTCAAAGTATGTTCACTTCTTAAAGGAATAGTTCTACCCGTAGGCATCCATTTCCTAATGGGCATTGATCTAGATAATTTAGGGCACATCTCATTAAGATTGAATTTGCGGCCAATAGGTATCCACTGACAACCTATGTTACTAAATTTCCTTCCTGTGGGTTTCCAATGTTTTCTAACCTTCTTTCGTCATTGCTTTCTAGCCTTCTTAGCTTGATTTTTTGTATTCACTATCTTAATAGAGCATTTGACAGCATTAATCAACTCATTCACACCACATTCATGATTAGTAACAGAGACCAAACAATCATCATTACATGTTTTGCCAAAAGTAGCGAATTCAATTAATTACGGATGGTTATAGCTAATACTAGAATCAACACGATTCATTTTATTCAACTCAAACTTAATGTTCCTAGGGTGGTCTTCTACTTTCTTCCATTGCACATTCTTAGCTTGTGAGGTCCTATCTTGCTTTGTATTGCTTGAAGGCTTTGACCCGCTTGCCTTTGTGTCACTTGATTACTCCGTAGAGGAATTATGGGAACATTAGTTGGTTGAGCTACCTTTTGCATTCTGAACTAGGCGGCAGGGATCTGAACTAATTGAAGGCACTCTAGAGTTCACTTTCTTAACATTAGGCATAGAAGTGTTGGGATCGAAAGTAGCTTTCGACGGCATATTACACTTCACTTTCTTAATGCTAGGCATAGAACAAGGCATCACAGCTTTACCTTTCTCACAAAAATATTTAAGACATGTTGCTCTTAAACATTCTAACAGCTACTGAGATCGTTTGGCCTGAATGCAAGCAAACCTAATTTCTCAATCAAGTGGCTTATTTATGAAATCTTCTTCTACAATCTCTCGGAGACATTCTAGACTATCCTTAAGGTAAGAGAAATAGTTATGAAACACAATTTCGTTATTTCTAAGATGAGGAGGAATGTATTTACTTGATCCAAATACAAGATATTTAGAGTCCTGCAGATGACTTTGATGCAACATTCTCATTAAAGACAAGTGGCATTTTTCCTTTTACCTGACTCCTCAGATTCTCAATTTCCTTTTGTAAAGACGTTATTATTTCGTTGTTTTTGTCACGAGTGACTTTGATTGAATCATATAACTCTTTAAAGTGTTGTTTCACCTTTTCATTTTCTTATAGAAAACTCTCATTTTCCTTTTGTAGAACATTAACCAAGTTTTGAAGATGAAAACTCTGAGAACTCTGAGAATCTAAAGGAGGAGGCATTTGGGAGCGTGTCACATTGTTCTTTTCACCCTTTAATTGTGAAATTTGGGTTCTCATTTTTCTGATCGTGTTACAATGAGCTCGAATCTGTTCATCACGTTTGTTGATTTCAAAAACTACATCAAATTCAGGAGCATCCAAGGATGTCTTGATATTTGAGGTTTTAACATTTTCTTTTAGATGTTGATATTTGAATTGCAAAGCAAGATGCTCAACTTCCAATTTAAAAAACTGTTTCACCAGGTTATCATGATCATCCCGTTCAAATTTTTCATGCAATTTAGAGTTAGTTTTCTCAAGCTCAATGACACGATCATGGGAGACTTTTCGAGCAACAGATAATTCATGAAATTGAGATGCATTAATTGAACAATTCGTGAGTAGCGATGTAAAACACATCTTGAGTGATACATTCAGAAATCAGATTCTCATTTAAGGTATGCAAGTTTTTCCTCTCAATCTCATTATATTTTAATTCTCGCTTATAGTCATTGACCTCAACTATCATTGCATCAATTTCCTTTTCCATTTCTTTAATATCTGAATCCATCCCCTTTTAAGACTCTCAAATTGACCTTTTAATTGTTTAAAGAAAGGCATGACCTCAGTTAAATAGCATTCTTTAGTTTGCTCAAAACCCTCTCCCTTCATTATCCCAAGTAGGTGTGATCCTTTTCTTACATGTCTTCTCAAAATCAACAAATAATTGATAAATGACATCTTGATGATTAAGGTCTTGCTCTTAGTGGGAATAGATATAGGAACTAAATGCATTGGTGTATCGGGGATATACAAGTAAGGGAAGCATTCTCCTACATTGGGGATTCTGTTCAACAAACTCATCAGCTTTTTTCATGTCCATATCCTTTTTCAAGAACACTTGTTCGGGGTCACTGTGTTTGAGGTCTAAACTTGTTAAATGCAATCCAATTATCCTTAGCATAGTTGGGTGTTTTATAACTGATTTTCTTTTCTATGCATGAAGGGCTCTTAAGTTTTTCATCCAATTTCTTTCTAGTGACTTCTTCTAACTTCCTATCTTCCCCAGTATTCTCAGCGCAACTAGGTTTCTGTCTAGGCTTAAGGATTTCATTGCCATCATAAATTACCTTCTGAGCTTCTCTAGCTTTCTTACAGCCTCGTGGTTTGGTTCATCAACTAATGCAACACTATGTTTGTCACTTAGAACTCTATGCTTAGTGATCATGTGAGCATTCTGAATGGTGTTTTCTTATGCGTGCAATTTGTTTTCAAGTTTGTTTTCAAATTTTTAGGTTGGAAAATTCATTTAAAAGTTTTGATTCCTTAGCATTAAATTCCCGCTTAAGCACTTTCACATTTTCTTGAAGTTCTTGTTTTTGCTTAGCCGTTTTATTAAGCTTTTCTTTTAAGGAATCTAGCTCTTGTTTTAGTATTTCTTCCCTAAAGCTACTTTTTCTAATAATTGTACGCATTTGGTCATCCATTTCCTGCTCACGAGTGGTTAACTCAAACTTAGCGTGTTGTTCATAAATGGCAACTTGTTCTTTATAGGCATTAAGTTCAAATAATGAATCATCAGGGGCACATGGAGTGTATTCATAAAAAACATGGTCATCATTGACTGCAAAAGATGCATCACTTGGTTCAATCACACTTTCACTTTGGTTCACATATTGATCATATGGGACAATATTACTATTACCCATATTAACAATATCTATTTCACAAGTTTCATGTGATTGAAATTTGTTATGTAACTTTTGCTCATCAACTTCATCATATAATTTTAATACCTCTGAGATGATTGATTCTTTGGATGGACCAGCTTGCTTTGATGATGAGACCTTTGGAGAGACCATTGCAGAAATGCTAGCCATGAATATTGTATGGGCAGTAGGTTCATCATCGACATCAGAGTCATATGCATTACAATCGGCAACTTGAAAGGCATTTTGATGATTGTGACCTATTTCCTTAATTGGCTGCTCATCCACATCTGCATCATATGTCTTAGCATTCCCTTCTGCAAGAAATAACAACTCCACTTCATCCAAAAACTGCACCATTGTCCTGAGTTTACACAAGCAACATCTTGTCTTTCAAGTATTCTGCATTTTGAGGACGTTTTGGAGATGTGCAGTTCCTTGCAATATGTCCATCACCACCACAGTTGTAGCACTTGGTTGGCTTTACTTGTCCTTGATTGGCATTCCTTCCATGATTCTGATTAGCCACATACCCTCCACCAACTCCACCTCTTCCCTGTTCATACTACCTACCTGGAACTGGTTGTACCATAACCTTTCCATCACTGACCATAGCATGGTTGTGAAGATTGGATGCAGTTCTGATTTCATTGTTAGTGTGCGCTTGTTAGTATGTGGGGTAAGAGTCAAGTTTTGTTTAAACATAAGGGCCAGTTGATTGATGAAGTGTTCCATAACTGCATCAGCATCAGGTTGCTTGAAGCTCGGATCGGGAATGAGCTTGTAGTTACCATTACCCGTAGGTATGACTTGAGAAGCTTTGGTGGTAATTCCAACATTTGTGTAAAAGGCTGTTGAATCATTTGAAGAACTTGTTTCTCCCTGTTTAGTTTTGAACTGTTCAAGAATCATTCTTTCAAACATAGCATGCCTTTCATTCTGAAGAAGGAAGGCATACAGTTGCTCATAGTTGGTGTTCTTTAATCCTTTGGTTAGCTTCACAGAGGTGACGAATTTGTGCCATTCGGGATTCATGTTGTTCACAAACTTTGAGTTCAGCTGAATATTCAGCATGGTCATTTTGATATTTCTCATATCATTCACAAGCTTGTGGAATCTCACATAATATTCATAGACACTTTCTTCTGGTTTCATCTTAAAGTGCTCAAATTCATCATACAGTTGTGATTCCCTGTCTTCCTTAGTTAATCCAGAACCCGAGAGAAGCATCTTGACATTATCCCAAACCGCCTTGGCTTCTGTCTTGTGATTGATAAGCTTGTAGATATCTTTTGGAAGACCCAGAAGTATAATGTTTGAAGCCCGATATCACATCGAATCTCTTTTTCTCCTTATCACTGAGCTCATCATACGTCTCTGGTTTGTCCAATCCAAAGATCATTGTTCCATCTGCAGCAATATCAATTATGTCTCTTGTAGTCTCAATCTGATAAGGTCCTTCATCAATTGATTTGATAATGTTGACCCCATTTTCCTTTCCCAAACAGTACAACTTGATTCGTTGAGCCCATGAGTCATAATTAGTTCTGTCAAGCATAGGTGGACGAGTATACGATCCTGCTACTTGAACGTCCTCAGCTACAGTAGAAACGATAGTAAGCATGTTGTTTGACATGATTACAAGTTCTACGGGATTTCACAATTCTTTGATTAAACCGGGAAATTGATTCTTTCACAGGATTTTACTAAACCAAAAGAACAACCGTAAAATTGTAGCAAGAAGAAGAGACAAGTCTCAATAGACAAGTAGCTAAACAGTCAACTCGCTTTGGTATCAACTCGCTAAACAGTCAACTCGCTTAAAAGACAAGTCGCTCAAAACTCAAGTCGCTTAAAGAATCAACTCGCTAAATAGCCAAGTCGCATACTGAGACAACTCGCTTAACCACCAAGTCGCTTAAACCAACTCATTACGACAATACAACTCGCTTAATAGCCAAGTCGCTGTAAAACACAAGTCGCTTAAAGAAACAACTCGCTTAATAGCCAAGTCACATATACCAACTCGCTGCTAATACAACTCGCTTAATAGCCAAGTCGCTTAAACCAACTCGCTTCCAAGAAATTCAACTCCGTAGCTCAACTCGCTTAGTACACTTTTCAAAAACAACCACTTTATCAATCAAAAACAACCAAACCACAATGATTTAAGCCTTCCAATTCAAAACCTAAACACATATGATGATCCTAAACACAAAAGTACAATCAAAATTCAAACTTTAACACTAGAAATTGACCAAATGATTCAAACTCTTCTAAACACTTATAACCCCAAAAACCTTATGAAATCCACCAAAACAAAGAGCATGAAAGATGAGTGATCAAACCATGGCTCTTGATACCAATTGTAAGATATAGGATTTCACAAGCACATTAAACCAAATCCATATGGGGCGTTCACAAATGGTTAGAGAGAGAAAGTTCTAGAGAGAGAAAGGGAAGAGAGTTGGGAACTATGTGAAACAAAGAAAAATGGTATTGAAGTTCCAACCCTCTACCTTGGGAGGTAGAGGGTATTTATAGTGTCTTACAATAAACGCCTCCTACGGGATGTGGATCAGGCATACATTGGGTAAAGACCCGTCCGTCCTCCACAGTTTTACTTAACTAACTACTTACTAACATTATATAACTACGACTACGAGCTTTCTAATGATTACATATACTTGAGGTGACCGACACTTTAATGACTGAATTTTCTAATTCCTAACATATAAGCTTGCCTTAGAATATAATACGTGAAAAAGTACTCAAATGCGTATGAGTTTCAAAAGATAACACGTTTTAGTTTTCGTGGAAGTTTCGTATCAATGTTTGTAAAAAGTTTAACATCAACATTCGTGTTGTGATATGAAATCACAAACTCGAAATACAACTCACGCCAAAGCATTATATATATATATATATAGATCATATATATTATGAAGTAAAAGGATAGACAGGATGTCTCAAGAAAACGAGTCTCAAAAGTATTGACGGGTGAATTCTAGGCGAGACGATAATGACAAGGAAACATGTCAAGAAAGCAAGTCAATTGGGCTCTAGCCCAATAATAACTTAAATCCAATTCAAGTTCAATGTGTCCAATGTTCTTAGTCCGATATATAAAGTCCAATATCTCAAGTCTATCACGAGAATAATAATCCAACATGTCCAAAAATGTCTGATTATATAGTCTAAATAATATGTTGGTTGGTAACAGCCCAGAACAGGGTTAAGACAATCAGTAGCAACTGCAAATACCACTAGGTGGTTACCGGATATCACTTGGAATCGTGTAATCACTTTCCAAAGTAAACTATTCGACCCTAATGCATGGGTATCACGAATATCTACTTGAGATAAGACCGAATGTATGTTATTGATTTAGGCACAAATCAATAACCCTTGTGCATATAAGTGTTTAAGCTTTCAGTTTGTTTCTCCTAGTATTGTACTTTTTTTGGTGTGTTTCTCAGTATATTCATGCTGATGAAAACCATCTTTATTTATAGTAGAGAATACTCACTCCTAGTTAATGGACATTATGGATGATTAACGGCCAATTAATCACTCATAATAAGCCTCCATTATCATAGGAATAGTGGTTACATGACCAATTAAACGGTGTCATAAAACAGTCATAACAGCCAATTGAATGAGTCAAAGCTGTTACAAAATAATCACTGCAACACTACCAGTAGGAACCATTACACTAGCAGCAGGAACCATACACTACCGGAACCATCCAGGAACCATTACACTAGCAAAGAAGAACCATAACACTACCATTAGGAACCATCAGTTACTACATTGGAGGTAACCAATACACTAGCAAGTACAAACCACTATTGAGTTGAGTCGAGGTGTTCAGGACCTCATGGGTGTACACTCACTACCTCCTAACCCAAAACCAAGTGTGAACTAATCCCACAAGTGCACTAAATTTACCAACAATCCTCCCCAAATTTAGTTCACTTCCTTTTCAAGAAAAACAAACATCAAACAAAACATGTGCATAAACGAAAATATCCTGAGGATTGAATTTCCATCTTAGTATATTACACGTTCAAATATTCGAGAATCAGGTTGTTCTAAGAATTGAACCCTTCAACCCATTTGAAAACCTGAAGATAAAATACACAAGTTTTCAAACACTTAACAGCTCCTGACACTATACAAGCCATGTGTCCATATCCAACTTCATAAATGTTGTAAGAGCCAAAGTCCAAAGCTCCCTAAAGCGAAAAAACTTCAACATTCACATAGGTGGTTCCTCTGTATTCATGCTCCTGCCAAGCACTTTTTCAAAGAAATTAACCATTAAGAAGTAAAGACTTCATCCTCCTTTTCAGCAGGTTTTGAGCACAACCTTGGGATGTAATATAAAACATGTGCTCCAAATTCATCAATGTTCAACTTTCCACATTGAACTCATCTCCCAAGTTTCCTCAGGAGGGAGTTGGGTGTCCTAGCATTCAGTGACTAAATTGGACTTAAACCCATCCCTTTAGCAGACTTTATAGCCAAGTCTCTAGCCAAACCCTTCGTCAAGTGATTAGCTAAATTTTGTTGAGATCTAACAAACTCTATAGATACCACCCCATTCATGATAATCTCACGAATCATGCTATGTCTGACACCTAAGTGTCTAGACTTCCCATTGTACATCTGGCTATAAGCCTTAGCCAATGTTGTTTCACTATCACAACTATAGGTGCATAAAACCGTTTTAGGTTTCGGTTTGGTTTTGAAAAGGTTTTAAAACCGGTTTTGCCAAAAATCAGCTGGTTTTTCCTAATCGGTTTTCGGTTTTAAATGTTCGAATCGGTTTTAGGTTTCAAATGTTCGAATGTTTTATCTGTTTTTACCTGGGTTCGTTTCGGTTTTAAATGTTCGGATCCGCTTTTTATCAGTATTTTTACCGGTTCGGTTTTTTCGGAATTTAAAACATTTAATACATTTCGAATACAATCATAACTTTTATTTAAACAATACAATCATACAACTAAAACTATAAAATACTAATACATTTCAAATACAATCATAACTTTTATTTAAACAATACAATTATAGAACTAAAAATAAATAAATACTAATACATTTCGAGCTTCGGCATGGCCATCACGCAAAAACATATTAGTATATACTCAAGTATATCGAGCTTCGGCATTGCCATCACCCGTGTATACTCAAGAAATTAAATCATCCCAAAATTCTTCTACATCTAACTCTTCAACATCAAATGGTTCAAATTCACCTTCATCTAATTCTGCGGGAGGTGATATCCCCATGTCATCTTCTTCTTGTGCTATAGTTTCTTCAACTTCTTCAATCGAACCTTCCAACGATGTTTGATGTTGTACCCTATCTACTCCGTCCATATAATCTTTCAAACATACACATACTTCCACGGATTCGGGGCTAAGTTTTGTCCTTCTATCCGATATAATTCGACCACTATGAGAAAAGGCCGTTCGAAGCTTCAGCTTGGACCGCCATAAGTCACGAGCCATAGCGGCTAAAATTGAAATTGGATTTCCCTTTCTTTCCACCAAGCCAAAATGTCAAAGTTTGCAAACTCATCGGGACTTAAAGTTGTTAAAAGTTTGTAGCCATATATTGTCCCAACTTCGCTGTTTGGGCCGATGATCGTTGACGCTTTGTAGCGCCTTCAAAAGTATTATAAAGGTTTATGTTAATGTCCCTTGTCATTCGGACCAACCGCGCATTTTCGAGAATAGGTTTGGTTGTTGACCATATTTTGTTGCATAAATTTAACAATTTTTAAAATAACATTAAATTTAAAACTTGAGATTCTATATAGTTGGGATCTTCACCGTCCAACCCAAAAGATAATTCTAAATTTTCCATTATTCTTCTTATTAAAAATTCTACGCCTCCAACATTTAAACATGGATTAAGTGCTATGGAACAAGTATAAACCAAAGGTAAAATAGCAAAATATTTTATAAATCTCTTTTTATAACTTTAACCATTTTTCTAAACATTTGAGTAGGTGAGTCTTTTAATTGCCTAATTTTTCCGTCATAGCATAAACTTGATTTAAAACTAATGGGCTAGTTGGGTAATAAACACCGACAATACTATAGTTAAGCCTCTTTAAAAACTTGTAAAAAATAGTTAAATCATTTAGTCGATCCCAATCTTGCTCATCTATCAAGTAGAACGGTTTTATCAACAAGTAATTCATTAAAAGCATCTAAAGTAGAACGTTGTCGTAATATATTTTCAAACATAATGCAAGTAGAATTCCACCTAGTAGGTGTATCTAATTTCGGTCCTAGCCATGGTTCACCACATTGTTTAAAACGCTTTATAGTTCATTTGTCGCTCATTACTCGGCGTTTATATATATTTGTTAACATACCCCTAAATACCGTAATCTCTCATATTTTTAATGCCGCTTGAACGGATAAATTTATAACATGAGCAACACAACGGGAATGAAAAAAGCACCATCTAAAATGGGTTTTATACGTAATTTTAACAATTCCATAGCTCTAGTATTATTAGATGCCTTATCTAGTGAAATCAGAAAAACTTTATCATCTAAATTATATTCAATTAAAGTGTCATGTAAAATTTTTCTTAAATTAGATCTCGTATGTGGATAACCAAATAGTTTAAAAGCAATTGTCCGTTTCATTAATAACCAAGATTCGGGATTAAACCAATGAGCCATAACGGCGAGATAAGAATTTCAGAACCATGTGGTGCGTCCAAACATCGTAGTTATAGAAACACCATATTTATAATCACGAAAACCATTAATAATATCATTTTTAGCCGTTTCTCATAATTTAAAAGCATCACTTCTAAGTTTAGTACGACTTACTTGTTTATACCGTAGCCTCTTTTTGATGACGTAAGCTTGCATTGTCGAAGAGGTTGAATGGATAAGTATATTGAATGACCCATCCCGCAAAAATCTCTTTGAAGCGCATCATTATCATATACACAAATTTGACCATCCTCACTAATATAAAATCGGCTTGCATTTTGAGGTACCGGAACATTTGGTTATATGACCCCTTAGTGTAGTGTTAGCCCAGGAAGCAAAGTTCAAACATTTTTGCAACGCCACCGTCCCCATCCATCATAACACACAAATCCATATGATTAAAACCTCCGGATTTCGTATGTTGGTTTTAACATGAAGAACATCATCTTGTGTGTGTAATGTTTTAAAGGCCGGAAGACCCGGAGGGAGGATTAGTGGAAGCTTGTTGTGATTGTGTGTTTTCCATTATAAAGAAATTAGAGATAATAGAGAGATGAAAGAGAGATTTGATGTGTTTTAAGCCTCAACCCAAAACACATATTTATACTACAAGTTCTAGCTTCAAAGTACTCAAAAAATCAAAAAAAAGACAAGAAAAAACGTAAAAACATGTCATAAGCCCATCAGGCTCATTCATTTCCAGCGGTTTTAAAACGGCTACGAAAACCGTCAAAAGGTTAAAATAAAACCGGTTTTAAACCGTTTTGACCGGTTTTGACTCATTTACCTTTCTGCCACGTTTTCACGTATTCAAATCCAACGGATAGTTTGATTTACGCTGACCGTTTTAAACCGGTTTAACCGGTTAAACCGGTTTTTAGCCTAAGATTCAAATCCAACGCCAGATTTGACTTTACGCTTGAGTTTTTAAAACGTTTAACCGGTTTAAACCGTTTTTAGCAACAAAAAATCGGTTTTAACCGGTTTTTCAAAAACCGTTTTACCGGTTTTAGAACCGGTAAAAACCGTCCATTGGAAAACTTAAACCTGTACAACAGGTTCGGTTTTACTAAAACGGTTTCGGTTTTGTAAAACCGGTTTTGTTGAAAACCGTTCGTTTTGTCGTCCGTTTTTGAAAACCGGTTTAAACTGCACCTCTAATCACAAGCGGATAGAAATAGGTGCTATAGGTTTAGCCACAAATGGAATCTCGAAGCAAGTTTTTCAACCATTCACTTTTTATTTGCTAAGGCTACAATTGATTCCATTGTTGAACTGTGTATTTCAAAGTTTGCTTCTTGGATGCCCAAGATTGCACCTCCACCAAGTAGGGAATACCCGACCCGGTAGGCGAATTGTCTTCGATGTTACGATCCAACTTGCATCAGTGTATCCTTCTAGTACTAAAGGATAACCATTATATGAAAGACTATAGTCCATAGTTCCCTTCGTGATACTTGACTTCCTCGAATTGCTTGCTAGTGATGAGCACTAGGATTACTAGTATACGCTCAATTTTCCCTTTCCAAAAGCAATATCGGTCTTGTACAAGTCATGGCATACATTAGGCAACCAATTACCCTAGAATACTCAAGTTGAGATACTGGCTTTGCCTTTATTAGGCAATGACTTCTCCAAGTATCCATAGGTGTACTCATTTAGAGTATAATCAAAGTAATCGAATTTCTCAACACCTTCTCAATATAATGAGACTAGAGATAGAAATTCTTTTACTTTCATGTTTAATCCTTATACCAAGGATAACATCAGCCTCCCCCATGTCCTTCATGGAGAACCTTGATGACAAAAATTCCTTTATCAGGTCAACATGATTTGGGTCAATGACAAAGATCAACATGCCATCAACATATAGACAAATGACGACTACTTTACCAGATTCATCAAATTTGCTATATACACATTTGTCAGACTGGTTAAGAACATAACCACTAGACAAAACCACTAGACAAAACCACTTCATCAAATTTTTGATGTCATTGCTTAGGTGCCTGAATTAGTCCATAAAGAGACTTAATCAGTTTGCACACCTTGTTTTCATTGCCATGCATGATGAAGCCCTGAAGTTGGTTCATATAAACCTCCTCTTCCAATTCACCATTCAAAAGTTTGTTTTCACATCCATCGATGAATAACAGTTGTGAATAGTTGCCAAAGCAATAGCAGATCTTATGGTATCGTCACGAGCCAGCGGGGCATAAGTATCAAAATAGTCTATTCACGACTTTTGTTTAAAGCCACAATGACTAGTCTAGCCTTGAACTTTTCAATAGTTCCATCTATCTTCATTTTCCTTTTGAAAATCCATTTGCAACCCAAAGGTTTGCAACCAGGTGGTAGATCAACCAACACCCAAGTGTTGTTGCCCATGAATTAATCCATCTCATCATTTATTGCTTCTTTCCAGAAAGCAATATCATGGGACTTCATTACTTCTTTAAATGTCTTGGGATCATCCTCAACAATGAAGCAATAGGAGTATTAATGGAGACCTCATCCCTTGTTCCTTCAATTAATTATAATTGAAACTTCGGTCCAAATGACTTTGGAGTCCCACCTTTTGCTCTTCTCGAGCATAGGTTCAGGTTGTTGAACCACAACCTCATCGTGCACCACCGATGGTTCTTCATCGAGGACCTCTCGATACACCGGTGTCATGAGTTCCATTAGGAATCCTCTGACTTGGTCTAGGGACTGATGAGAATCTATTCTCATCAAAGTTTGCATCCCTTGATTCAATTATAGAGTTAATTGAAACATATTCATTAGGTTCAATAACATAGAACCTAAAAGCCTTAGAATGCTCAACATATCCAACAAAGATGCAGTCAATGCCTCTTTCACCCAAAGTTTTCGATTTGGATCGAGAGAGTCTTACAAATGCCCTACAACCCCGCAGAGATAGTTCATGTTGGGTTTCCTTTTAGTCTTGAGTTCATAAGGGGTAACCTTGTTCCTTTTGTTGGGAACCCTATTTAATAAATAGAAATCTGTTAACATAGCTTCACCCCGTAACCCTTGACTCGGTCTGAATAGGACAACATGGAATTAACATCTCCTTCAAAGACCCTCGCTTTTTCCTTTTCGAAATACCATTTTCTTTGAGGAGTATAAGGGGCATTCGTTTCATGGATTATACCAACATGACTGAAAATACGAGTATCCATGTACTCACCTCCCTAATCAGATCCTTAATCTTTTGATCAAAGACCCAGTTGTAATTCAACTTAGCTGGTTTTAAACACTTTGAATTTATCTAATGCTTCATCCTTAGTATGTAACAGATAGACATAACAAAACCTAGAAGCATCATCAATAAATGTCACAAAGTACTTCTTATTCCCCAAAGAGGGAGTGGCATGCAAATCACACAGGTCACTGTGTATAAGCTCTAAGAGCTTAGTCTCACGACTAACACCCTGAAAAGGTTTCTTGGTTATCTTGGTCAACATGCAAGTTTTACACTTTTCATTGTCCATGTCAAATGCTGTGATTAACCCATCCTTAGACATATATTGCATCCTTTTATAGTGTACATGGCCAAGTCTAGCATGCCATAGGGTAGATTCAGTTAGGTCAGAGGTGGTCACAAAGGCTGAATTATCACTATCAGTGACAATATTAAGCCTGAACATTTGGTTACATAAATAACCAAAACCAATAAAAACACCATTCTTAGAAAGAACAAATTTATCAGACTCAATAACTTGTTGAAACCAAGTTTTTCCTTATATCAGGAACATGAATAACATTAAACAAAGTTACAATCTTTCCAGAACTAAATCTAAGATCTATACAACCACGACCATGCACCAAGGCTGTTGACTCATTTCCCATGTGAAGAATAGAACCATCATTCAGTGACTCATAAGTCTTGAACCAACTTCTATCTTTGCACACATGAACTGTTGCACTAGAGTCAACCCACCACGCAACATCATCATCCTGCACATAATGAGATTCGGGATACATATGTAACATAATAAATCTGAAAAGACTTATTAACCATATTGACGACCTTTCAGTGAGTTGGAAGAACCATCACTCCCTGAACCATTATTGCCTGATCCATTGGCTTTACCACCAACCTTAACACCTTTGCAATCCCTTTTAATGTGACCAGATTTGCCACATTTTCAACAAGTAGGTGTTGCTGATATGTGCTAAAACACATATCATTTCTTTATCAAATCAGACCCAAAATAACCAAGAAAGAGCCGTTTATTGCTAATATTTGCTGTTTTCTTGAGTTTATGCATGTGCAGGTATGGATATGTCAAAACACACAAAAGATAGCCAAATCAGACAAAAACCCGAGCACAAGAGAAAGAAGAGTGCAAAAGCCGATGCCGGGGATGCTATTTTAGGGATTTTGGTGCTTAAAAGATCAAATTATGGAGTTCAGGACATGATTTGAGAGTTTTCACAATAAACCTTCACCTTTTCCAAAATTACACCTTTAATCCCTCATTTATCCCATTTACCCAAATCACCTTTACCATTTCACAAATCACATATTTGGTCCTTGGTTTATACAAATTTACACAAGATATCCTTAATGTTTAAAACAAAATGATACCAAGTCCATAAAATAATACTACAACCAAACCCATATACCTTTGGCCCAAAAACAAACCCAGCCCATTTCCTATTCTACCCATCCCCTATCCGGATCCAATAATACTATCCGTCCATATCATTTATACCATTTACCCCAGTCAAATACAAACCGGTCAACTAAATACCCACCTGGTCAAACATACAACCTCAGTCAAACCAAATAAACAATCCACCCTAATTCAGAAACGCGCCAAGAAGAAATAAAAAAACCCAGTTACTATTTTACTTCCATCTCCAAGTTACCCTGCTTAAGTGACTTTTACCCATACACCCAACCTTCTAGAATTCACCTGACAAGTCATATGTTGTCATAAGATTGCCAGGTTGGCAATCCCAAGGCTAATCATTGGATGATGGGACGTGTACCTCAATCCAAGGGTCCAAATTCATGGGAATGTTGACATCATGAGATCAACGGCAGAAGATAGAGTACCAGAAGCTTCCCAAGCTCCCTCTTCAGCTATAAAAAGCCCCTTCCTCCCACAGAGCTAATTGTCCAATTTTTCACCGTTTTTAGAGAAATTGTTACCATTTACGCTTTCTTGTCAATTTACTGTTTTATTAATTAGTTTTCAAAATACTTTGTAATTTCAATTTGTAATTCTTCTTTGATTAATGAATTTTATGTTTTTACTTTAAAAAGTCACATCTCAATTAAATCATTGTCTACTTATTGTTTTTCTAAAGGTGAAATTACTGTTTCATTAAGCTCACAGAAGCTTTTGTAAGCTTATGTGAGCTTATCTCAGGTAGCTTTGCTCTTAATTCTCAGTTTTTGATAAAAGTCAAACGGGTCAAATTTTGAGAGTCAAACCAGCATTTGATTTGAATGTTGTTTTCAATCTGTCTAAAGGTTTAGTTAATCTTGATTTGAGTTATAGAGATCAGTTTTCTTCAGTTTTCAATAAATCAGTGTAGTTTAGGACATTAAAAGGGTGTTTGGAATTAAGTGCGTTTTGAGGTTTTAAAGGTTTATGTTAGTTAAATTTGTTTTGGTTAGAGTTTATTACTGATATTAGACCTTTTTCAATCTAGTTTTACGGTTAATTCAACTCTTATAAGCATTTTTCATTCAAATCTGTCTTAGTCCAAAATCAGTTTTTCATAAGTTTTCCTCTAGCATTTTAGTCATTTACATCTGTCATAAAAATCTTTAAAAATAAAAAATAGTTAATTCATCAGCTTGTTTCACTAATCCCAAAAGGAAAAAAATCAAAAAAAATATGTAGCTTATGTTTTTAGTGGCTTTAAGTTGATAGTTTGGATAGTTCGTGCTCTGTGTACACTACGACAACAAATCTTGACTTTCGGATAAGTCCTTTCTCGTTTCTACGCTTAATCACCTCTTTTCTGTTGGTTAATATAGTTAGTTTTAGGGTCACCATGATCGCTTATACAATTACTGTTTAGCGTGTCATAATGAATTTCTCATATCATCATGTTTTAAGCCCTTTAAATGATATTTGAGTTGAGCTTTTTTGCCTTTGTAGCCTATTAAGTAGTTTTAGTGGTAGGATATAGTTCTTAATTTGATATCTCACTTTAGGAGTTCTTAGTTTAGCTTATTGAGATCTGCAAATAGCCATTTTTCTGCATAATCAGTACTGCACATCAGGTCACTTTTGGCCCAATCGTCTTTCATTTTTGATTTTTAATTCCTTCAATTTTAGACCTTAGGAGCTTAAATTTAGAACTTAAGCACTCTGGTTGGTTGTCCACTGCTAGATATTTTTAGTTTATTTTTGTGATTTTTTCTAGGCTAGCTTATTTAGGCTCAAAGTACCCCCTGTAGGGTCGTTTGGCAAAGTACACTAGAAATTGAATTTGTGCTCAAATGCTTTGATCTTGTGCTTATTAGGTTCTAATCAGTTGCATTAGGCTAATTTTGGATATTTTAAGGTAGTTTTAGGTTGTGGTAGCTTGTGGTAGCTTTTAGGGGCTTATTGCTTATTTTTTTATGTGCTTATTTACATCAGATTCAAGCCCATTTCATATCTCCTGTGATCATAAGTAGTTTCTGTCATTTTTCCTAGCTTCTCAGTATTATTTTAGACTTATCTGGAATTTTTCATATTTTTCACTGCTCATTTGCTATTTTTTTTGCATTTAATCATTTTCTATCCTTTTTAAATAGATTTTAATCCAAATAATTCAGAAAAAGTTCAGAAAAATGCAATTTCAATTTTCTTAGGTTTAAAATATTCAAAAAGTCATAAAAAGTATTTTTCCAGTTTTTTATTAGTTAAATTAGTATTTTCTAGGAATTTAATTAGATTTAAATAGTTTTAAATTCATAATAATTAGAGAAAAAGCCAAACAAATGTGATTCCAGTTCTGAAAATTCTCTTTAGATATTTTAGATTTTTTAAAAATAGTTTTGCAATTTTCTCATAAGTTTTCATAATTTTTAGTATTTTAGATCCATTTTAAAAACTGAAAAATTAGTTTTTTTAATTCAAATAAATTCAAGAAAAATCCTAAAAATTAGTTTTAAATCTTATATAATTTTTAAATATCATTTTTAGTTAAAAAGTAATTTTAGATCATTTTTAGGACTTAATTTGGTATTATTAGCATTTTATTCGCGTTTAATTTAAATTCGTAATTTGCGTTTTAGATTTATTTTGCGTGATTAGTTGTTATTCCTTGTTTCCCCATAGATTTAATTTCCTTTTATGCTTCCCTCTTGTTTGCATCATAGATTTAGTCGTTTTTATATGTTTCCCTTTACTTTCCCTTGCCCCGTAGTGTAGAAATCCTCAAAAAACCTTTTTACCCATTCGAATCCTGAATCGCGCGACGTGAGTTATTAAACTCCATTCATCCCTTGTTGGTAAAAAGACCCGGGGAAAATACATACCTTTGTATTTCTTCGGAAAATATCTGTACGAAAACGACCTATCAAAAATGGCGCTCTTGCGAGGGCATGTTGTGAGTTTCCGATTCCGTCTCGATTCGCGTGTATTTGAAGATCCTTCCCCGAGGAAGTTATCGTTGTTTTTGTAAATATCTCTTATATAAAAGCCCAAAAATATTTTCCTTTTCAAAATTTATTTTTCCTTTTATGCTTGTTATTTATCAAAACCCAAAAATATTCTTCTTTACCCTCTGATTCGATAATTCTTTCCTCTTATCCCTCTTATATTTGATTCTTATGGACTCCTTCGACTATTTTTGTCAGTGTTATAATCATATGTGCCCCAATTCTTTCAATAATCCTAAAATGTTTTCCAATTACCCTCCACAACCCGAGATATCTTCGTTTGATCCATATTATTGTTATGGCTGTGGAGATATGGTAGACTCGTCGAATGATTTTCGTTGTTTACGGTGTATGCCCGAGATACATTCTATTTATGAAGAACCCGTTCCGATTGTGAATAATGATTCCATGATTGAAGAACTCACCTAGGGGTGTCGAGGGGCGATTTTTCTGGATTCACGACATGTTTGAGAAACAAACAATCAAATTTAAAAATATGCTTCAAACTTTCTTCAATCAATGGCAAGCTCAACAAGGTATTAATGAAGAACCGTTCAAGTTCACGGGAAGATGATCACACCATTCCGGAAGCCACCGAAGAACCCGCGAGGGTCCGCGGAGACGATTTCTTTGAGCGTCGTGCTTTTCTCAACAACATTGAAAACTTGAAGCCTTGTAGAAAATTTTGAAATATAAGCTTGATGAACCTCAACTCCTACCTACTCCTGGGCTGTGGGAGATGGAACATGTTGCTGAACCCGAGGTGATTCCCGACTCTAATCCCAAAAAGTCTAGAATCGATTTCAGTTCTAGAATCGATCCTTCTCTTTCACGGTTCGTTCGAGTTCGAGGGGCGCCGAGTTCGTCAAGTTACAACAAAACGAAACGATGTTATGAGCTTAAAGTGATCTCTAAAAAGAAAGAACCGGAGACCACAACTGAAGTGGTGGAAATTGCTAGCTCTCAGAGCACACCACTTGTCCCATCTCCGGAATCTTCTACATATACTCCCTCTCTCATTTCGGAACCTCTCATTTTTTACTCTTCCCCTTCACTCACACCGGTTGAGAGAAGTGACGTCTTTTTGGAAGATGTTGATGATTCTATTTCTTCGATAATCATTGAACCCATTGACTCTCTCATAATGGGGGATGAGCATCTTAGTACCATTAGAAGCGGAATGGGTCTGATCTTGAGGTCCTTGTCCCAATCCCAAGAGAGTCCGAGGTTATTAATGATATTCGTGATGAGCCTTCTATTGATATTTCGAGCGATCATGCTGAGATGTTCTCTTATTCCGATGATGATTCTTATGGAGACATTGATTTTGTCGACGATTTACCTTCTGAGCCCATACACATAGAAGAAGTTAATGATTTTGGGCAAGAAGATGAAGAGATTGAGCCCGATGATATAGAGATCGAGGATGAAGCATTACGTGAAACATTATTGAATGTTCATCTTCTCATTTCCAAGATTGAAGCCCTTAAAGATAATTCAAGTTCGTCTCCTATCTTCGTTAAAGATAGTGATTTCTTGCCCGAGCTTGAGACTTTCCGATTTGATGAAGAAACTAGTGGCATTCCTACTACTACAGATGTTTATTCTCCGATTCTTGAGCGATTCTACTTCGATGTTGATATGAGCAAAGTTTTGAATGAGATTTCCGATACTCCGACGAATAACCCGATCATTGAGGATGCTAATGATGACTTGATACCACCGGGTATTGAGGATGTTGTGCATGATCCCGAGGGGGATATGTTGTTGATTGATGATAATTCTCCTTCTTCTGCTGAGTCGACTCTCACTTATCCCGTTGAGCCCCCATGTGAAGACAAAATCTTTAAACCCAGGATATGCATTGATGAGATTTTTGTTAAAAACATTTTTGGAGATAAGGATCCTTCAATGGATGCCTTCGTTGTTGAGCCTACACATCTTATCCTTTACCATGAACTCCCGTCTTCTTTGGAGTATTCTCTTATCTATCCGTCATCCCTTCGTCTGCCCGCAAAACCACCGGATGATGGATCATTCTTTCTTGATATACCTTTTGTGAGTTTGGGAGGTGATATCCCATTTGCGCTTGAGCCCGACATTTTCTTTCCCTCCCAACCCACCCATTCTCTTTCCCTCCGGAGTGAGGATACCATCTTTGATCCGGGTATCCTTTCCACTTGTTGCCCTAAGGACAAATGAATTCGGGGACGAGTCAGGCTTGCGACTCGGTGATCAAAAATAGTAGCGCTTCGTGGGAGGCACCCCATGCTTATCTTTATCTTCTTTCTATTTTCTAATAAGTGACATGAAGGGGTTAGCCTCTTCGATTTCTCGTGTTTGGTTGTTTGTGATGTTTTGTCTAGGATTTTTCCGATATGAAGAAGTTTGTCTTTTCTCCACTCGAGTTTCATGATCGATGCTGATCGAAATCCGATCTCCAAAATCTTATCGACTAACGTTTATCTTTGAGCATACTTAATAAACGGCTTTTAGATTTTCGTTGATACCCTTGCCTTTAAACATTGAGGACAATGGTTCGTTCTAGTCTGGGGTAGGGTAATCTTCGATTTGATTTGACCGCACTTGCTTATTTTTGTTATGTACTCTCGCAACCCCGTTTTTCCTTAAAAAAATGAAAAAATTGTGCAAAAATGAGAAAATTTAAAAAAATTTGTAAGCTTTTGCTAGTTTTATGATTGAAAGTCTTTGCTAGTCTCTTAGAAGTTACTTTAAATATGCGTTTTCTTGAAAAAGTCTTTGCTAATTGCTTAGACAAGAGGCTATAAAATGCGATTCTTGCTCACAAGGCCAAGAATTTGCAAGTTTCTAATAAGTGACTTTAAAAATGCGAGACTTGAGATTATTTGACGAAGTATTAGCTAAGTTAATACATGTTTTGACATCTTATTGACTTTCCGCTGGTGAGGGTAGGAATAGAATTTTGACTTGACCGGGCGTGTTGAGCCCTAGCTTGTTCCCTTAACCATTGATAATCAAAAATTATCGGCTAAGCATCCGCGGATCTCATTATTTGAGATTTTAAATTTGCGGAGATCGAGGAATGATAGAGTTACTTATGAGTTTAGATGCTAAGCGTGGAGTAGATGGTTCTCTTTAGAGCCCATTGAAGGTACTTATGGCTTTTTGTTCCCACAAGATTGTTTCACCCCATATCTGTGAATAAATAATTAAAGATGTTCAGTTTTTGACGATAGTTAGTTCTTTGTCTTCTTTAGAGAATCCTTGCCCATGTGAGTTGGGTACACATCGAGTACTTGTCGGTGTTGCGGTGTAAAAACCGTAGGGTTTGGAGTTTGGCATAAAATTAACATGAAATAAAGCCCAAATGTATTAAAGTTGAAAAATCCAAAGCCATATAAGTTTTCTATGTCCGTGGTACCCCGTTGTCATGGACTTCTAAAAGGTTGAGGAAAATCCAAAGTCATAATAAGACTTACGAAAAAGCGGTATTCCCGTTGAGTTAGTGGTTGAAAAGACCAAGGGCCTAAATTGCAAAAATGAAAATGTGTTGAAATAAGTGTTAAGCCAAACTTTGAATCCGGGAGATGTCTAAATAAAGCCTCTGTCTCTGGACTCGTAGATGAGTTGTCTCGTTAATCATAAAAAGGATATTCTCCCTAAATCGTGTGAAATTAGGACCTTGATGTGGACCTCATTCTTGTGCACAACGGTTTTCGAGGAAAATGGATAACTAATTATCGACTTAGCTTCATATCTTTATCGAATAAAAATTATCGAAACGAGAAATTTGAAGAAATTCATTTCTCACAAAAATAAAATAAATAGAGGAAAATAGAAAAATGGGAGCAAACGGTAATTACAAAAGTAACTTCCATGGGTAGTGTTAGCATCTAAAGTCATATTTAACAATGATTTCGATTTTACGCTTAGTTTGAGGACTTGTGAAAAATCAGGGACGATGTATTCTATCCGTATGGTCACTTCACGCTGGGTTGTGTTTCCTACTCCGTGATCCTAACGTGTCGTTTGAAAAATGTTGGAGTTATTGATCGACATGAAATTTCAACAAACCGTCACTCATAATGAATAAGTGCTTAATCATAATATCTATATGTAAAATAAAAGGAGCGGGGTTTTAGAAGATTAAGGGTTCTTAATCTCTTTTGAGGAATCTTTGCTACTTTGGTTTAGTAGAAAGAGATTGAAATCCTTAGTTTTAGAAGCGTGAGTTGATTGCATTGTGAGGACACCATTGCGGGTCGTTGTGCTGTGATGGCTAAAACTATCATTTCTTTCAAATCGGACCAAAATAACCAAGAAAAAGACTTTATTGCTAATATTTGCTATTTTCTTGAGTTTATGCATGCATGGATATATCAAAACACACAAAGATAGTCAATATTGGAAAACTAGAGGGGGTTTAGGTTTTACCATTTTAAACTTCCTTTTAAATATTTAGATCGACTTATGTCAATCTATTTGATTGTTATGTTGGACGATTGATAGATAGTTATGAAGATAAAGGAGAAGAAAAGCTCACCACGACATTTTATAGTGGTTGGCTACAAGTGGTTTCTGCTACTCCCTGAGTATTCTTCCGACTCAACTCCACTGGTGAACTTCCAACGACCGCGCCTTTTTAAGTACAAAGCTACGAGTTCTTATCACGGCGAACCACACGTAACCGCCTTTACCGGTGCTTCTTTGGGAGTTCTTTCACTGGGTTCGATATGCCACATGTTACCGCCTTACTAGGTACTAGGCTACAGTTCCATTACTGGAGGAACTACTACCCTTCGCCAGACCCTTATCGGAGATCTACTCTTGCAACACCATCAAGATATCACCATCCGGATAAACAAATACATATATATAACGATGCACCTCGATAGACTACCACCTTGACATCTTCCCAATGCTACTTGATTGATTCTTTGCATCTTCTCACAATTGCCTGCCGGCAACGCCGAACCGGCAATTGCCTTCTTCACCGGCATCAACCTTTAGACTGAGCGACGGCGGGATGATGAGCACATCCACCAGGCATTGCAACTGCCTTCAACCCAACATCTATGGAGAAAGGAAGAACTATCAACAAGAGAACCTTCATTGTCTTGATGATGAATGGCATGGCAACTCATGGACTTGAGCTGCACGTCTTCAAAAGTGGTGATCTCTTTGAACCTAGAAGATCACATAAAACAAAAGACAAACTACATAGATCACTTAGATCTGAGGTTAGAGGGTTAGAATACTTTGGGGAAGTATGTGTGTAAAGTCATGCATAGAAGGGAAGAAATGGCTCTCTATTTATAGAGGAAATTCTCTTTTGTTCCCCGGATCCCACGGATCCCTACCACAAGGGATCCGGCTAGCACAAAGCTAGGGATCCGTGGTCCGCTCCTCTTTGCCCATGGGTATTTTTGGTTATAGGTCATGGGTCATGGGTTATGGGTTGATCCATGGTTTTCTTTCTAGATACAATGTATCTTAAGGATACAATGAACTTGGTTAAGTGGTATATATAAAACCATGGGTTATAGGTCAAAACCATTTGCTAGTATTTACCCATTTAGTATATACTTGTATTTACCTATTTTAGCATACACTTAGTTTTTACCCATTTTAGTATACTTAGTTTAAGTATATGTTTAACCCAATATGTAAACACTAGTTGTTGTACATATGTATCTAAATCATAAAATCACTTATACTTGTTTTAGTGTTTTATGTGAAAGCGTAAGTGTGTTAGAAAACTATTAACTCAAACTATTTCGTACTCTATTTGTTTCGTTAAAATGATTTTTCGTTTGTTATCGACAAAACATTAGAAGATCGTAAAATATAAATAAACGTTTTTACAGCTTATTTGTACTAAAAATCTCCCCCTTTTGTTGATGACAAAACATAAAATTATTTTAAGGAAAAAGCTAAAATTTTTAAAAATTTGAATTTGTAGTTTTTACTTTCTTCTCCTTTTTGTCCGACAAAAAAGTGTTAAAAGAAACTAACACAATTTTTATAAGAAAAATGGAAAAATGTAAAGAGAGCAAGTGACGGGAATGGTACTCGTCTTAACTCCCCCCTTGACGAGTCCATCCCTTTGAAAGGGCGTCAAGGACATAACGTAAAATGAGCTAATTGTGTTTGCAATTAAGTTTGCAAATGGTTCGTCTAAGTGACGAGCGTGCTCCCCCGAATATTGCAATGTTGCAATGGGGTGTCATGAAGTGTAATCCAAAATTGGATTAAGTTGCAAATGATTTTTGCAATGTTGTTTTGACACAAAGCTCCCCCTAGCTTTATGGTGTCAATATCTTCATGTGTATTTTGAATAACTACAAGACAAAGGTTAGAAAAACAAGAGTATAGTGCATAATTTCCTGCAAATAAGACTCAAGTTAGTAAAAATTTGTGCTCCTGTACCACGGATCCCACGGTTCCCTTCAAGGAGGGATCCGTCTAGTTATTTGGAAGGGATCCGGCTATCTGTTGACAGTATCTTCAGCAATGAGAATGTTCCATTCAATGCTAATGAAGATGTGAAATAACAAGCACAATGCACTAAATAAATATAGCATATAGATATTCATTCAATAAAACAAGAGATACACAACCAAATCTCTAAAACTAAGAGAATGAACTAGCCAAACAAGTGCTACTAATGCTAATCTCATTACTAGACGTAGAAAGTGACAATGTGCTTAAGTCAAGGGATGAGTGGACTTGTTGAATTGATCCAACTTTGTAAGAAGATGATTGAACATGAAATGTATCTCATTTCGTACTTCTTGAACAAGTCCTTGAGTTTTTAGACAATTTGGGCAAATATTGTCTTGGTTTGGCCCCGAAGGGAAATGGATGTTTTGAGGGGGCTCAATGTTTGTTTGAGGGTCTTCATTTTGAGAAGTAGGGAGAGGTTCTAAAAAATGAGGGTGGTAATGGAACTTCTTCCATATGATCAAGGTTGTTCCTTGTCTCCCATGATGGGCTAGTTGGTGTTGTAGATGGTTCCCGTTTTAACGAGAAGGTTGGTGAATGGTAAGTTCTCGGTGGTGAATGCTCTAATGAATAAAGAATTGGGTGAGAGAGAGGCTCGGTGAAGGAGTGTAGTCCATGCTCTAGGAATGAAGGTTTAGACGTTTTGCTAGAACTAGGTACGTTTGGTTTAGATCTCGATGATCCATTTTCTAACCTAAAAGGTTTAATGCTAATTATTGCGGTTTTATTGGCAATTGTTGATTGGTTTGTTGAGGTGAGATTCTAGCACTATTATCTCTTACGGATGATGATTGATGGGTGGGAAATCCTACCATTTGTGGGTTTAGGAGATGATCGGTTGAGGAAATTTCGTGTACAACACGAGCAAGTTTCTTGGGTGGTTCTTGGTTGGATGAGTTAGCACTAGGAGCTTTCCTCATGATGAAATGACTAAGGAAAAGGTTTCTAAATGCTAAGAATTATATTGTGTTTGATGACTAAGGGATTCTAGCAATATGACTTATAAAGGGAAGGATTTGGCAAGTGCATTCAAGACTTAAGTCTCTAATATCCTTTGGAATGTGATGATTAGCATGCACAAGAGTCAACTTCAGAGTTTTACTGATCTAGGGATTTAATTAGGATGAGGTGGAGTGTTCAAGTTAGCAAGACGAGCTTGAAATGATTGTTTGGGCAAGAGTTGACATAAATCATCACCGGATCCTGGTTCCCACCAATGGGGGGTCCGTCTAGGCTAATCCTGGGATCGGCTCTCAGCTGCTAGGAAAGGATAGAAGTGATGTTTGAAAGGTCTAAAGCCTATACCTTTTGAGTGTTCAGTTCTCCTAAGTGTCTTTAAATGGAAGGGTACTTAAATGTTCAAGAGTAATGAGTGATGTAGCTAATGATTGCCTTATATGGAAGAAATTGGAACTTTCGTGAGTACCAATGAATGAACAAAGATGACACTAAAATCTTTGAGAGTGTCAAATGGAGCTAAATGATCCTAGTGATCAAATAGTGACTTAGGATAATGTCTTGGAGAAGATCCTAAAGGTTTTATGGTGGAAGAACTAGAATTTGATCCATTTCGAAATTAATTTTGAGGGGATGATTATGATCAATTTTGCCATAATCGAAAGATTTCTAAATCTAGATGTGAGGGATCATGTGAGAAATAATGAGTGATCTATAGAGCGGAAGAGTAATGGATTTTGGTGAAACGATAGATCGAAAAGCACTTTGAGTGTGATCCTTAATGAGCTATGAGTGAGTGTGAAGCTTACTAAGCTTGAGAAGGACTTAATAGATCCTAAGGTATTAAGTTCAGCTAGTGTGAAGTAGTCTAGGAACATGGTTTGAGGGGTAAAGGATTGAAACTCCCTTCATTCGCCCGGATCCCACGGATCCTTTACTGAGGATCCGGTAGTTACAAACTAGGGATCCGGCATCTGGAACGATTTTGCTTAGGTGGCGTTTGTTCTAAGTATCGAATTAGAAACTAATGATCTCTACAGTAGCACATGTATATAAAACATACTAAGTATCAAGTAGAAATACCACATAAGCAATTAAATGAGATCTAGCTCACAAGTAACACAGAGGTTTATCAAACCTAACAAGCTCTATTCAAGAAGCTCAAAATAGATCTACGATCTAGATTAGTAAATGTTTGTATTAACAAATGGATTAGATGATGGTGTTCAAGACGATAGGGTTGTTTTGTAACGGAAGCAATGAACTATGTATAGTCATTATGGATGGTGATTAGCATACAATGAACTTCGTCCATGAATTCATGTAGCTCTTCTCATCAAAGAAGATAATCACTTGATGAGGCAAGTGGTTGTGATTAATTAAAAGAAAAATCAATTTTACAACTTGGTTGATTAGTAATCCTAAGACAATGCAAAGTATTTCCATTGTAAACTTACTTTAGGAAAACATAGGAGTATAAATTTCTCAAGTGAGATAATGAATATGAGACTATACTATCGGTTAACAATTACGGCTAAACACGACCATTTTTACAGGTGATTCCACATACCCAACTTCCATCGAGGAAGCAATTCAACCGTTAGGTCAAATTGAGTTTCTAGTGCAATAAGTTCTCTAGTATTCATTCTCAAGTTAGGAAAATTTATATTCCTACAATGGCCTATCGAAGAATAACAATGATGATACTTTGCTTCATTTTTATTAATATTATTCTTGAAACTACTAAGGTGACGAAGGTGTCATGTTTAAAAATAAAAATCTAAAGTTGTCCATAAGGTGAACAAAAATGATTGTGTGAGCTACTTCAACATATGTTGTTGGAAAGCTCGAGTTTGGATTTTTAGATATGATTATATTTTGCGTTGCAAAATAATTTACTTGAGTATATCGGATGAAATAATCAAGTTGTCAATCCTACTATGAAGCTTGGAAAGCGATCATGAAACGGAAAACGGGAAAGTACATCATCAACACAAGTGTAGGTTATGATCCGATGTACATTCTTGTGGTTTTTAGAAAATGACACAAGAAATATGAAATCAAGAAATCATATAAGCACATAAAACATTTATGATGCAAATATGACAAACTTAGCAAGAAGCCTTTTAGTATATTACATGTTTTAAACATTTTTGAACTTATATGACTTATCTAAGTATTTAAACTAACATTTTTGACACACCTAGATGTTATCCCAAACACTCATTCAAATAGCACATTGATTAATAAAATATTACTAAATCGACAAACAAGAGGATGAATAGCAAGGTGAGAAAAACACATATGTTATTCAAACAAACAAGCACAAAAACTATTTGAGATAACCAAATAATCAAGTGATGCAAGGTAAGACAATTAATCATTTAGCATAGCAAACGAAAATTCTTTTCATCGCTTTATGTTAAATATAAACATGTATACCAAGCTTGATTAGTTTCTTTTATGTTTATAAATATGATCAAAACCTTAATTTCAAAATAGGACACATTGTTATTCAAAGATGAAAACATCCGTCTCCAATTAGATCAAAAGTTGTGCAAAAGTTATGACCGAAAAATGACTTTCTATTATAAATCAACGATTTATAAATTTTTGTTTTGAATCAGTTTATGAAATCATTTTTAAATGAAAGTAGACTCAAATACCTTTAAAACGATAGGTGGCACGACTTCTAACGACTTACGGTTAAAAAGTTATGAATTTTTGAAATTCAGACAAAAACTGTCTTTTGTACCACGGATCCGGATCCTTTGCTTGAGGATTGATCGGTGTAAACTGAGGGATCCACGGATCGACAAATACAAAAATGTATGTTTTGACCGCGAAAAAAGGTTTAACCTTTGTAGACTTTTTAGTGAAGTTATATTACCCATTTTTACCTTTATTGAAGCTTGATTAACAAGATATCTAACAACAAAACTTAAAAAAAAAAAAAAAAAAAAACACTTTTCATATTATGCTTATTATAAGAGAGAAGCATATATCACCATTTTATCCACAAGCAATTAGCACATTTTACCAACTAATGTAACTAAGAGAACATACCTTTGCAATATTCCCTTTGTATGGTTTTAGAAACCATGGACGCGAAAACCTTCATGAGCTTTTAAAATACCCCAATCCTTTGCTAAATATTCTTTTTAGGGAAAGAAATATTTAGAGAAATTGTTTATGATCTTCTTAGGATGCCCAATCCAAGTATGGAAATACTTAACAAGGAAAATGTTAGAACATTCTATCATTGTCCAACAATAAACATTATAATGATTTTAAAACATGACTTGAAAAATCCTTCTTTGTAGTTTTCAAAGATACACGGATCGTATCAAGTTTTTAAAGTACAGCATACTCTAAGAAACTTGGTATGAAGCTCGATGCCAATTGTGGAAAACTAGAAGGGGGTTGAATAGTTTTACCAATTTAAAACTTCCTTTTAAATATTTAGATCGACTTATGTCAATCTATTTGGTTGTTTATGTTATACGTTGATAGATAGATATATAAGCGTGTAATGAAAGATAAATAGTAAGAAGCACATCACCACGACACAAGTTATTTATAGTGGTTCGGCTTCACAAAGACACCTTCCCTTTTCATCCCCAGAGTCACCTACTAGAGTTCATAAGCACTACACCAACTCCATGGCGGAGAAGCCTTCACAACGTAAACAACCTTTTTCGGTACAAAGCTAAATACCGAGTTCTTTCACAAAGGCGAACCACACACTACCACAAAGCCTACCCTTTTATACGGTGCTAGGGCTAACCACGAGTTCTTTCACACCTTAGGAGAACTAATCCTATCACAACGTCGCCTACCCTTTATTAGGTGTTAGGCTAAGCACCTAGTTCCATTACTATGGAGGAACTACTACCCTTCACAATAACACCTAATCTCAGGAGATCTACTCCTTGTTACAACACCATCAAGGATATCACCATCCTTGTAGATAAACAAATACACGTATGTATAACGATGCATCATCGATTATCGACCTAGGCATTCTTCCCAAATGCTACTTGATTTGATTCATTGGCATCCTTCACTAATGCCTTTGACACAACGCTCGGCACCCTTCACTAATGCCTTCGTCTTGACACCTTTAGCATCCTTCACTAATGCTTTGACACGGATGATGAGCACCTTTCACTAATGCTTTCATCTTGACACTTTTGGCATTCTTCACTAATGCCTTCAACCCAACATCTATGGAGAAAGGAAGAACTATCAACAAGAGAACCTTAGTGGTCTTGATGATGACGAAGCATGGCAACTCATGGACTTGAGCTTGCACGTCTTCAAGAAGTGATCTCTCCTTTAGAGAGGAACCTAGAAGATCACACAAAAACAAAACAAACTACATAGATAATTTAGATCGAGGTTAGAGGGTTAGAATACTTTGGGGAAGTATGTGGTAAAAAGTCATGCATAGAAAGAAAATGGCTCTCTTATAGAGGAAACTCTCTTGTTCCCGGATCCCACGGATCCCTACCACAAGGGATCCGGCTAGCACAAAGCTAGGGATCCGTGGTCCACTCCTCTTTGCCCATGGGTATTTTTGGTTATGGGTCATGGGTTATGGGTTATGGGTTGATCCATGGTTTTCTTTCTAGATACAATGTATCTTAAGGATACAATGAACTTGGTTAAGTGGTATATATAAAACCATGGGTTATGGGTCAAAACCATTTGCTAGTATTTACCCATGTAGTATATACTTGTATTTACCCATTTTAGCATACACTTAGTTTTTACCCATTTTAGTATACTTAGTTTAAGTATATGTTTAACCCAATATGTAAACACTAGTTGTTGTACATATGTATCTAAATCATAAAATCAATTATACTTGTTTTAGTGTTTTATGTGAAAGCGTAAGTGTGTTAGAAAACTATTAACTCAAACTATTTACGTACTCTATTTGTTTCGTTAAAATGATTTTACGTTTGTTATCGACAAAACATTAGAAGATCGTAAAATATAAATAAACGTTTTTACGGCTTATTTGTATTAACAAAATCAGACAAAAACCCGAGCACGAGAGAAAGAAGAGTGTAAAAGCCGATGTCGGGGATGCTATTTCAGGGATTTTGGTGCTTAAAATATCAAATTATGGAGTTCGAGACATGATTTGGGAGTTTTCACAATAAACCTTCACCTTTTCAAAAATTACACCTTTAATCCCTCATTTATCCCATTTACCCAAATCACCTTTACCATTTCACAAATCACATATTTGGTCCTTGGTTTATACAAATTTACACAAGCTATCCTTAATGTTTAAAACAAAATGATACCAAGTCCATAAAATAATACTACAACCAAACCCATATACCTTTGAAACAAACCAAGCCCATATTCCTATTCTACCCATCCCCTATCCGGATCCAATAATACTACCCGTCCACTACCATTTATACCATTTACCCAGTCAAATACAAACAAATCAACTAAATACCCACACTGTCAAACATACAACCTCAGTCAAACCAAATAAACAATCCAATAATTGAAACGCAAGAAGAAAAATAAAAAACCCAGTTACTATTTTACTTCCATCTCCAAGTTACCCTGCTTAAGTGACTTTTACCCATACACCCAACCTTCTAGAATTCACCTGACAAGTCAGATGTTGTCATAAGATTGCCAGGTTGGCAATCCCAAGGCTAATCATTGGATGATGGGACGTGTACCTCAATCCAAGGGTCCAAATTCATGGGAATGTTGACATCATGAGATCAACGGCAGAAGATAGAGTACCAGAAGCTTCCCAAGCTCCCTCTTCATCTATAAAAAGCCCCTTCCTCCCACAGAGCTAATTGTCCAATTTTTCACCGTTTTTAGAGAAATTGTTACCATTTACACTTTCTTGTCAATTTACTATTTTATTAATTAGTTTTCAAAATACTTTGTAATTTCAATTTGTAATTCTTCTTTGATTAATGAATTTTATGTTTTTACTTTAAAAAGTCACATCTCAATTAAATCATTGTCTTCTTATTGTTTTTCTAAAGGTGAAATTACTGTTTCATTAAGCTCACAGAAGCTTTTGTAAGCTTATGTGAGCTTATCTCTAACAGCTCTTAATTCTTAGTTTTGATAAAGTCAATGAAAGTCAAACGGGTCAAATTTTGAGAGTCAAACCAGCATTTGATTTGAATGTTGTTTTCAATTTGTCTAAATGTTTAGTTAATATTGATTTGAGTTATAGAGTCAGTTTTTCTTAGGTTTCAATAAATCAGATTGTAGTTTAGGACATTTAAAGGGTGTTTGTAATTAAGTGCGTTTTGAGGTTTTAAAGGTTTCTGTTAGTTAAATTTTTTTGGTTAGAGTTTATTACTGATATTAGACCTTTTTCAATCTAGTTTTACAGTTAATTCAACTCTTATAAGCATTTTTCATTCAAATCTGTCTTAGTCCAAAATCAGTTTTTCATAAGTTTTCCTCTAGCATTTTAGTCATTTACATATGTCATAAAAATCTTTAAAAATCAAAAATAGTTAATTCATCAGCTTGTTTCACTAATCCCAAAAGGAAAAAAATCAAAAAAATATGTAGCTTATGTTTTTAGTGGCTTTAAGTTGATAGTTTGGATAGTTCATGCTCTGTGCACACTACAGCAAGTACTGACTCAGATAAGTCCTTTCTCAGTTTCTACGCTTAATCACCTCTTTTCCTGTTGGTTAATATAGTTAGTTTTTAGGGTCACCATGATCTGCCCATACAATTCTGTTTAGCTGTCATAATGAATTTCTCATATCAGCATGTTTTAAGCCATTTAAATGATAGTTGAGCTTTTCGGTTGCACTGTAGCCTATTAAGTAGTTTTAGTGGTAGGATATAGTTCTTAATTTGATATCTCACTTTAGGAGTTCTTAGTTTAGCTTATTGAGATCTGCAAATAGCCATTTTTCTGCATAATCATCTTTAACGCATCAGGTCACTTTTGCCCATAAGTCTTTCATTTTGATTTTAATTCCTTCAATTTTAGACCTTAGGAGCTGAAATTTAGAACTTAAGCACTCTGGTTGGTTGTCCATTGCTAGATATTTTTAGTTTATTTTTGTGATTTTTTCTAGGCTAGCTTATTTAGGCTCAAAGTACCCCCTGTGGGGCCGTTTGGCAAAGTACACTAGAAATTAAATTTGTGCTCAAATGCTTTGATCTTGTGCTTATTAGGTTCTAATCAGTTGAAGTAGGCTAATTTTGGATATTTTAAGGTAGTTTTAGGTTGTGGTAGCTTGTGGTAGCTTTTAGGGGCTTATTGCTCATTTTTTATGTGCTTATTTACATCAGATTCAAGCCCATTTCATATCTCCTGTGATCATAAGTAGTTTCTGTCATTTTTCCTAGCTTCTCAGTATTATTTTAGACTTATCTGGAATTTTTCATATTTTTCTCTGCTCATTTGCTATTTTTCTGCATTTAATTTCATTTTCTAGCCTTTTTAAATAGATTTTAATCCAAATAATTCAGAAAAAGTTCGGAAAAATGCAATTTCAATTTTCTTAGGTTTAGAATATTCAAAAAGTCATAAAAAGTATTTTTCCAGTTTTTTATTAGTTAAATTAGTATTTTCTAGGAATTTAATTATATTTAAATAGTTTTAAATTCATAATAATTAGAGAAAAAGCCAAAAAAATGTGATTCCTGTTCTGAAAATTCTCTTTAGATATTTTAGATTTTTGAAAAATAGTTTTGCAATTTTCTCATAAGTTTTCATAATTTTTAGTATTTTAGATCCATTTTAAAAACACAAAAAATAGTTTTTTTTAATTCAAATAAATTAAAGAAAAATCCTAAAAATTAGTTTTAAATCTTAGATAATTTTTAAATATCATTTTTAGTTAAAAAGTAATTTTAGATCATTTTAGGACTTATTTTGGTATTATTAGCATTTTATTCGTGTTTAATTTAAATTCGTAATTTGCGTTTTAGATTTATTTTGCGTGATTAGTTAATATTATTTGTTTCCCCATAGATTTAATTTCCGTTTATGCTTCCCTCTTGTTTGCATCATAGATTTAGTCGTTTTTATATGCTTCCCTTACTTTCCCTTGCCCCGTAGTGTAGAAATCCTCAAAAAACCTTTTTACCCATTCGAATCCCAAATCGCGCGACGTGAGTTGTTAAACTCCATTCATCCCTCGTTGGGAAAACGACCCGGGGAAAATACATACATTTGTATTTCTTCTGAAAATATCTGTACGAAAACGACTTATCAGTTGCCTTCTTGTTAGGATCTGCCGCGTGTTATCATGATGTTTACGTTTGCCTTTGTTGTCATTGTACCTGGTGGAGTTGTTATGCTCCACCGTATTGACTTGATGCACCATAGCATTTCTACTCTTTGGCTTATCATTTTCCCACCTTGAGAGATTCCTTAATCGCAGATGGTATGCCTTCTCACCATAGTTAACTCCTCCTTTTTATGTTTCAAGGTATGCTTGAAATCTTTCCAAGAATGAGGGAGTTTGTCAATGACACAAAGAGACTGAAATAGCCTCATCCATGTGCATATTGTGTTGTGTAAACCTTTCAAGTATACCAAGAAGTTCATTGTATTGTTTCATAACTGGTCTTGAATCAGTCATTTTGTAATTTGTGAAATTACTTACAAGGAACTTCTTACTTGATGCATCCTCACCCATATATTTGGCATCCAAGGAATCCCACAGTTCTTTGGAAGATTCAAAGTTTTGATAAATATCAAACAAAGAATCAGACATACCATTGAGAATAAGACCTCTGCAAATGTAGTCATCGTTCTCCCATTTGCTCCTCCTTCTGATATGCTCCACAGTAGCATCATCCCCATCATCAGGAATAAAAGTGGTAAGCACATACACCACACTCATGCTGGACAGCAGGAAGTGCATTTTCTTCTGCCATCTCCTAAAGTCCACCCCCAAACTTGTCCAGGCTTAGCAAAGTTTGAAGCCATGTATTTCATTAGGCGGCAGCCATTGATTATCACAAATAGTTTACTTTGATTGTTGGTTGGTACAGACCGAGCAGGGTTAAGACAATCAGTAGCAAATGCAAATACCACTAGGTGGTTACCGGATATCACTTGGAATCGTATGATCACTTTCCGAAGTAAACTATTCGACCCAATATGCGGGTATCACGAATATCTACTTAGGATAAGACCAAATGTATGTTATTGATTTAGGCACAAATCAATAACCCTTGCGCATATAAGTGTTTAAGCTTCGGTTGTTTCTCCTGGTATTGTACTTTTGGTGTGTTTTTCGGTATATTCATGATGAAAACCATCTCTATTTATAGTAGAGAATACTCACTCATGGTAAATGGACATTATGGATAATTAACGACGATTAATCACTCATAATAAGCCTCCATTATCATAGGAATAGTGGTTACATGACCAATTAAGCGTGGTCATAAAGCAGTCATAACAACCAATTGAATGAGTCAAAGCTGTTACAAAATAATCATTGCAACACTACCAGTAGGAACCATTACACTAGCAGCAGGAACCATACACTACCCGGTAGGAACCATCGTGAGGAACCATTACACTAGCAGCGGGAACCATAACCTACCAGTAGGAACCATCAGTTACTACACTAGCAGTAGTAACCAATACACTAGCAGTACAAACCACTATTGAGTTGAGTCAGGGTGTTCAGGAACCTCATGGGTGTACATTTCGTACCTCCTAACCCAAAACCAGGAGTGAACTAATCCCACAAATGCACTAAATTTACCAACATAATATTAATCCAATATTAGTGTAATAAGTTTGTACAATATAATTCCAATGTATGATATCAATTATATGCATTGTCCAAAATAATAAATCCATTACGAGTCCGATAAGTCTAGTTTATCCAAACGATACAAGTCCAATTTGTCATATATGTGTATATATATATATATATAATCCGTCATTAGTCCGAATAAGTCCAATATATAAAATATATAGTCCGTTTCGTTATATGTCTTGTTCATATATGTCCAAATCCGATAACTGTTATGTAATTAGTACGATAACAATTATAAGTTAGTTCAATAAGTGTTATATACTTAGTCCGTTACAATAATAAGTCTAGTTCGTTAAGTGTTATAGGTTCGGCCTAAAATCTTAATTATATAACACCGTAGCGGGGTAACCAGCAGCGTTCTTTCTTTGGTTTTTTTTTTTTTTTTTTTTTTTCTAAATGATAGTATAAAAAATGTGTTATGTAGTAAATATGCAAATGTATTTTTTTTAAACTTTAGTTTTGTAAAAGGTATTGGGCTCATTGAATGTGTTGGTCTTATTTAAAAAAAAAAGAGTTATACTTTATATATAGCCCAGTCCATGTTCTTTTTTTGTGGTTTTATTTTTTTTTCTCCTCTTGCCGGTTAAGAAACGTTATCTACTTTCTTTGGCGTCACTGTTGGAGACCGATCTAGGGGTAAGTCGTAATCTGTGCATATCAATACTCGTGTTATCAATCGCGCTTGAAGCTAATTAAGGTATTGAATATATATATATATATATATATATATATATATATATATATATATATATATATATATATATATATATATATATATATATATATATATATATATGTTATGAGAATTATTTTATTCCAAAAAAGTGTTGATTTTCATAACATATATATTCCCTAATTAAAGCTTGGCCTAAAATAATAACTCGCTTGAAGCTTGCTTAGGTAATCTGTATTTATGCGAAATTGCAGGTTTTGGACTAAAAAGGTAAATGGCCATTACTAATATTCCCTAATTAAAGCTTGATTCGAGAAAAAATATATATATATATATATTTATTTTTTTTATTTTTTTTTTTGTATATTAAAATATGTACATATACATTTATAACATTGATTAGTTTTACATATAAGTTTGATGCATTGATGATACAAAAAAGTGCATCTTAATGCCATTTGTGTGGTCACATGGCAAAGGATGTGCATACATCATTCTGAGTTTACAAAGTTACTGCAACAATAAGGTTGTTGCATCATACATATATGTACAATAGTATTGATAATATGAGATGAGCCTGAGTTTACATGGATGAGAAAAATTGTCACCATCGTATGTGTACAATAGTAGTGGCAACATGGGATGAGGCTGACTTTATATGGATGAGCAAAAGCATGGTAATCAGATGAAACCTGCAATTTTGCATATAATTAGGGAATATTAGTAATGGCCATTTACTTTTTTTTTTATATGAATGTTGCATAATGTGGTTACTTACCTTTGTACGAAGGCTTATTGTTTTTTGGTTTTTTTACTGTCACCTGGTTTGCCTTCGAATAGTGGTCGTCTAGTGCTTGTTTCATGACTTGGTTGTTCTACATTTTTTGTGGGCACTATGTCAGATGTGGTGTGTTTTAGCGCCTGTCGTAAAAGTAAAAACTTTTGTGTTATTATATATATATATTTTTTCCCGCTGTTTAATATTATCTTTTACCTGATGCAGATGTTTCTGTATTTTTTATTTGGTTAGCACCTTCTACGTTTTGGATGTCTTTATCTTCAAGTTCCTTCGTTATTGAACCTGGTTAGAAAAAAGAATGTGTTAAGATAGTAAGTTTAATGTTCTTTTTGTGTTAATGACTATTGGATAGTGGTTTGATGTTTTTATTTGGTAGTTATTGATCGCTTACCTGAGGATGTTCCTTCTATTTGTTGTTGCACATCCGGTTTGTCCAAGATTTTGTTAAGAACAAAGTCTGGTTGTTCTTGTTTGGAAGTTGTGTTATAGTGAAACTGAAAAATGTGTCTTTTACCAACAATGGCCATGATTTTTTCTGGGAACACTTTTGGATCTGGATTTTCGAGTGATGTAAGCAATGTGCTGCAATCTTCGCCAACGATGTCATCTGCTCCTGGTGTGAAAAATGTCATCATTGTTGTTGCCGAACCATCTGTTATGAATCCTTTGAAATTATATCTGCATGTGTATAGTGATTTTGTTAGATACACTAATTCATGTATCATTTGTTTATTTATTTATATAATTTTCTTTTTGTGTTTGTTTGACAGGTTTGTCACCTGTTCGTTGGAGATGAAACTGGTCCATGAACTCTGCAATTATAAATCCCAGTGTCGTTTGTCAGCTTGATAGAACAGGAGTTGCACAATTTGTAGTACCATTCGAGTGATGTGTTGAGGGTTGTTATGGTTCCTTCACAGGTAAATTGAACACCTTGCATGTTTTTTAATTTAATTATGTGAGTTGTAAACAATGTTGTAAAGTTATTTTATTAATTATGGTTTGTCAGTGGTTTGTTTCTATTTATAAATTGAGTCAAATATAAGTTTGGGATTGTTACTTACTGCATAAGTATGGCGATTCTGTTTCATAAGTATGGCTAGAGGAATCCTGTTACGTAGCTTTTCTTTTTCTTTGTCATGGAATGGTCGCCTTATGATTTGCAGTGGTGGGGTTATGTTAAATAGAGTTATGTACCTGTGGTATACACATATGTTTGCTGAATGAGAAGGTGTTATAGGAAATATTGTTAATAGTAACTACAAAAAATAATACAACTTACTCTGATTTGTACTGCTCAAGTTCTGGAATCCTTGGATTTATGTAGTAGTACGTTGCTGGTGTTGCTGATAGCTGTAAATTGTTTAGAAACCGTGAAACTCTACAGGATGTTACAGCTATTATTATAGGTTTCTCCAATGCATCAATAGCTTCTTTGTTGAAGGTCTCAGCAAGAGTTCCCCATAATGTGACCTCTATAGAATTTCGGCTGTTTTAAGGTACAAAGTTAGGATAAGTAACATGGTGTTATGTATTAATTAAGTATGTAATATCAGTAATGGTTTTTGTGTGTAAGCTTACTTTAGGTTTTGTATCTCGATCTTGCGATGAAAGACCTGGTTTTTATTTGGGTTGCCGATTTTTTCTTTCTCAGTAGATTTTATGTAGCAACCTATGTAATCTGTTTACAGGATAATGGAAAAGTTTTGCATAAATATAGTTAGACATTACTGATATAGAAATTCAGATATGTATTACCTGTTAGGACTGGATGTGGTCTTTTGGTCTTGTCTTTTGTATCAATGACCCTTGCTGGCAGTTGGTTGTAAGAAATGAAATCAAAGTAGTGTTCTGGAAATCCACTATCTTCAGTGTCGTCAAACTTTGTAAATCTTGTAAACCAAAGTGATGTCATGTTCTGTAAAGTTTTCTGCCAGTTTTCTGTTGGAATGCATGTAAAGCGTGAAATTCGATAGGTTTTTCCAAGCATTAGGATTGGGGTAAAGTGTTGAATTTCACTGGCATCCATGTTTGCTTGTATTGCATCTATTTACCTGTTTTCAGTGGCTTCTTCAATTTTAAATTATAATAGTCGTTTATTACCTGTCTGTCCAGTAAAATTGTGCGAAAACCTTTGTCAGTTGTGTCAGGTGGGTCTCTATGTATCCATACTCGATAGACTTTTGCTTCTATGTACATGCTTTGGTTTTAGATCTTTGATGTTTGCTTCTGTCATGTTTAGACCCTGTAAGAAAGAATAAGTTGTTAAGTTAGAAAAAGGAACATAATATATGACTAAATTTAATAATGTAAATTTAGAAAGCTGGTAAAGGTAATTGTTAATATGTAATGCATTAGTGTTATGTAGTTCTAAAACAAAGGAGAGTTAAGCTATTTTTTTTATAAGCAATTATTTGTTAAAAACCTGTTTCGTCACAAATGGTGTTTAAAAAGTCTTTATAGACTATATTGAGGGTCGTATTATTAGGGTGTTCGGGATGAGGTGTCATGAGGATTTTTAAACCGTAAAGTGATGTAGCACGTGACAAAGCAACATATAGCTGTCCGTGACCAAAAATTGGCTGTGGAAGGTAGAAACCAATTCTGTTGAGAGATTGTCCTTGACTCTTATTGATTGTCATAGCGTAGCAAATTTTAACTGGGAATTGTTTCCTTTTGAAAATGAAGGGATAATTTGGGTCTTTGTGAGTTAGAGGAATTCTTGGAATATAGACTTTTTCTCCAATCCTTGTGCCTGTAATTATTTCTGCCTCAATGAGCTTTGACATCAGATTCTTGACTATCATTCTTGTCCCATTGCAGAGGCCTCCTAGGTTGACGTTCGAGTAGCATGATTGGAGTTCCAATTTTTAGGTGGAGAGTGTTTGGTGGTAAACCTGGGAATTTTAAAGTGTTTAGGTATTCTGGTGGATACAACATTTCAGTGGCAGCACCATCTTTTCCAACTGGGATTGCTTCGTCGGTACTTAGGTATGTTGTAGTATCACCCGTAACCATTGACAACACCTTTTCATTTATAGTATCTGCTGTTTCATTTTTGGGACAAACAATAGCTTTTTGTTGTAATAGGTAGGCTGTTGGATTTTTAGTGTTTCTTCGTCATAGATGAAGTCAATCAGCGTCTGCAGTCCGTGTTCATCATTCGGAATTAGATATTCAGGAGGAATTGTCACCCATGCAGCATCATGTGGATTGCTTTCATCAGGTTCTCCTATTTTGCCGTCACCTATTTTGAGTAACCATGAAGAGAATTCACGAACTTCTTTTTCTTGATCTTTGTTCAGGTAATTTTGGAGCAGCCGCATGTTTCGTTTAAGCTTGAATACTTTAAAGTATCGCCAGAGGTATGATTTGGCTATCGAAGAGTTAATAATTTCTGTTCTTGAACCTTTTTTTTTGTACGAGGAGCGTTTGCCTGAAGTCACCACCTAACATTATTGTTTTGCCACCAAATGGTTTGGTTGGATTATTGAGTATATCTTTAAGTGTTCTATCTAGTGCCTCAAAACATCGGCGGTCATTCATCGGGGCTTCATCCCATACTATTAACTCAGTGTCGTTTAAAAGCTTTGCTATCATTGTGTTCTTTTTTATGTTGCAAATTGATTCTTCGGTTAATTCTAATGGCAGTTTAAATCTTGAATGAGTTGTTCTTCCAGATGGGAGCAACAAAGATGCAAATACCTGATGATGCAACAGCAAGGACAATTTTTCCATCTGAACGTAAGCTATTAATTATTGTTTTCCATAAAAAAGTTTTGCCTGTCCCACCATATCCGTAAACAAATACCAATTCTTGTTGCTATTTGTTTGATGCAGAAAGAATGAGATCATAAATCCTTCTTTGTTCTTCATTGAGCTTGCATAGAGAAAGAGCAACATCTTCTTTTAATTGTGAACGGTCGTAATTTTTCTCTTCCATCAAAATCCTGTTTTGAAGATCAGTTAGTAAATGTGCTGGAGGCAATGAAAAACCGTATTCTTGGACTGATTTTGAACAACCATTGAGTATGAATTCTATTTCATACATAATGTATTTTTTTAGCTCCGGATCATTAACATGCAGATTTCTAACATGCGATGTTTCTGCAGCTTTTGCTGGAATATCATCTGCCATGGCACGCCAGTGTCTTTCCCATAGTTGTATTGGATCTGCTACTTCACAATACATTAGAATATGAGCAAACAAAGTGCAATTTGTAAGCGGAGATGCGACAAAGATGCCACCTCTGCAATGCTATATCCCACTACTGTCGTCGTCTAGTAGGCCGAGCGCTTGGCATGTTGCACGATAGGTTTGGAAGACCTTTTTGTTGATCGTCCGAACGTCAATGAATGACTCGCAGCCTTTTCGATGTGCCAATAACATTCGGAAGTAAAAAAGCTCACCTGCAGCTGGATGTACGTATGCAAGGCGGCCGATCGAATGCTTGCTCTTTTGTTTTCTACGCTTCCATGTCTTGGAGGTTTCATACCAAACATATTCAGTAGGGAAATCTAAATATGTTAGATGCTTGCCATCGTTATGCAGTTGGTTGTATCTGAACCATTCTGTCAATGTCGTTAGCTTTCTGCCTTCATCTGCCATTACGTCTCCCAAAGCCTCTTTATCACGAAAAGTAATTGCTTGCATATTTTGAAGATGTACAGCCAGAATTTGCACCGCCGGTTCTCTATGATGTATAGGGAATTTGAGTATTCTCCAGCAAGCTTCGTGTGGGCAGATAAAACGACCGTCGATGAAATTTTTTATTTCATCTATCTGTATTTTAGGCGCACATGAAGTCGTTGCTGGTTGACCAATTGGTCTTGTGATTCGCGCTGCAATACGATCCGTGCCTTTAGAAATGTATTTAAAAAGATACTTTATTAGCATGCTCCATCCACAATATTCGACGTTTATGTGAGCATGGAACATGAGACAAAGCGGATTATAAGATACAACGTAACTGTTATCTAACCTGAATTCTCCTTTTGGTACATATGCTGATGTATTCCTTCTCTTATAATGTATGTGGCCATCTTTATCAAAGTAGGTTATCTGATTATATTTGTTTGGGAATTTTTTTTTTGCAAGCGCCATCTTCCATACACGGAGCAGATGGTTTAGCATTTCCACACGGGCCATGCATCATGAGTTCTGCAACAACTCTGTAACCATCAGGATCCGACATTTTATCAGGTAATTCTGCTGAAATAAATTTGTCAACTTCTTCTGCGGATTGGATCCTATCTTTAGAGTTTATCCATAAGAGTGTGTGACAGTGTGGAAGGCCACGTTTCTGAAATTCGATCGTGTAAAGAACTGTATAGCAGAACAACATAAAAAAAAAGGAATAAATAAATAAATAAATAAGTAAGTAAATAAATAAATAATAATAAAAGCATATAAATTAAGTTAATGATGTCTGTATGTATAGTATTTTTTTGATGTAAAAGGAATACAAATTCATAGCATACCTCCTGTAGTGCGTCCAAATATCTTCTTTTGTTTCAGTATCCGTATAAAATCTTCGACTTTTTGTTGGAATACGCGAGTTACCACATCTGCTCTATCTGTCGTAGAGAGTCCTGGATAACTTTTCATGCGTCTTTTGATCTCTGGCCAGTTAACGTTGCAAGTAAATGTAATAAAAAATTGCGGGTTTCCAAGAACACGACATATTGCAAGGGCGTCGAGGTAATGACTATACATGTATCTTGGTCCACCTGTAAAACTTGATGGGAGAATAATCTTTTTCCCTATCTCAGCGCCAAAGTGGTCACCTTGTGATCATGCATATTCACCTTGATTCACTTCTTATATTATTTTGCTTAGACCGTATGTAGTCAAGCCTGTCTTGTTCTAGTACAAGTACCTGGAAACAACATACTGCTGAAATAATCTACCACTTCTGAATATGTGACCATATTCATTGAAACGCTCATGGAGTTGGTACATGTAGTACTCATTCATAGATAACTTTTTTCTTTTCCTTTTTGCATTGATTCCTGTCAGGGTCATTTTGTATTATACCGGTTCGCCATATAGAAAGAGAAGAGGAAATTGAAGAGACATGTACAAACTATGAAGCTTATTTATTTAAACTTAGGGTGTCGTCTTTGTATTATGATGATGTCATAATCAGTTCGGTGTATTCGAACCGTTTTCGAATACTATTGCTCCAAGGTGTTCTTTGGAAGGAAGTGCATATTCTTTTGCACCAACAACATTGTAAGTGTATCTTTATCGAATATCTTACCTTCGCTGCATTTATCTCTGGCATTCTGAATATTTTTACCAACTGATTGTGATGATCCAAAATTTCTATTAGCTTCTGGACAATTTGAGGTTTTAAAGTGCTGTTAGTTACGCCACCAAAGTGTTTCATTCGATTCATAACTTCATTTTGTGTGTCATAGATATAAAGCTGTAGAAATTTTGGATCATCATTATTGGTGGGCAATAATGTGCCTATCCAATGATATATTTGCCACGAGATCTTGAAAACATACGGCCCTTTCCCATCGTTAATTGATTCATCTATTTGTGCACCAAAGGAAGTCATGCTAAACATTTGGTTGTATGCGCGTATATTATCCAAAAAGTGTTTATCATTGAGTAGTTCCTTGAAAGACTCATGAGGTTCTAGTTGTTTAGAAAGATATACTTGTCCTCCCCCACAACATCGATGGTATGTTAATTTAGTGCCTGAATTACGCCGTTTTAATCTTTCTCCATACCAAAATGATGCACCACAATGCTCACATCTCTGGTCACAGTCTCCTAAATCGATATACAAATTTGATACACCTACATTCATAAGGTAAATAAGGTGTTAATATTTTGTGCCTAATAGTGTTGTAAAATAGAAAATGCATATAATATTTTTTTTAAAGTATCAATATTACCTTCAGGTGTTGATGAGACAGTGACATTGCATGTTTTTGTGTCTTTCATTTTAGAATTTGTTGTTATACATTCTGTTTAAACTCTTGATGCATTTTTTTTTTGCCTTTTCTTTGTAGTTGTGCAGTCACTATTTTCTTTATCATTATTGGCTGCACCTGTTATTTATTAAGTATAAAAAATGTTAGCAAAAAACAATCTAATATAGTAAATAGTATACAGAAGATAGAAAATACATGCATTTTTTTTAAAACATCGATATTACCTTCAGGTGTTGATGAGACACTGTTATCACATATTTCTGTATCTTTCATTTTACAATTTGTTGTTATACATTCCGTTGAAACTCTTGAACCATTTTTTTTTTTTGCCTTTTCCTTGTAGTTGTATGTGTAGAACTAATATTTTTGTTGCAGTGACTATTTTCTTTATCATTATTGGCTCCACCTGTTATTTATTAAGTATAAAAAATGTTAGCAAAAAACAATCTAATATAGTAAATAGTATACAGAAGATAGAAAATACATGCATTTTTTTTTAAAACATCGATATTACCTTCAGGTGTTGATGAGACTCTGTTATCACATATTTCTGTATCTTTCATTTTACAATTTGTTGTTATACATTCCGTTGAAACTCTTGAAGCAATTTTTTTTTGCCTTTTCCTTCTGGCTGTATCTGTAGAATTAATATTTTCATCGTAGTTACTATTTTCTTTATCATTATTGGCTGCACCTATTATTTATCAAGTATGAATGTTAGCAAAAAACAATCTAATATTGTAAATAGTATACACAATGAGAGCTTTACCTTGACTTTAATGCTATTGTTTTTTTCTTCCTTTTCCTTGCGGTGCTGTTGCTACTACTAATGGTTTGACAGTATATGTCTGTTCCTTTGTTGTTATCTGATGCACATTTTAGTATAAGTATAAGGAAAGAGAAATGTAACAATAATTTGTAGAATGTAAAGTAGATACCATCTTACCATCATTAGTATTTGAACTTTCTAATGTTGATTCCATTATAGCCGCAGGAGTATGCTCTTGAAAGAAAGGTTTTTCTGATGAGACACTGTTATTGCATATTTGTGTGTCTTTGCTTTTACAATTTCTCAGTATACAATCTGTTGAAACTGTTGATGCAGTTTTTTTTTGCCTTTTCGCCGCACGTGCATGTGTAAGACTAATGTTTTGCCCGTACCTACTATTTTCTTTATCATTATATGTTGAACCTGTTATTTTTTATTAACTATAAATATTAGGAAAAAAGAAATAATAAAAAAAAAAAAAAAAAAAAAATCTAATATTGTATTGTAAATACTATACATGGGAGCTTTACCTTCGGTTGTGGCTACAATAGTGTCGTTACATATGTGTGTATTCTTTCTTTTATAGCGCATCGAAATATCATCTACTGGGAATGTTGTGTTTTTTTTTTCATTTTCCTTGCGCTGCTGTCATTTGTGTTATCTGTTGGACGTGTTAATCAACCGATATAAGTATGAGCAAAGAAGAACATAACAGTACTTTGTCAGGTATAAAGTAGACACCATCTTACCATTATTAATATTTGAATTTGCTAATCTTGATTGCATTACAATTGCAGAAGGATGTTCTGGAAAGAAAGGTTCTCCGGTATCATGATTGGCATCTATGGTGTCTGGATTTGATGGGTTACTGTGAAATCGGCCATTGGTAGTTTGGGTGTCGGAAAGTGGAGCATATTGTTCATCCTAATTTTTGTTTACCATTTGTGCATCAAACTGATTGCTACCACTTTGTGACTGCAGGTAATTTCTTACAGCATCAAGTGTCAAGTGCATTATATATTTTTTTTTAACAAATACAGTAATAGTGCAAAGGAGAGTATGAGCAAAGTATGTGTCTATGTACACTATAGGAGCATATAATTTTAATTAAGTACAACCAAAAAGTTAGTAAGGCAAGTAGATAATAAAAATATGTATGCATAGGAAGAAAACATAAATCTAAGTGAAAATAAGCAATAATGGTGACTGGACTGGCATAAAACATAGTTACCAACATGAAATGAATTTAAACATCAAAAGTCTGCATATACTACCTGTGTAAAACCTGGTACTTTTATTTTCTACTTGTGAGATATCTGATGAGGATGTAAACTGTTGACAGGCAAACACTGGAGAATTATACTTGCTGAAGCTGCAAACTCTTGAGACAGAAATATATACTGTATACTAACTGAGATGAAGAGCAGGTGGTGATAATATATAAGCAGCAGAAGTTTCTAGGTCTGCATTTTCATGTGGTTGAAGTATATAGCAGCCAGATTTTTTTGTTTTTTAAATAGTATTTTATTTGCATTAAATGCAATGTTACACTTGTAAAAAAATTTGTCAAATGTTGAGTTTTTAACCAATTGTATGATGACACATTACGAAGTCATTAAATGCATTCCACATTAAATGCATTCACCATTGCATTCGACATCAACATTTATGAAGAGAGCATGTACGCTTTTTAGTATATAGATACAAATACAATATAGTTTTAGCAGTTCTATATATGTATCCATAATAAGCAAAGAAGCAATTTCAAAATAATATTATAAGTCACACTTAATAAGCTTAAACAAACTACCCTTCCGGGTTTCTTTTGTTGGTTTGCGGCTCAAAAATAATATCCAAACCCAACATCACTTTGTGGTGTGGCGCTAGTGAGAACTTAAGCAAAACAAACACACCCTATATGGCTAAAAATAAACTAAGCATAAACACAGACTCACTCATACACTTGCACCCTTTTTGAATACTCATTTGGTATCTAGCTGTTAAACCGAAAACACAACACCATAATGGTGTTTCTTGTTAAACCAGATAAGCAAACATACGCACCTTCTTAGGTGTTATTTGTAGTTAACCAAATACAACACAACACTCTTCATAGGTGTGGTTGTGAGTTGAGCTGGAACAAAAAGAAAATAGCCCCTTTGGGGTCTTGCTGTGAACCGAGGCAGTCAAACACAAACACAAGTATACACACCCTCGTCGCTGTAGTTTTTAGCCAAGGCAAGATAGTCCCGAGACAAGTACCCCTTGGGTCGTCCCGTTGACGTGAGAGCAGAAACAAATGCACTCTTAGCAGCTAGTATGGCTGAGGCCAATAAAACATCCACACCCTTGTTGGGCTGTGGTGAACCGAAGACAGACAACAAGAACCAAATGCACCCTTGTGGGTTGTTTGTGTGGGCTGCGGGCAACAAACCAAACGCACCCTTTGGTGCTTCTCCTGGTTCGAACAAGAAGAAGAACAAACAAGCACACCCTTCGGGGTAGCTATGAACCGAGAGCAACAAATCAAATGCACCCTCTTAGGTGTTTTTTGTGGTCGCGACCCAAGAAAAACAAACACCACCTTTGGTGGTTTCTTTTCCAGTCGAGAAGAAAACAGATAAACACACCCTACGCATTCTTTTTTTTTTTAAACTGAATCAAAACAAACGAATCACCTTCTTGGGTGTTCCTGTCGCGAACCAAGACCAAAGCAAACAAAATACACACTCTTACACAACAAGCTGGAAGTAAGCGCCCCTATGTTGGTTTTATCCTGAGTCGACAACAAACAAACAAACCTCTTGGTACCCATTCACATCGAATCAAATACACACCCAAATGAGTTTTCAAAGAAGGCAAAGATAAACAAAACCAAGATCAAACCTGAGACTAATATGGTCTAACTGAAACCAAAACCAAACACCTCTCAGGTGTGGTTGGTTATACCGAGTCTAAATCAAACACCCTTGTGGGTGTTTCTTCAATAACCGAACCAAAAGGTACCACCCTTATGGTGGTTTTCCCTGTGAATCCGAAAATAAAAGTAAACCTTTATGGGTTCTCGTGTTTACCACGACACACGGACACAAAACAAACACCCCTTTCAATATATTTTAACCACACGAAGTTTGTCAAAAACATTTTTAATCTTGTGTTTTTATCCACGAAAACATAGTAATTGTTTTAACAATCGATTTGTATTTTATAAAAATTAACAAAAGTCGTTTTGTTTCGACATACCACAAGGATAAGCGAGATGAAGTTAGTGGCTGTGTGGCTATGATGGTTGTGACTGTGGTGGCGTCATACGAATAAACACACCCTAACAAAATCCTCGCACTCAATCCCTTAAGCAAACACACCCTTGGCTCCTTTTGATGGTGATAGCAGTGGTGTTTAACTTGAACCAAACGAGACCCTAGTCGTCACAATACAAATCAATTCAACACCCACAACCTTTAACACCTTGTCTTGGTGATGAGGATGGCGGCAGCAGGAGGTGGGTGTGGCGGCTGTGGCGATTGGTGGTGAGGCGGTGGGTTGTGATGTGTGTGGAATGGCGGTGGATATGAACTCTTTCTTTTTGTTTTCATTCAATGAGAATAGAAGGGAAAGAAAAGAAATATATACTGATACAAAAGAGGTGAGTAGAGTCGGTTTGGTATAAGTGATAAAAATCAAATTTTCCATGTTATTAAAGATACGAGCGGGGTAGCCCGCACGTTGCTGCGTCATGTAATGTTTTGTTATTTTTTGTTAATTTTTTTTTTGTTGTGGGATCGGGCTATCGTTACGGTTTTTATTTTGTTAATAGTCTTTTTTTTTATTTTTAAGAAGAGAGTTTTACTGGAAAATAACTAACTCAAAAAAGTTGAGTAGCAGGGGTGTTCACGTGATAGTTTACTTATACAGAAGCGTTTGTCAACGGAAGTATGAGATCTTATTTATTTACGCTACGTTTAGATCGACATCAATATTAAATTTCCCAAGATCATACCAAATCCTAATACACAACGAAAAGTAAGCAATTACAGTAACACATATTAAAAAACAAAAAGCTTCCATAATAACTAAATGGACAAATCATGTTGGAGCGAAAGAACTTGATTTACACTAATTGCTTTCAGATGTGAAAGTTTTATTGTGAAAATCGGAAATTGCAGCTCCAATGTGCTTATCCCCGACATCTAAACTAAGTAAACGGCCTCGTTCGACAACAGATTTCTTGAGCAAGTCTTGAAATAAATTCGTTGGCTTCATGTACCTCAACTGTTATTCCGATATTCAACGAAATTACCACTTTAAAATATTCTTAACATAAAAACTGAAACTTTAAGTTTTATAAAGAAACATTCTTTTCATATATAGAATCCTTAACAATATCCATATATCATTAAAAAAAAGTCTATTAAATTGCTTTTTTCCTAGAAAATTTGGGTTTCTATAATATGAAAATGACCAAAAAACGTAAAAGCCTTGTGACTAAAATGTAATGGTCAAGTGTTTTGGCGAATATTACTTTAAACAATATCGTGTAACCTGATCATATAACTGAAATAGCCGACATCAAAGACAGTTCATCAGCCAAAACTGAACATGCTACTCTCAGTGCCAAGAGCCTTTGCATTGGACCTCGACGACTCTTTTCTTGCACCCTTCACTGAAAGTAAGTTCAAGCAAGCTGAATGCGATGCTAGTTTGGTTCCGCCTCCCATCGTACTGACCTGCAAGAAATCCACAAACTATTAATTAGAAAAACAAAATTTCCTCTTGTCCAATTATAATTGCAAAATTTTGTTTATGCATTTCAATATATTGTAGGTGGCTTTAGACTGTTCCTGACAATAACAAAAGGAAGGTTGACCCATTCACCCATTGATGGAATTGATTATCAAATCTGATCATTACAGTTCAATATAAAGGATATGTTGTTTTGAGGGCGTTCGGCATTGCCCATCCAAACTGGTTGCGTGATGATATGTGAGTTAAATAAGCAGTTTGGAATCTGGAAGTCCTAACAGCTAACTTTAAAAACAATGACCACTTTTAATAAGCATTACCAAACACCCCTTTTTCAACCCCAACGGTGTCAACCATTTATAAGTGTGAGCGAAACAAATAAGTATGAAATTACCTCGACCGCTAATATGTTACTTAGATGTAAGGCGTGCATAAGAAATTGGACAAAAGAATCCGAAGTTTGTCTCAACAACCCCTTAATAACAGAGCTCGATAGTTTCAGTTCTTTCTCTATGAACGAACGACCTAATCCATCATAGTATCATTTTCCTAATAAAAATAAAAAACTAATTCTTTGTTGATTCAAACGGTAAATGTAAAACTCCATTTTTGGAGTATTACTTAACCTTTCAAGCTGCTAAAGATGGGAGTTTGGAACTGACGAACACCAATCCTACTGTAAGAGGGGTTTGGGCTTTCTCGAATGCATAAAATCAACATGCATCAAAACCATCACTGTGATATACAAAAAAAAAATAGAAATGAGAAATGAAACACACTTATACGCCGTAAACAAAGGAGGTTTGTGCCAAACAATTTAAATGAATTCCAGTAAATATATGTTTCCTTCATACAATTGATAGAAACCGTTTCGTAATATCAACACTTGCAGGGTGTTTGGCTAAGCTTTTTGAAAACAGTTAACACTTTATTAATACCAAGTCACACTTTTTAGCTAATAAGCTAATCGTGTTATAATCACATAATACGTAACTCTACATTATATTTTTATCTTATATATATTAGGCTATAAATGCTTAAAAAAGAAAATTTAGCATGTGGATTATGGAAAAACTATACTATGATTAGTTTATAAGCTTACCATGGTCGGGAAGAAGGCCACAATGACAGAAGATCCAATCATCAATTGGATGCCAATGAGCACCCAGTATGCAAGCACCTGTATAGCTTGAAGTATCTGATTTATCGCTCATAATATATGATTTATCAAGCATCTGTGTACGCTTTAAGTATCTGAATGACTCCTAATTACCAGAATTATCTGATAAAGCAGGTGCAAGCACTCGATACCCAGTATGCAAGCCCTTGTCTAGCAAACTGAATGACTCCTAATTACCAGAATTATCTGATAAAGCAACTAACACTCATATTCATTTGTCTAGCTACTCAACTCACCTATTAAACACACCGTGTAACTTACTCACTGAACGTACTCTCCCGAACACACCAACTAAAGCTACAGATTGACCCAATCACTGAACTCACCCCTGAACACACCACGTGAACAAACACGGTGACCAGACACATTGAACCATACATATTCAAAATCGACAAATGTAGGAAAAATGTTCACCATCGCCTTCATAAGCTAATAACATGGTAAGAGACAAAAGCTTCAATTCATGAACGTGGTACAAAAAAAGCTTCAAAGTGCGAAACTCTTAGGCTCAGAATTGTCGCGGAACCGTATAGACGGGTATCTAATTCGCCATGGCTGCAAACACGAAGTCGTGTTGCCCCAAGATACTGGTCAGTTTCACCCGCGACGGTTCAGCAGCTTATTGTAGTGAAAAAATTATATACGCAAAAAGCAATAGCATCATCATCGCCGATGACTGCCATGGCCGCAACCTCACCAAGTTTGCCATGCCATCGCAAGTTAAGAAAATGTACCCCGCAATTGCAGATGTATCCGACGACATGGTCGCAAACTTGGTAAGCCCGCCACGACACTAATAATCACAATCGTTTTCCGATGTGTGCAACAAAACACGCAAGGCATAAACAGTCAGATTTAGTCTGTTTTAAGGATATGTCCACCATGGTGCAGCTTGGTAAGCTGCCTCGCCCGCCACGACACCAATAATCTCATCCTTTCCCGTATCCACGCAAGCCATAAACAATCAAATTCATTCTGTTTTAATGATATGTCCACCATGGCTGAAAAAGCTTTTACCAGTCTTGCGCATATCCATCGTCCGGTTTGCATGATTTATTATCAGTCCATGTCCTAAACGGCAACAAAAAGAAGACAATATCAAAAAACAATAAATACCCAAACTTTGTACCAAATTCTCACCTAATAACATACCAAATCCTCAATTAATAGCATAAAAATAAATAATTTAACAATACGTTACCAAAATCCGAATGAATTTAAAACTACTAACAGTAATGGTTAACCTATATTTAAACAAAATGTAACCACTTTAGAAATGCTTATTTGTAATTATTTAAGTGGTAAACTTGATAAAACATACTCGGTAATGGAAAACGAATAAGGAGTTAAATTTATGTATATCTGTAGGAGTACCAAACAGACGACAATGGCTGCAATAAAACATACCTGCTAACGGAAAACTAATAAGGAGCTAAGTTAACCATAGAAGTTGTAAAAGGCTTACATTTGTTTTACCTTCATAAGATTACTGATACGTATTCTTCACCAATTATCTAAGGGCACTAATGTGATACCTTTGTCCCCTTAAGATTCATTGCCTTCGGTTCTTTTATGGCTGATAGAACCCGTGAAACCATTAAAGCCGATGTTTGTCACATCATTACCATTTTGGTTTATCCAAACCATATCAAATCGCCAAAGGCCCACGTTTTGCGATCCGGGCTCATTCCACGGGTTTAACGCTGCCAAATGCCCATATCGCGCCTTCCCATGTGCGCTTTTAAATAGTAGTCCCCGTTCCATGTCGATGGTCAAATAAGATCCAATCGAAGCTTTAAATCATTTGAGAACGCTGCTTACAACGATTAGCATTGCCATAAAGGATTTGTGATAACTCCTTCCCGTGATTTGTTACAAAAAACTTGAAATTGTATTTATGGAGGAAAAAGATGATGAGTTATGGAGAGGGAAAGTAAAAATCATATTTGTTCACGCGAAATGTGGCCAAAGATAGCTATTTTTAATAAAATAGTTGCTTGTCGTGAGTATTATGTAGTTTGTACGGTGGGGATCCTCTCAAACTTGACCGTTAGAAATATGCCATTAATTTGACAATTGCTTAAATCAAAATAACTTCTTTTGATTGAGCGATCAAATCCAATGTTTGTCACTTAAGTTGTTGCTCATGAGAGGATAGCAAACTTTTTATGTTAGTAATTTCTTCAAAAACTTCAAAGTGCTTGCAACTTAATATTTAAAAAACTCTTTTGCAAACATACTTATATACATATGTTTATGTGGAAGTTATTTTGTAGTTAGAAAATTCTATTTTAATATTGAAACACACATGTTGGTTTACTTATTACCTTAAAAGAGCTTGTCACAAGTTTTTAAGTGTTAAGCATAATTTTTAATTCAGTCATTCATATTTATATGAGAAATTAATATTATTTACATATTGGGTACACCGTACCATGTTATATGGTACATCGTATCGGTTTAATCCGCATGAGCCTACCTCATGACATTTTAGATAGTGGCGACCTGCGCCCATCCTCGTTCTTCGTACCGGGCTGAGCGATCTATGGTTGCTCCAAACATCACCTAAAACCTTAAAACAACAAAAGCAAATTCATGAAGAGTAACATAAAAACATATCAATTCTATCATACCCATGCACCCATATCCGATAAAGAAGCAAAAACAGCCCGAAAATGAAACACAAAGACATCAAAGGACCTAAATTCACAACAACAAAAAACCCAAAAGTCAAAAGAAAAAAGGAAAACAACATAAAAAGATCACCCGCCACTTGAAATCCTACATTGAAGAAAGAAAATTCACTAATGCTAGACTTACTTGATCCTTGTGGTGGTGCATTGTCAATTTGTCATCTTAGGCTTTGCTTTTAATACATCATGTTGTTAAAGAGTGTCATCACACATTCCCCTTTCTTCTATTCTTTATTTATTGTACTATCATCAGTCCTTAAGACAAAAAAAGAAACCCTATCAATCCTTAGGACCAAAAAAAGAAAATGTCCAAATTACAATTAAACCCTAAATTGAAAATCCATAATGTTATCAACCCTAATTAAAACCCCCAAATTCTACTTGCGTCAACACCGTAACAAAAAAGACCAAAAAAAAGGGGGGGTTAACCTGTTTAGACAGAGAGATAGATACAATCGGGTTTGATGCCATGATTTTTTAGATGATATGAGATGGAGAAGATGGTGTGATTATTTTGATAATAAAGAGAGAGAGAGAATGCGAGAAGCTTCAAGAAAGAGGGCGAAGTTCAAGAATGGTTTAATATAGGTGACATGGTCCCGGAGACGGACCAGACGGACGACCAAGATGGACCGACTTGGATCCGATGCGAGGATAATACGTAAGTCCAAAGCAAATAGCCGTTTAGCCTGTCAGCCGAGACCGAAGAGGGCGAGACGAGGATTCAGAGAGATCGCCCTAGTTTAATATAATACTATGTGTTTACTAATAGGAATAAAAATGCAAAAATGGGACACTGTTAAATGTACAGTTGTATAAACAGTGCGACTAACAAATATGGATCGTTTAAATCATAGATCGTGCCCATCTTTACCGTCCAAACCCTCACCGACAAACTGTTCATGAGAAAGAAGCATTCCCACCTTTTAAATATATAGTATAATTTTGTATCTTAATGGTTAAGCTTTGAGGTAGAGTGAGTGTAGTTCGATCCCAGTAACTGATGTGCTACGTGTGTACAAGTTTTAATTTTAAAAAAGACGATTTACCAATTTTACCAATAACACATACGAGTAAGTGCACTCGTCCGTTATAGCAAGATTTTGAAGGTAAGTCGGGATCGTTCGCAGGGATTTGAGTGAATCTGATTGACAAGTCTAAATCAACTAAGGCAATCCAAAAGCATATAACAACGAAAATAGATATAATGAAATTCAGATGATTAAAAACTACACTTGCTTAAACTAGTTTCTTATCCTTGATTAGTATGATTGTGTTAACCTCTTAACATGTTGGTTATGATAATTAGTTGGTGTACTAATCTATTGCTCTTACAAGTTAAACCTTCGTCAAGATTTTAGTTCATAAAAACAAGCATTAAGTTTAACCAAACAATTCAAGATCAATTCAAGTTTCATAAGTTTACTTTCACAAACTTAAACACAAAAACATCCATTTGCTTTATCAATTTTGCTTAAGAAATGGTCAATACAAAAGTAACCGATTATAGACAAAAGGTTACAACTGATTGTAAACAACTAATCTTACGACCTTTTAGATGTTTCCAATCAATCCAACTTGATAATAAAAAAGCGTTCTTATTACAACCACACTTTAGTTTCTTTGTTTAATCAAGAATAATGGGTAAAAACAATCATCCATAGACAAAATGATTATAACTAGTTGAATAACAATAAGTTCTTTCGACCTCTACAATTACTATCAACTAGTCAAACTTGATTAACAAATGTCATTATGAAACTTTAGCACGATTGGATCTTAGAATCAACTTGAAATTGAATTAAAACATGTTAACACAATCACAAACTAATCACATGATAATCAACATCATTTAAGCAAGTGTATAAATAAACTAGCCACTCAAAGTATTGGGGTAGACTCCTTGGGGTTTTGACCTCCAAATGTGGTACTTCTGGAACTCTAAACTTTCCTGGACTTCTAAGGATGAATTTGAGAGCTAAGAGCTTTGTTTGATGAGTTGAGAGAGTTGTATTGAAGTGTGTGTCTCATATGCTCACAAGAGGTCTCTATTTATACTAGTTCCAAGGCCTAGGGTATTAATTGCTGAACTTGGCCTCCAAGGAGTTAGGAAGGAACTAGAATACAGCAAGGGAAGATCCTAGAATCGTTTGGATACAATGGTGTAGCTTAATGATGAAGATTTGGCAGAAACAGGTCTCCCAACCGGATCAGTCGAAGGTCCAGCCGATCCGGTTGGTCTTCTAGCATTACTCCAACAGAATCGGTTCTGGTGGAAACCGATCGGTTGGTCCATCTTCAAATGTACTTTTTGACCATCATCCAGCTTATCCGGTTGCGGTTGCAACCGATTCGGTTGGTCTTCCTGAGTGACAGAAAATCGACCTTTAACTTTATTCTGACTTGTAGAGCTTGATTCTTCAATCATCTTGGTCTTCTAAGGTACTTGAAATGCTGATTTGTGCTTGACATGCTTCACTGAAACGGGAATCTTCCTTTTATTGATCATTCTTTTACTTTTCCTTACGTTTCCCTGCACTTGGTTATAAATACTAGACAAACGTCTTTTGATGCGATTAAGTACTAAAATCATACAAATATAACCAAATAACATATACAAAAGCACACATAACGCTACTCAAAACATGTACAATCTGAGCGTTATCAAATTCCCCCACACTTAAACTTTGACTGCCCTCAAGCAAATCTAGAAAATAAAATATCCACTGGTACAAAATCATGATTACGAAAAATATGATGCAAATCCACCAAGTACAAGTACGAGAGAAGATTCATCAATTTAGCTTTTAAGGGCGAAACTTCAAGATGTTTGACAATATCCAATGATTTTCTTGCATGATTAACATTTCAAAACACCTTACGAAAAAGGAACGAAATATAATTCACTCATTCACTCAATTTTTAGTGGAGTAATAAGATAAATCACACTCATTGCTCAGTCATGATTAGATTATTACCATAGGCTTGTACAAGAAACAAAACTCCACCGACGTGGCGTGAGCACCAAGAAAAACATCTAAAGAGGACTTTTATTCAGGTTATAATGTTAAGGCTTAGGGCTAAGGGTATAGATAAGGCATGGGAATGTTAATGAAATTGGTGTTAAGAAAAATAGAATCAAGTCTAATACCTATGTTGCTAGTTACCAAACAATCCGCAAACCAATAAATGATTATAACTTCATTTTCTTTTCTTCGGATTTCCACAATTCTTCGCTTTGATTTTCCATAACAACTTTTCTACAAAATAGCACATTTTTTTTTAAACATAAACTCATCCTTGAAATGGCTCACACAACTAACAAGGTGCGGTTACTCATAATCATTTAAACAATCTTCTCATACCAGGTAACTAGCAACCAACCGTTTAGACATTGACAAGGGTTAGGCTAAGGTTTAAAGTGTAAAATCTTTTTGTATTTTCTGGATTTATCAAAAACGAAAAGGATGGCTCAGAGGGTGTAACTAGGGGTATCTAGCGCTAAAGATGAGCGCTACAAATGGGTCCATGTAGGTGGTTAACTAACCGATGTGGCTAGCTAATATATCATAATATGAAAAATGGAAGGCCATTTGGGTTAAATCCTAAGGTGCCTCTTTATCACACGAATTCACTTATATCGCACGAATGCGATCTCACTGCGGTCTGGTAATGATTTACAAGTACAAGTTCTAGAATAAATAAAATCACCGGCACACTCATAGAAAAAGATTCAAGCATAAAAGATGTATGCTTTATATAGAACATGCTTAAATCCTCACAATTTTAGTGGTAAAGGCTATTATTTGTGCTAGCAAATGTTATCGATCCCAGAATGGATTGCAATATTAATCGAAACACATCTTGAATTTTCAAATATTACCAGTGGTTTGATCTAGTTATTCTAATATATTATCCTAAAAGTGTGAAAATAACTAGATCACAAAGGCAAACAAAATTTTAAATTTAAGTTTAAAAACTCTAATTTTCCTATTCACCCCCCCCCACACTTAAGTTAAACATTGTCCTCAATGTGAAAAACGAACTTCAAAGTATAGAAATAGGAAAATAGAGATAAACCAGATATTTGAATGAGTTTGTTAGCTTATTTTCTTTGATCCACGCGTCCATTGGAGTAATCATTACCTGCACAAAATCTTATATACAAACAAAAAGATTTTTATTAAGATGTGGCACCCCCCACACTTAAGTTCAACCAAAGGTTTAAACTTTGGGGCGTGACCACATAAAATCAAATCTGAAATACACGGGTTGCCTCCCGAGAAGCGCTTGTTTTATTAACGAGTCATCAGCCTGACTCAAATCTTCCCAAATTTACTTGGCCGCAGTTGCAGCCTTGAACATCTTGAAAAGTTTGGGGTCATACATGAATTCTTCACCAGTTGCATCAATATCGCTCTAAATGAACTCAGCAGATGGTTTCCAAGGAACATTTTGTGGGATTCTTCCTGGAAAAGGTGCTGCGAAGGTGATGGTTTCGAATTCGTTTTTAGGTGAAACTGTCTCAACTGATATTTCATTAATTTGCTCCTTATCGTAGTATAATTTGATTCGGTGCCCATTAACGATGAAACTTCCACCCTGTTTGTCATAAAGTTCGACATATCCAGATGGATATCCATGTTTAACGATATATGGGTCAAACCATCTTGGTTGTAATTTAGGAGCTTTAAATTTAAATTTCATGTTGAAAAGCAGAACATTATCTCCGGCGTTGAATTCTTTTCGAATTCGCAGTTTTTTTATCATGATAAGCTTTTGTTCTAGCCTTATACAGTTTGGAATTTTCATAAGCTTGGAGTCTCAATTCGTCGAGTTCATGCAATTGCAAAAATCTCTTCTCTCCAGCTATTTTGAGATCGGTGTTACAGTTTCTAAGAGCCCAGTAAGCACGATGTTCAACTTCGAACAACAAATGACAAGTTTTTCCATACATGAGTCTATAAGGAGTTGTGCCAATAGGAGTTTTGTAAGCCGTACGAAACGCCCACAGATCATCGTCAAGTTTTTTCGACCACACTGAAGGATTGTCCTTCACTGTTTTCTCGAGTATTCTTTTAAGAGCTCTGTTGGTGTTTTCAACTTGGCCACTGGTTTGTGGGTGATAAGCTGTCGCGAATCGATGATGAACCCCATATCTTTTCATGGTTTTCTCCATTTTTCGATTACAGAAATAGGTTCCACGATCGCTTATCAAGGCTTTGGGAATTCCATAACGAGCGAAAAGGTTTTTGAGAAAATTAACGACAACACGAGCATCGTTTGTTGGTAAAGCTTCAGCTTCTGCCCATTTGGACACATAATCTATAGAAACGAGAATGTATTCGTATTTGTGGGATTTAGGAAATGTCCCATGAAATCAATTCCCTAAATATTGAATATTTCACACACTTGAATGCTTGTCAATGGCATTTCATCTCTGCTTGAAAGGTTGGTGGTTCTTTAGAAAGCATCACAGTTTTGGACAAGTGTATGTGCTTCTTTGAATATTGTTGGCCAATAGAATCCAGCATCAAAAATGTTTTTAGCTGTGGTGGAAGGACCATAATGTCCCCCAGTAGGGCCATGACGACATACATCAAGAATCTTGCGGGTTTCGGAACTAGAAACACATCTTCGGATCATTCCGTCAGGGCACATTTTGAAAAGATAAGGTTCTTCCCAAAAGTAGTGTTTAAGTTCCGAAAAGAATTTGCTCCTTTGAGCGTAGTTCAACCCTTTTCTGAGAATTCCTCCAGCAAGATAGATCGCAAAGTCAGGAAACCAAGGATCGTCGTTTCCATCAACCGTCATGAGAGTTTCATCTGGGAAGTAATCATCGATTTCTTCTTCCTTCAACTTCTCTAATCGGGGTTTTCAAGACGTGATAAATGATCAGCGGCTAGATTCTCTGCTCCCTTCTTATCTTTGATTTCGATGTCAAATTCTTGGAGTAGCAGAATCCATCGGATGAGAGGCGGTTTAGCATCTTTCTTGGTGAACATATATTTGAGTGTCGAGTGATCGGTGAATACGACTGTTTTTTAGAGTACGAGGTAGGATCGGAATTTGTCGAACGCAAAAACTTATATTTGAGTGTCGAGTGATCTGTATAATTTTGCTGAGCACTATTCAGTGTCTTGCTAGCAAAATATATGGGCCGAAAGTGTTTTCCTTCTCGTTGGCCTAAAACGGCTCCAACAGCAAAATCGCTGGCATCGCACATAAGCTCGAAGGGTAGTGACCAATTAGGTGAAACCATGATCGGAGCACTAGTCAGTTGAGATTTCAACATTTTGAATGCTTTTATGCAATCAGCATTGAAGTCAAAGACAGAATCTTTCTCAAGAAGTATTGTCATCGGACGGGATATTTTTGAAAAATCTTTGGTAAATCGGCGGTAGAAACCGGCATGTCCTAAAAAAACTCCTAACGGCTTTAATGTTAGTCGGTGGTGGAAGTTTCGTGATAACGTCGATTTTTGCTTTATCTACTTCCATGCCTGCACTGGAGATTTTATGGCCAAGCACAATTCCTTTGGTCACCATAAAGTGACATTTTTCCCAGTTGAGGACAAGATGTGCAGCTTCGCATTTTTCGAGCATTTTATCAAGATTGGAAAGAAAAGCTTCAAAATGAGTTTCCGAAGACTGAAAAGTCATCCATGAAAACTTCCATGGAGGTTTCGAGCATGTCTTGAAATATGGCTATTATACACCTTTGAAAAGTTGAAGGTGCATTACAAAGACCAAAAGGCATACGCCGATATGCGTAGGTTCCAAAAGGACAAGTGAAAGTGGTCTTTTCTTGATCATTAGGATCGATTGTAATTTGAAAATATCCTGAAAATCCATCAAGGAAACAAAAGAATTTATTCTCTGCTAGTCTTTCAAGCATTTGATCCATGAACGGGAGTGGAAAATGATCTTTTCTGGTGGCTTTGTTTAATTTATGATAGTCAATACAAACGCTCCAACCAGTGACAGTTCTAGTAGGAACTAGCTCATTCCGTTCATTAGTTACAACCGTCATTCCTCCTTTCTTGGGAACACAGTGAACGAGACTCACCCAAGGACTATCCTAGATTGGGTAAATGATACCAGCATCGAGAAGTTTGATGATTTCCTTTTTGACAACTTCTTTCATGTTGGGATTGAGTCGACGTTGATGTTCCACAACAGGTTTAATCCCTTCTTCGAAATTGATTTTGTGTTTGCGGAAATTGGGACTAATTCCTAGGATATCAGATGTTTTCCAAGCGAAAGCTTGTTTATGATTTTTGAGGATAGAAACTAAACTTTCTTTCTCGTTGGCTTTGAGTAATGAAGATATGACTACTATAAGAAGTGATTTTTCCTCCAGGTAAGCATATTCAAGATGATCAAGGAGATGTTTGAGCACGAGATCTGTTGGTGGCTCTTCCAGAGAAGATTTAATTCTCATCTCGTTATCGAAAGTTATTTCTTCAAAATTTTCTTCCTCCATTTCTTCCTCCTCCGTGTTATCTCCTTCGAACTCTACTTTCATAAAATCGACAAACTCTTTGTCAAGGTATGTTTCATTGATTTTTTCGGAAGTAGTCATGAATGGATCAGATTCGTTAAGTAATGCATCCAATTCTTCGTCAGTGACTTCATCGATAACATCGATGTTGAAACAAGTGTCATCACTGGAACGTAGATAGCGCATTGCTTTATCGATCAGAAAGGTGATTCGATCTTCTCCAACTCCAAGGATGAGTTCTTTTCCTTTCACTTTGATGATTGCATCAGCGGTATTTAGGAAAGGTCTTCCTAAGATGAGAGGGACTTTACTATCTTCTTCCATCTCTAGGATGACAAAGTCCACAAGAAAAATGAATTTACCAACTTGAACAAGCATATTCTCAGCAATTCCTACAGGATATTGATAAGAATGATTTGCTAATCGAATGCTCATCTTTGTCGGTTTAAGGCTGTTGTTGCATAATGTAACACCCCGAAATACGGTCTAGTGGAAGCATACGAGCCTTCGGGTGCTACTATCTTGGTATCACAACATAAGGTACAAAGAATGGTTTTTATCTCAATTAATTGAAAACCATAAGTTTACATTAATGAAAGTAGTGCAGAAATAGGCCCAAAAGATAATTAAAGCGGTCCCGTTTATTCATCAGAGTCGCCTATGACCATGCCCCTTGCCAAGCGTCTCCCAATAGTGAGCTATCGCCTTAAACGTGAGAACACATGCTAAAAAGGTTAGCTTACGCTGGTGAGTTCATAGAGTTTAGTTATAAAAGTAGTAGTGGACCTGATAGAGTTTAATTACTATGTGCGACTAAGGCAGACATATAATACACATTATATTCAACAATCAATCCAATCCGATATCCACAACACAATCGAGACCTCAATGGGGACTAAACCTGTACCATAGAAACAATAAGGGCGGTAATGAAAATTATCAAAGGGGCTATTGTTGTAACTTTTGTTATCTTTTGTATTTTACTGATTCGGGACTCGGGAGTTACGCCAACGTTCTTAGAATATCGTTGTTGGATCAATCCTAGATAGATCTTATGAGCCTTAATGAAAGTACAGTAACCTGTGTAATTGTCACACACCCCGGTGTTTAAAAATGGAAAATTACCGGTTTTGGCGGAATGGAATACCTTGAGGGAGGACTGTCATAGCATCAAAGTTCCTGATTATATCGAACGACCTAAAGTGTCGTTTTGAAAATATCGTACTATTCATATTTGATTAATTAAAATAATCAGAGTTTACAAAGCATAGGTCCCAATAGATATCCAAGGTACCAAAATAAGTTTGTTACAATCAAACGATAGTTAAGTGCATAAAATATATGTGAGAACGCTCAACACACACCTGGTTCGACACCGCGCTAACCCTCACCAACACCTTCCACTCTATGACAAGTCCACATGCATGAACCCACTCAAACCACTTTTCCCCAAAATGAAGTGAATGCCTTAGATACCAATGGATGAAATGAGATAAAACAAGCTAAAAGTGTCAACACATTGGTTGAGTGAGTTCATAGAGTTTGGTTGAATTGTAAAGCCTTTAAAGAATGTTTATGCAGCAAAGGCAAAGTTTTTAGTCATTGAGAATAGTCCACAAAGCAAAGGCATTGTAAATCCACTCAGTTCCAAGTTCATACCCTTCATACAAAACTTGCAACCTGCATTAGACTTTAGTTCAAAATTGCCAAAAAGTAGTATGTCTAATAGTCAAGTATACGTTGTCATAATAGTTCTCGTTATAGCACCATTCGATATAATAATGTATGCCAAGCAAAGCCCCTAGAATAAATAATATCGTCCCAGGTTGTGTTAACATAGTGAACGAGAGGTTGGCCGACCTCTAATAGCGTTATCCATAAGTAGGATATACTACCTAAAACTGATAGGGAGACTAACAATGCGAATGTGCGAGCGTAAATTTAACAAAGTACATCATACAACTATTATATACAATTAAGAACACTCTTAAAATCGAACATGGGAGAATTTGCAATTGCTCGAACAGGGAGACTTAGATTGAAAATGCTGCGTTCTTAAATCCATAGGGAGACATTCTACTCCGGACGGGAGGCTGTGTTTAAGTTGCTCGAACAAGGGAGACTTTATAGTGATGCGTTCAGAACATGGGAGACTTTATAGTGATGATCCGATCATGGGAGACTTTAGGTCAAGGTCATAGCACGTACGGTTCAATAAGTTCAAACAAGTCATAAGTTCGTATTTAAGTTCAATGGTTCCATTCAAAAGTCTGTAATTAAGTTCAAGTGTTCCATTCAAAAGTTCAGTAATTAAGTTTAGAGTTTAAGTCGAGTTCAAAAGTTCAAAACAGTCAAAGAGCTCAAAACATATCAAAAGGGTTCAAAATAGTCAAAGGGTTCAATATAAAGTCAAACAAGATCAAAATAGTCAAAGGGTTCAATATTATGTCAAACAAGTTCAAAATAGTCAAAGAGTTCAATATTAAGTTAAGAGAGATTAATTATATGTCAAAATGTTTTAAATCAAGTTAAAAGAGATTAATTATATGTCAAAAGAATTAAATCAAGTTAAAAGAGATTAAATATATATATGTCGAAGGGCTCAAAATCAAGGAAAGTGGTTCAAATAATAGTGTTCATAACATAATGATCAATTTAGTTCTAAGGCACAATTTCTTTACTAGCATAAGTAGTGAAACAAAGGGTAACAAGTTCATGATAGTTAAAACAATGTAGTTTTAAGTTCATATAGTGTAAAGTAAAAGCAAGTACTTGAGCATGTATCTCCCACGAAAAGTTTATAAAACAATTAAACGGTAAAAGTGGGGCCATTTAAATTTCACCCTGATCAATGATTATGATGACAAAGTAGATACTTATTTAATGAAATGCTTTTTAGGTGCGATCTCTATCCGCAACCTAATATGAATGACGTGTTCTAATGTAAGTCATGAAACAATGTCGTGCATGCAAACTCATATGATATCCATACCACTTGTGCAATTTTAAAAATAAAGTTTATCGTCGAAAATAAGTTTATAACGTCTTGACAAGTTATAAATTACTTTGATAAGTACTTTCAAGTTGATATCCACAACACAAAGACCTCAACATAAACCTACAATAGTCATTTAGTGATTTATTAAGAAATTATAATTTTTTGTCGCAAAACAATATAATTTGACAATTCATGAAAGTGACTAAATGGCCTCGAAAAGCTAGTCGTAAAATAGTGAATATCGAGTGTTAGGAAACGAACTCAACGGTTTTGGAAAGCTTGTAGCATTATCTCAAAGTCTTAGCTTTTAAATTTTTATAATAGAGGTCTCGATCATGGAGAAAAACATAGGTGAAGTAGGGTACTTGTACCAAAAATATTGTTTAAAGGTAGTTATCGACAAAGTTTGAGTGACCGCATTTTATTCGTTACAACTCCGCTTGACTAACGGTTGAACATTTTGAAAAATAGGCTAGGTGAACTTACTTTTACTAGAAGACATCGTTTTCTAAAAAGTATTCTATCGATGTGAAAAACGACTCTCAACATGGTCACTAACGACAACTAGTTTGGCTATTAGAAAATATAGATATGTGTTATACTTAAGAAAGTAGTTACGACAACCTTATTTAAACTCGTGTAATTTAGTCTTTATAAGTCCGTTTTCTACGTTTTATATGTCCTTAGCTTCGTGTTAAAGTATACTAATATATTTTTGATAAATCGACTCATTTAGATAACGCTTAAGACTCAATTTTGACCCTTAAAAATCTGGACAACATGCTGTTTTTCCGGAAAATATAGTTTTCGTCGTAAAACTTGAAAATAGCATAACTTCTTCGTTATAAATCTGTTTTAACCCGTTCAAGCGACCACGGTTTCGTTTTAAAGTATATTTTCTGAATATCTAGCCCAAAATATTTTATAAACTGTCGAATTTTCCAGATTTCACAAAAATGATCAGACCACTATTTATTGTTGTCGAAATTGATTTTTCTCGCGTAATACTTATTCTAACCACTTCAAATCAACACCAAATCTATTCTAAACCTACCATACACCTTCTTAGGGTGTCATGGGTTCCTAAACATCATAAAAAATGATATGTTTCAAGGGATTAATTATAGGATGATATATACTAAGTGTAAGTACCAAAAACATTTAAAGTGGTATAGAGATGCACATGAAACTTGCATGATTTCTACTTGAATGATAAAAATAACTCATGAATATTATGAAAGAGTAAAAATGATCATGAAATGCTTACTAGTATGATGATGAGGTTTATGGAACAAGGTTTCCTAAATACTCCTAGGTTTTTATTTCAAAACCTAAATAGAAGTAATCTAGTGTTGTGAAATCACTTGTTGCTTGAAAAATTAAGGTTTTCTCTTGTGTTCTTGCCCTTGGCCAAACTACCCAACAAAGAGAGGAGAGTTTTTGATTTTCTTGCACCTTTAACTCTGTGTAAGTATGTGTTAAAGATAACAAATATCTAACATCCCAAGCCTAGTCATAGGAAGGCTTTGTGTACATTTTCTTTTTACTTGAAAGATTTTTTTTTATAAAAAGTGTTGAGTCATGGTGAGGGTGTCGGCAAAAACAAAAAGGGAGAAGCAAAATGTGTATTGTTGATGTATTTTTATATTTGAAGATTTGTATATTATTGGTTTTGTACATATAGTTTGTTAATTAGTGTAGCGTTAACTAGAAATTGATTTTAACGGAACAAAATATAATATATCTAAGTCATAAAAATTATAAAAATGCATTTCTCGCAAGAATTGAGTGAATAAATAATTATCGAGTTGAATTTACGAAAACCGTCGTAATTATATATACATAACAATTTATATACAAAATAAATTGAAAACATCGGGTAAACTAATAATATAATTTTTATGGTCTTAAAATGAGTATAAAAATATATTAGGACAAATTTTTGGAAGTGTCGGATCAATTATTCAAAATAAATGATTATGCGATAGCGTTTATTTAATAAGAAAAATATACGTTAATGAAATATAAATTTTTCTCCGGGAATGAATAGTGTTTCATAAATAGTAAAATTTTAAAATAACCTCTCAAAATATTAACTCGACTTAAAAAACGATGAATAGTAAAATAATGAATAGTAAATGGTGAATAGTAAATTCTATAGATGAATAGTAAATTTGAAAAATGACCGGAAATTGAGAAATGTGACAGTAATCACAAGAATACTATGGAGAACCTTTGCTAGAATTATGTTTACGCGGAATATAAACACAAGACTCAAGAAGACAATAAACACCAAATACTTGATCCTCTATGGATCTTTTCAATTACTAATAATATTGTTTCAAAAACGTACATGAAAACCTAGCTGCTGGTTTCTTTAATACTATCAGAAACCCTAATTCTACAGCTTGTAAATCACTCAAAAGGCATGCATTATCTATTCCTAATTTAACTCATGCATATCACAACTAAATACTAAATATACGGAAACTACATATCCGCAGAAACAAAACTAACTATCAGTGGCAACTGCTCTATCTGCAGTAACCACACTATCAGCAGAAACGTAAAGTCTATCAGCAGGAACCATATCAGCAGGAACCCACTATTACAAAATTCCTAACAATCCTCCCCTAAACTTGAATTTGACATGATTAACTTCAAGTTTCCAGGTAGATCTTGAATGGACAAGAGGATTGACCAGAAACACCAACTGAAGCAAGTTGAACATCTAGTAGAACACCTAGAACCACCAGAACAGCAATGAAGACCAGAATTCCATCAGAAACCTACTAGATCAGCAGCATCAAGAACCTCCAACAGCATCAGTAACCTGAGTAGATTTGATGAGCCTTTACCAAGTAGCTACTCACTATTGGGCTAGCTAGTTCTTGAGTGGAATCATGGCATCACCCTGGTGAACTAGGAACCAGTCCAACACTCAAAACATGAATCAATGGTGTGTTGGAGAACCCTAATGGTTTTTGGCAAACCATTACAGCCATCAACGGATTTGATTTGTCTTTACCTGAAGCCGTTTAACTCAGGACTAGCCATGGTATTCCACTGCCTTTACCACAAGCCATGAACTTGTGGGCTAGCCAACTCTTCATCTATGAGGACATGGTGAGTTGAGCACCATACAACTTATTGGCAAGTTTTCAACCATCCAACTGATTTGATGTCTCTTTACCAGAGCCGTTTGCTCATGGAGTAGCCAATGTTTGGTGTGTAAGACCAGGGTACATTGATAACCCTCTGATTTTTAGTAAATCAACAACTATCAACGGACTTACTAGAGCCGTACCTCCATAGCAAGTTAACCCTTTGTCACCTAAGACATGGTGAGTTAAAAACCATATATGAACCACAACCAGACAACATGATCCTCAAAGATGAAAGTTAGTAAACATACAAGAGATATAAAAGGTCTTTTTTTTAACACCAAAAAAAAATAAATAAGAAAGAAAGAATAGAAAATAACATACAGATATATAATAACAACATACCAAGTTTATGAAGATGAATCAGCAGAGTCCTCTAGAAGCTTATCCTTAATGCTTTTGACTATCTGCTCTGCATTTTCCATATCATTTCCAATAGAATACCAACTTATTGGATAGCATTTGCTCCATTAGAGAGAGTGGATAACGCAAATCAGAAAACATATAGAGATACAATCCATCCCATGTCTGCACCACATGAACAGTAGATAAAGGATAAAATGTCCACTGATAAACCTTCCATTCATTCTGACCTTCCCAAACCTTAAATCCTTTGCCATCCTGATAGACTGGATCAAACAAAACCTGAAGATCCCCAAGCAAGAACAACCCAAAGATCAGGAGCATCATGAGACTCAAAGTATGTAGAGACCATACCATACAACCTAATAAGATTATCTCTATCCAAAAAATTAAGAATCTCTGTCAGAAATGTAAAGTGTCTAACTGAGCCATCCTTCCTATGAACAGAGTTGAAATATCCTAGACCACCAAGTCCTATTGGAGTAAGTTCCCATCTATCCAGCCTAGACCAAACCAATACCTCCTCATCCGAATCATCTTCCTCAAAATCTTTGATAAATGAGCGCTCTGAAGCTTGAAGATCAAGTGCCATAGACTTCCTTTTTTTAGCCAAAATTTTCTTTCTGCCACCAGGTGTGGAGGAAGGAGAAGATACTTTGGACTCTGAGATATCTGAAGCAGGCATCATCAGAATATGAGTAGGATTCTCAGGATTAGGGAAAACCATTGAAGGCTCAGTAGAATTCACACCAAGTTCTTCAGCAGAAACCTTATCTGTCTCAGTAGGAGGTACAGAGGAAACACTTTCATTAGGAACAACTTCTGTAGACACACCTTCAGTGTGAATAATGATGCAGGTTTTACTGACCAGGTTTTACATTTATAGTAACTCGTCTACCTATGGCCTACCTAATGCACTAATGGGCAGTGTACCCGGTCGCATGTAGTGAGGGAATGGTAAGACCGAGGTCGTCCCAAAAACGGTTGATTCATAACTGTCTAATTAATTAAATTAGTTAAATAAATAAGTTTTAATGAAAGGATTGATAATATTTAAGGTGTCACGTGATCAATTGGGCTGGTTATATGGTAAACAAGCTAATGGGAAAGATAGTGATGCAATTCTTAAACCTACTTCTTCCACAAGTGGCGTAAATCAATAGACTTCTTTGGTCAATTCGCCTACCCTATGGTTCCTAGAATCCTCACCAAGATGAACAGGTCACCCGGGATCATTACGCAATCTAATAGCAGTCATTAAGAGCCGAGGTTTACTATCGCAATACATGGGTTCTAAATGTCACTAGATTCCTGTTTCAAGTGGGGTTAAAGTCTAGAGGACAGCATTTGGTCAATTTGCCCCAACCTATCAGCAAAGATGCCACCACAGGAGAAGGCAGGTGTCCCCTCATAAGTCCTGTTGTTCCTGGTCCCCTAAGCCAAGTCATTAAGTTCCGCTACATGCTAGACTTATAATAGTGAGTGCCCGGCCGTTAGGAACTTAGACACTCACCCCCTAATTCTTAAGTTTATCCAAACGGTAGGTGATCAGTTGGTCAAATCGCACAAGTAGAAAGGGTCGTCAGTTGGTCATATCTTACCCTTCCCGTCTCAGTCCGCTCACCTAGAGTCAATTGGTCATATTTTTTAGGCAATTGGCCTTTACCGCCATTCAAAACTACCGAAACAAGGGTAGCTATCAATAAACTATGCGTGCATACACTAGAAACAATTAATAACGCAAAAGAATTAATAATAAAAAGAATCAAAACTAGGTCAAGACCTAATTTCCACATCACCAAAATACCCTAGTGGAATGACAAATATAATACCATATAAAACAATAAATAAACAAAGACATAACATCTAATAATTATTTGATTTAAGATCATTTGAGGACAAAAGATTATTTACATACCAAAGGATCAATCTCCACCCTCCATTTTTATTTGATCTAATGGATAGATTAATCTCAACAATTTAAAAAACCCACTTTCATAATTTTTTTTCAAATATTAATATCTTTCAAACCGTTAATCGTTGCGACGAGCATTTAATTATCTTTATATAAATAGGCACTTTGATATACTTTCGACAAAAATTTTTTTTTCGTATTTTTCACGTTTTTTTTTAAGTTTTTTTCGTTTTTTTACGTTACTGAAATTTGCATTAAAAATCATATATGATAAAACACTAATTTTAATATCACATGTGATATTAGTGTAATATCATATATGATATTAGTGTGATATCACATGTGATATTAGTGTGATATCACATATGATATTACATATCATATATGATTTAACAATATCATATATGATTTAACACTAATATCACATGTGATATTCAATTTAGTGTTTTATCATATATGATTTTTTTCATGCAAATTTCAGTAACGTAAAAAACGAAAAAAATAACAAAAAAACGTGAAAAAAACGAAATTTTTTTCTTTTTTCGAAAGTATATCAAAGTGCCCGTCTATAGAAAGATAATTAAATGCTCGTCGCGATGGTGTAAATATTTTCACTTAACGATTAACGGTTTAAGAGATATTTAAATTATAAAAAATAGGTGAAATAATAAAATGCTTTTAATCTTAGCTATTGATTTCTTTTTAGATGGATGGTGGAGATGAGTCCCTTGGTATGTGAGAAAAGTTTTGTATGTAAAATAACTCTCCTCTTGTGTGGCCAATAATAAATAAAAAGACAATTAATTATAACACAATAAATAAAAATTGCTCCAACAATTAAATCAGAATCAAAATCATAATTGAATAATGAAACCAAAATAATATAATGAGTCGGAAAATATTTACATATCGTGCAAAGGATAATGCTATCGATCCCCTAGTTGAGTACCGGGGTTTGCCCCACAAAAACCTGCGTACGCCTACTGTCTTTTCTTTTCTTTCTTCCTGTTGCCGTACAGTACCAAACGCACCAATCAATTGATGAAAATTATGTACATGTACATTGACTATATATAACTAGCGGGTTAACCCGTGCGTTGCGGCGGGAGTGCGTTGCTCTCGATTATTTTATTTACGGGAATGAATTTGCTAAAGTTTTGTTTTTTTTTTTGTTTTTTTTTTTCAGGACTTTGTGTATATATTTTTGTTATTAAGGACTAAATTTGCAAAAGGCGATAACGGGAGACTAACAGTGCGATTTGAAGCTAATTTGAGGGACTAAAATGTAAATTGCGAATGAACAGGCACGCACTATTCAAAACTGGATATGTACGTAATGTGCAGAATCTTGTGTTGCACCGTTACGCACCTTGTGCACAATATTTTCGTTTGATCCACAATTTGGCGGTTGTTGCAACGTTAGTCCATAGGGACTAACGGTGAAAAAAAAGGGTAACCTCAGGGTTGTTTTTTTGCTTAATATTTGCACAGAAAATAGCCCCTCAAGTTATTGTTCCTTTCAAATTTAATCCTCGATAAAGTTAGTTAACGGACGTTAAGGACTAACTTTGCAATTGGCAACCTCAGGGGCTAAAAGTGGGAAAACTAAAAAGTGCGCGTACACTGTAGCTACAGTGCACCGGAATGTGTTTTAGTATATATATATAACAAGTGGGCTCGCCCGCGCGTTGCTGGGGGCATTTTCCATAATATTACTGTGCATTATGTATACATGCTATACAAAGTAAACTAAAGGATTGAAGCAGGGTGTTTGAATTTGAATTGATAAAAATTAGCTACTACATAATGGCGTCCATATTTGCAAATAAAACATACATACTAAAATATTACAGTCCCTTTCACATCAATCTTTTGTTTATAGATGGTTAAAATTTCATATAAAGAATTAGCTACCGAGTATTCTCCATATGTCAATCAGTTCGATTTTATGCATTATCCAAGATGAAGTCAACTGATCCAAAACATCATGAAATTCCTTCAAATCTTCCTGTAAAAAACCACACAAAAAACAATAAAAACATAAATGCTAAATGCAACCACCGATTAACTGCTGCTGCACATTGACCCAAACACACCTTAAATTGTCTTTGCAAAAAAAACATTTGCATCAAGCCATCAAACACCCTTAAAGCGCAAATTAGGCTGTCACAGACCCAAACACCTATAAAAATGCAGTTGCAGCAACCACACCTAATCAAGCAAAAGTACTGTCGGAAAAAGGTTGGAGTGTTGACAATTGTAAAAAGTGTCTTTTGTTTTCATATTTTATGTCGTCAAAATGAACCTGTATACTTAAACCAAAAAGGCAATTAAGTTCCTAAGGTCTTTTCTAATTTAATTTGGTCCTCAGGTTTTCTAGTAAAAAACTTCTATTGTATGACTGGTTAAATTTTAACTCACTGATTACATCCCAAAGATTGATATTTTTCAAGCTAAATATAAGGATCTAAATCATTTTAGGCTAACTATCAATGTAAATAAAAAAAGAGACAAAGTTGTTGACAAATCTACCCAACTACCGATTTGATGCATAACTAAGTCCAACTGTTTTGTCGCTATTGAATAGAACTTATACAGTAAACCACTCTACTGTTATAAAATGTATCCTACTTCTCTTCTTATTTCAGGCCATGTATTATCTCATATTCTACTACTACTTACTACTGTATTATTCATGAATGAATGGCAGTTACTATTTTGTTGGTATCAAGAAAGTATATAATGCAAATGACAAAACTTTAAATAAAAACTCAGTTTAAATCATGATGGTGTTCACAAACAGAATTTTCCACTTCAGGGATAATATATAGCAAGTACTCATTTTTTATAAAACTTGAAACAAACTCTACAACATCTAAAACTTAAAACTGATTACCAACCTATCTCTCCAAAACTAAGAATTTAACATAACTATCAAATACGCAAGTCGAAACTTAATATTCGACATTGCTTAGTTCAAGTAGCTTAAAGGTCCTTATTTATTAGCAGAAGCCGAACAAATAACTAACCTCAACACCACCAACTTAAGAAATCGAAAAACATTAACCTGATCAACCGGAGGTATTTTGCCCCCAAAAGGGATGCCTCGATTGTAGACCTGGTTTTCCCGTATCGCTGAGAAGTTGTTGCATGTGATGCCGGTTGCCTCAACTCAGCGGTTGACCTCATTTGTGGGATCGACTCTCCTTCCGATACACCTGTAGAAAGTATGAAATGAGTGCTTTAATGTGAAAAATAATGAATAACATGAACGCATAAATGGAAGTTATAATTAGTCGTGAACATACGATAGAAGTGAATAAATGTACAATGTAATGGTAATGTCCTAGAGGTCATACAATGGAATTGCAGTAAGATAAAGTTGGCCCACTGACGTCTGCGTGATTATACTGGCGTGATTATTGCTCCGTAATCAACTGGATCAAAACCATGTTGCAAATGATACATGCCTATAATGATCGAACATACATGGATTAATAACATATGAAGTTTAAACTACTGTAAAAAAAACAATCTCTCATTTTCATAACCTGACTAAAAATATAACCACCCAAAAAAAACTATTTATATACCTAAGGATTTTATAATCAATCGCATCATTCTTCCCATCTCCATCTTCATCCCCATCTGTCACTCGCGACACCCGTAAAAACTGCTTCAAAACGCAATAATCAGATTTTTCCAATCCCATTATCATCAACACCCATAAGGAAACATAAAATCAAAAAAAAGAAAAAAAAAGAAAAAAACCCTTTTCTAAAATAAACATCCCAAATTATAATGACATTAGAAGACCCCTAAAAATATAAACATGTTCAAAGATGTAATTAGGGTTAATAAACTTACAAAATTAGTTTTTATATTTCTTTAATCCGCCTCTTGAATATTGTTTAAGAATGAAAAATCAATTTGAATTTGATTGAATGCTTCGATCTTTTCTGCATATGTGAAGTGAACTGTATGGGTTTGTTTAAGAACTTTCTGGGTTAAGAGAGAGAGGAGCAATAAAGAGAGCAGAGAGATTCGGGTGAGAATAAGTGTAAATTCTTCTTTATTCTTTTAGAGAGGGTAATTAACCTATAAGCATAGTGTACAGTAAATTTTGGAACTACTTTTGGCCAATGGCATGATGCCAAAATTGCAAGTGTTGTACTGCTCAACTCAAGTGAACCAATCATATCTAAAAATTAACACATAACAAAGGTGTTAAGAAGCATTTACTTGTGAGACCCATTTTCCCTCTTTATAATATATTGTAATAGTCAAGATATGGCACTTTGCCACATAAGCCCTCCAACTTTAGTAAATTTGCATTATGGTCTTTTGCTTCTTTATACATTAAATACACATATAAATGTGTAGTAAATATGACCATTTTAGCCCCCTCTTCACACTTATGCATTTAATCTTAAGTCCTCGAAGTGGATAAAATAATTATAAACTTGCTGCATTTAATCCCTGGACCTCGAAACTTTGCGCCCAAGTAATTAATTACGGCGTAACTAATTATCCGAGTTACGCCGTAACCCTTTGTACGCTCATGATTATCCATTCCGACATTATCTCTACGGTGTAACTAACACCATATTACGCCGTAACCTTCACAAAATAATTACGCCGTAACAATAAGAAATTGTTACGCCGTATCCTTCAAAGCATCATAAATACGCCGTAACATTATTAATGAGTTACGGCTTAATCTTCACAAATAATTAACAGGCCCTCATAAATCAATCTTCAGAACATATATTTGGCCTTATATTACATCTTTTCCGCTCCAACGCCTCATTTATCCTGAAATGTAATTATGAACGAATATAAACGAATTAAGTACCATATTAATACAAATGAGGCCATAAACACGGGATTTTGATGTATAAAAGATCAGGCTAATTTGATGTTATCAAATATCCCCCCACTTGAATCCTACTTGTCCTCAAGTAGACTCTTTAAATAATTCTTAAAAAGATATCTCCCAGGATTAATTGGAAGTTATGAGTTTAAAAATCACCTATGCTAAGAAAATTCCAAACTGAGCACCTCACACAAAGGGAATTGAAATCACACACACTCTCTCTCTCATAATTCACGTGTTTATTTTTTGGGTGATTACTCAATTGCTCAATCATGGCGAGTATTCTATCATAACCTTGGCAAAGATACTAATCTCCACCACTAGATTCTATAGATGCAGCAATTCTAAAAGGCAATGGGTTGACACAACATAGGCTTATGGGGTTTTTTTGTCATTACTAATGAGCTACGGCAAAGGGGACAAAACCAATGATACATGACCAAATCCATGGCCAAGACACCAATGATTGCTCGCTTCCTCACCTAAAATCCATTCATGACTAAGGGTAGGATAAGACATGTGAACACATTTAATGGGAGTAAACAAAAAGACACGAAACAAATAGATTCCTAAGTCCACAGTCGCCCCACCACTAGTCGCATTCAATCCCATAGCAAAAATCGAGGGTCAAGAGTAAAGGGGTCTTCAATACATGAGTCAATGCATATAAAATATAACTTAGTGCCTCATAAACTCCATAAACTAGGCAAATAAGGTGCACTAACTGGGCCTTCATCATCAATGAAAAAAAAGTATGTGCTATAAAAAATTTAAAATTTGGGTACTTTTAGCACATAATTCGACCAAAATCAACCATTTCTATCTCCCATCCCCCCACTTGAAATGTACAATGTCCCCATTGTACGAATATTGATTAAAATTTGAAAGGCGAGATAGAAATGTACGGGTTTCTAATTTTATCCGTAAGACAAAACGGATTTGTAAAAACTTACGCCGAATTGAACAAGGCGAGGATACTTAACACAATACGACACATAAGCTGATTTATAACGATCAGCAATAAACAAACTAACAAACTCTTGCTTGCATTCTTATTTTTTTCACTCTCTTTTTTTTTCAGTATTTATTTTATTTTATTTTTTTTGGACGCAAGACAAGGTATACATGAATAAAAATAAAAACAATCCGAACATATAAAGCGTCACCCCACTTGAGATCAACTATCATCTAAACCCGATTTTCTTCCAAAACTCTTTATTCAAAAACCCGCGACTTTCACCAGTGGAACCAAAATTAACCAACAGCACCCGGACCATGGACATAAGGAAATTACAGGGTAGGCTAGGCGATAGGTGTAACGAAACAGTAATATTGGGTGAACAAAATGAAAGGAAAGGCTCTGAAGGGTGTATCTAGGGGTATCTTGCACTAATGGTGAGTGCAACAAAATGGGTTTAACAGGGGGATTGACTAATCGATGTGAAAAGTCAATAAACACAATACATATATGGGCTATTTGGGTTTAATCCTAAAATTGCTTTATATCCTAGCTGCACCGATCACACCAAGTTACCTCAGTGTAATGCTCATGATAATGGTCTCGAAAACATATGCAAGGCCAAGTTCTAAAGTCTACTACAGCCACCGGCACACTCATTTTTATGGAATTATGTATAAGGGAAAACGGAAAGGCTTATCCTCACACAATGAAAATATAGGGTAGGTGTGTTCAGTCTAGATTAATCCAGTTAAGTAATGAAAAACATGTCAACATTTTACTAATGAAACACTTTTCATCAAAAACTAGAAAAATAAGGGTAAGTAAAATCAAATGGGTGTCTATGTCTAATCCCTTCCCCCCACTTGGGTCATACTTAAGCATATAATGAAAGATAAGAAGGGTTAGAGATGGAACGAAAAACTCCCCTGAATTAGCTCGGTATGAATAATAATGCATGTTCAAAAACACGCTCCAATTGTGCCTCCACGAGCAACATCCATCTTCACATCAACACTGCTTGCAAACACAATAGCACTCAACTAGGACGGATAAAAAGTGTTCCCTTACAGCCAATCATAGCTCCATAATTCTTTAATCCGAATTGCTGCAAGAAAAACTAATACCAAAAGGCATAATTCCGGATAAAAAGCAAAAATAGCATGAATGTAAAAATAAAAATAAAACCTAACTCACTTTCGTAGGAATCACGGTTGCATTTAGCGCATGCAACAAGCCTTTTAAACCAATCGGTGTCCCGAGTGGACGAGTGAAGTCTCGTGAGGGTTTACAAGGAACACACCCACAAAGTTCATTTAATTACTAATACAAGGTTATGAAAATGTTTTGAAACTGTTTTTATTAAAAAAATTCATATCAGAGGATAGTTCGGCGAACTGGATCGGCCTAGTTACGGCGTAGGTGAGTTGACTTAATAAAATGTGTACCAGGAAAGAGGTTACGACGTAACTGGATCGGCCTAGTTACGGCGTAATAAGAAAGCCCGAGAAAAAATACCTGGAACAAGGGAGTTATGGCGTAACTAGATCGGCCTAGTTACGCCGTAGTTATGTAGAAGTGGGCAGATGGCCTTACTGATAGCCAGTTACGGCGTAAATGGATCGGCCCATTACGCCGTAATTTCATTCTGATGTTTTGTGCCCTATGTGTCAACTCCTTCCTACGTGTTAAAGAGGAGTTATCGGAACTCCTATCATCTATCTTTAGTCTTCAAACCTGTAAACAAGATAAGAAAAAATACCAAACCCAAAACAAATCCAACAAAATACAAAAACATCCAAAAAGGTTTATGAAATAAATAGAAAAACTAAATCTAGGATAGGGACAGGTAGTCTCCCGACGAGCACTTTTCTTTAACTCCCTTGAGTCTTTAAGTTAGACTCCTGCAACAGCCATCAATCGGACGTCTCCAATAATGTCCATTGCTCTCCTAATCTCGGCTTATGATCGCGTCGAGATTCCCTTCACTTGTTCTTCTTGCTCAACCTGCACACTATCAGAACCTCGTGCATTAAATGTGTAAAAATAATAAACATGAGCAACAAGTGAGATATAACACATCATTTATAATTTTAAGATGTCCCAGACTTGGTTACGGCGTAAATCCTATTAATAACTACGCGGTAACTTCAGTCTGAAAGAAACCTGATATATAATAATAAAAGATTACGCCGTAAACATGGCCAAGGTTACGCCGTAATCTCAAGACAGAAGACATAATTATAGAATAATATCAATCAAACAGCCAAAAATACGAAGACCGTTCCCCGGCAGCGGCGCCAAAAACTTGATGCAGGTTTTACTGACCATGTTTTACATTTATAGTAACTCGTCTACCTATGGCCTACCTAATGCACTAACGGGCAGTGTACCCGGTCGCATGTAGTGAGGGAATGGTAAGACCGAGGTCGTCCCAAGAACGGTTGATTCCTAACTGTATATTTAATTAAATTAGTCAAATAAATAAGTTTTAATGAAAGGATTGATAATATTTAAGGTGTCACGTGATCAATTGGGCTGGTTCTCTGGTAAACAAGCTAATGGGAAAGATAGTGATGCAATTCTTAAACATAGTTCTTCCACAAGTGGCATAAATCGATAGACTCCTTTGGTCAATTCGCCTACCCTATGGTTCTTAGAATCCTCACCAAGATGAACAGGTCACCGGGGATCATTCAGCAATCGAATAGCAGTCATTAAGAGCTGGGGTTTACTATCGCAATACATGGGTTCTAAATGTCACTAGATTCCTGTTTCAAGTGGGGTTAAAGGCGAGAGGACAGCATTTGGTCAATTCGCCCTAACCTATCAGCAAAGATGCCACCACAGGAGAAGTCAGGTGTCCCCTCATAAGTTCTGTTGTTCCTGGTCCCCTATGCCAAGTCATTAAGTTCCGCTACATGCTAGATTTATAATAGTGAGTGCCCGGCCGTTAGAAACTTAGAGACTCACCCCCTAATTCTTAAGTTCATCCAAACGGTAGGTGATCAGTTGGTCAAATCGCACAAGTAGAAAGGGTCGCCAGTTGGTCATATCTTACCCTTCCCGTCTCAGTCCGCTCACTTAGGGTCAGTTGGTCATATCTCCTAGGCAATTCGCCTCTACCGCCATTCAAAACTACCGAAACAAGGGTAGCTACCAATAAACTATGCATGCATACACTAGAAACAATTAATAACGCAAAAGCATTAATAATAAAAATAACCAAAACTATGCTAAGTCCTAATTTCCATATCACAAAAATACCCTAGTGGAATGACAAATATAATTACCATACAAAACAATAAATATACAAAGACATAACATCTAATAATTAATTGGCCAATAATAAATTAAAAGACAGTTAATTATAACACAATAAATAAAAATGCTCCAACAATTAAATTAGAATCAAAATCATAATTGAATAATGAAACCAAAATAATATAATGAGTCGGAAAATATTTACATATCGTGCTAAGGATAATGCTATCGATCCCCTAGTTGAGTACCGGGGCAAACCCTCCGGGGTTTGTCCCACAAAAACCTGCGTACGCCTACTGTCTTTCTTTTCTTTCTTCCTGTTGCCGTACAGTACCAAATGCACCAATCAATTGATGAAAATTATGTCCATGTACATTGACTATATATAATGGCTAATGATTTGTACACTCACTTTTTTGATTCGTACACTCCAGTTAATGCTATACAGAGTTGTACAGTTGTTATATGTTGCATCTTCAGTTTGTACACTGGAGTGTACGAATCAAAAAAATGAGTGTACGAATCAACACTCATATATAATAGTCAAGATATGGCACTTTGCCACATAAGCCCTCCAACTTTAGTAAATTTGCATTATGGTCTTATGCTTCTTTATACATTAAATACACATATACATGTGTAGTAAATATGACCACTTTAGCCCCCTCTTCATACTTATGCATTTATTCTTAAGTCCTCGAAGTGGATAAAATAATTATAAACTTGCCGCATTTAATCCCTGGACCTCGAAACTTTGCGCCCAAGTAATTAATTACGGCGTAACTAATTATCCGAGTTACGCCTTAACCCTTTGTATGCTCATAATTATCCACTCTGACATTATCTCTACGCGTAACTAACACCATGTTACGCCGTAACCTTCATAAAAATAATTACGCCGTAACAATAAGAAATTGTTACGTCGTAACCTTCAAAGCATCATAAATACGCCGTAATATTATTAATGAGTTACGGCGTAATCTTCACAAATAATTAACAGGCCCTCATAAATCAATCTTCAGAACATATATTTGGCCTTATATTACATCTTTTCCGCTCCAACGCCTCATTTATCCTGAAATGTAATTATGAACGAATATAAACGAATTAAGTACCATATTAATACAAATGAGGCCATAAACACGGGAATTTGATATATAAAAGATCAGGCTAATTTGATGTTATCAAATAACCTGAGAAGTAACAATAAGAACCATAAGTGGTGCAGATTGCTCCTTAGTAGACTCTTCAGTCTGAATACCACCATCTGCGGAACTAAGTAGTATATCATCAGAAGAATCATTAGACCTCAATCTCTTGACCTCAGGTCCTTCCAAAGATGGCTGATGTCTCTTCATTCTTTGAAAATGATTAATGCCATCCTTTTTCAACCTATCTAGGATCTTGTTATATTCTCTCACCAACTTGTCATCAGGAAAAGTTTTCACATAGGCCATACTCCATCCAGTTGAGTAAACTACATAACTCATATTCTTAACAATCTCACGCATATGTAATATCTGTTGAGCTTGAGTAGGAGGTCTGTCCCTTCTTGCTTTAGCTTTTCTTTCTGCATCAGCTTTCTTTCTTCTATTAGCCAATTCCTTCAAGTCAGCAACAAAGTTATCTGAGTCAAAAGCACTGCCTAATATGGATTGAGCAAGAGACATGTCAGAAGAAGCTCCAGCCACAAGTGATTTCCATGTGTCATCAGTGAAATTCAAAGTAAGATCATCCAACTCTTTCATTCTCTCAGAAGTGATCTTAGGAGCTATCTGGGCTGAAAACTCTGCATTAAAGGTGGCTTGCGCTTGTTCTGCTACCACTCTGTCACTCATTGAAATTTCATGAAGCTTGAAAAGTCTTTCCTGTTCAGCCTTATCAACATCATGACCCACTTCTTCTTTAAGCATAGGAGCCTTCCCTTTATCAACTGAAGATACTCCTGCTACAACATCTTCATAGGGAACTTTAGGATTAGTAGGATCAGTAGGAAGGGATGCCTGAGTCTCAGAAGCAACAGAGGGAGTATCAGCAGGTACAGGCCTATCAGTAGAATTGGCTACACTATTAGAAGGAACAAACACATCAGCAGCAACTAAACAATCCTTATCCAGAGCAACCTTGTCAATATCAATAGATGTAGAAGGAAATTGCTCTTGTTCAGCAGCATCAGAAGTATTTGGATAAACCACCTTACTAGTCTTAAGGTCTTTTAGATTTAGGTTGCTCCTCTTTCTAGGCCTCCTTCTTTGAAACACATGTACTTCAGAATCCTTCTGAACTTGAGTCTTTCTCAAGGACACAGCAGCCAACACATGAAGTGCCTCTAGATCAATATTAGCCCTTTCAGTGTCCTGTTCCTCCTCTGATTATGAAAGTACAACCTTGATCCTTCTTTTGTTGAGCTTAACCTCTAAGTCTGTCACCCTCTTCAACAGCTCAACCATAGCTCCACCAAGAGTCTGCTTGGTCTCCTGTAGCTCATTCTTTGTCTCTGTGAGCTTAGCCTCCAAGTCATCAACCTTCTTAGCATACCTGTTGATCAAACTAGACATTTCCATTAGTATATTAGGGTCCTCAGTTCCACCAACAGGGTTACCTGAGGTATTTGGAACATCACTAGACCTGGGAGGAGATATAGAAAAGTCATCACCAAAAGTGGTGTCATCCTCAACAGTATGGCTAGGTGGACTAGAATGTTGGTAAAAAGGTTGGGCAGGATTGACCTCAGTCTCAACATGAATTTGTTCCTGCGAATCAGAGGCAACCACTGGCTCCTCAGGAGCAACAATCCCTGGAGATGGAGGGACAACAGGTGGAGGAGATGAGAGGTGTTGATCATCAGTGGCAACTGATGCAGAGGCACCAGCAGCAACATTGACATGAGGTAACATTGAGGGTAACAGGGGCCTATGTTCTCCAGTGAAACTTGTTTTCATTGTTGCAAAAAGTTTAGCAGTTAATTTATTTATCACAAGAGGGGTTTTATCAGAGGTTTCAACATTCAATATCATTTGAAGAAATCTAGGATACATTAAAAAATTTATGTTTGGTATCCTTGATATTTCTAAGCATTTCCCCAAAGATATATTTTGAAAAATTATACCTTCTCCCCTGAGCCAAACAAATGATTGCAGTTGCTATAGAACTAGAGAACTGATCCCATCCCCCAGACTTAGGACTTAGACACTGAAGGAGAGTGTGAAACAAAAACCTCCATTTAGAGCAAAATTTATTTTTATACCAGATGATCTTCCCATCATAGGGATACCCTAAACTTGTTAAACCATTGATAATCTCATCCATATTATTATCAAACACTCCTCCTTCATCATCTAAAAGTAACCGAGTCCTTATGAGTGACTTAGTGACCACATACTCATGTCCATCTATGATGGCCGCAATCTCCTTGGGTTGACCCTCAGGAGACCTCGCAGAAGTTGTGGCCCAGAATTGTTTGACTAAATAGTCATAAACAACCGATGGACAAAAGGATAAAGCATACCTGATCTTTGAGCAGAGAAGGAATTCCACCATTTGATCATATACATCACTCCCTTTAGCTTTTTCCAGAAATGTTGTCTTGTTATGATCAATTTTGAAAGCTAAAGCAGCCATTAAACCATTCTGAGAAGGTAGAATATGTACATGTTTCAAATTGAGAGGGAATTGTGGAATTAGGTTGTGGGATACTTCTGATTTATTATTTAAATGAGTTTCCCAAAATAATCTGTTAAATTGGTAAAAAATCTCGGACAAAATCTTTGACCAATTTGACTTTAATGAACCACGAATTAAAATCCCAAATTTTATCACAACCAGCAGCAATGAATAGTCAAACAGCGGAAACCAAACAGTCAAACAGCAGAAACCAATTAACTTTTGTCCATAGTTATCAATCCAAAGTTACCAGCAGAATCTACAGCTCATCAGTAGAAACAATCACAATATCAGCAGTAATGAAGAAGGAATCGAATCTTTGACCCATAACAGTGCCTTAACAGTCTCCAATCAGAACTTTTAACGATACAAATTCCAACCATCAATATTTACCATAAACTCTACCGACCTAAGATGCCATTAAGTCTATAAAACCAACCCCTTGTAACATCAAGCATACAAACAAACCACATAACCCTTATCAACAAAATCGATTAACAACCAAATAACCATGAACAGCTCCCCAAACCATCCTATTTAGATATCATCATCTGACAGTGAAGCCTCCCATGGTGGATGGCCTAACTACTTTCCCCCTGGTGCATCCAACAGTGTGACTTACATCTCTAGAGAACCTCCTAGCAAGTCCCCATTTGTATACACTTCTTCAGATGAAGATCTTCCCAATCCTCCTCCTCATGTGGAGTTTGAAGTGTCCAGTGCTAAGCTCAATGCCATGAATGAAGACACTGATGATGAGGTTAATGATCCAACCTACAGGCCACTCAATGTTGCTCCTCTTGCTGTTCTACCACCAGTCCCTTCAGCTCCAAGGCCCCAAGCCTCAACATCAAATCCTGCCAAGAGAACCACTGTGATGGGTCTAGCAGCAAATCCAGTGTGGGATTTTGTTAACAGGTGGGGAAAGGAGCATCAGAGGATGCCAGAGTGGGGAAACAGGAGGCCAGAGAGGAAGCCTTGAAGGTTGAAGCTAGAGTCTGGAGGAGAGTTGTGTGAAGCTTGTTATGGTGGAGTCTGAATGTTGTCTTTAGAAGGAATGTAAAAGTCTTGTAACCTTACACTGCATCTTAGAATGTAGTGTTTTATCTATAAATAAAAGACTTTTATGCTTGAAGTTTAGTCATTTGATATCTGTTTCCACTGATTGTTTGTTTGATACTTGATCTGCAAGATGGTTAGTAGAGCACAGAACATACAAGACAAATATCTACAAATATATACAAAATATATACAATATATACAAGTAAAACCCTCCCCTTAGATCAAAAACCTCCCCTTAGGCCATAATCCTCCCCTCAAACACAACAATCAGGGGTTGATCATGCCTATATGGACAATTAAATATTGAAACCTTGGACCATCAAAAGCTTTAGTTAACAAATCAGCTACATTTTCATTAGTATGTATTTAAACCACTTGAATAAGGTGTTTTTCATTAGCATCTCTGATAAAGTGGTGTCTAATTTCAATGTGCTTAGTTCTTTGATGAAAAACAGGGTTTTTAACAATGCGGATGGTACTTTGATTGTCAATAAAGATCTTAGTGTTCATAAAATTGAACCTATAGTCTAATAACTGATTTTGAATCCAAAGTACCTGACCACAACAACTAGCAGCAGCAACATATTCAGCCTCAGTAGAAGATGTAGCCACAATGGTCTACTTCTTGTATTTCCAGGAGATTAATCGCCTTCCCAAGAACTGACAGCCCCCAGTAGTAGATTTGCGATCAAAGTTTGCACCAGCATAGTCACTATCACTATAAGCTTCCAAGTCAAATGGAAATTCTCTAGGATACCAAAGACCCAACCTAGGTTGACCCTTGAGATACTTGAAAATCTTCTTGACTACAGTCAAATGGGAAGTCAAAGGAGTGACTTGATGCCTGGAACAAGCACTGACTGCAAACATTATATCGGGCCTAGAAGCAGTCAAATACATGAGTGAACCAATCATTGATCTGTAGAGATGAACATTAACAGCAGGATCTGGTTCATGATTTGACTTAGGCTTTGGTGCTTCATAAGGAGTAGTTGCAGTCCTAACTAGTTCTATATCAAACCTTTTGAGGATGTCATGCACATATTTCTCCTGATGAACGAAAATACCATCTGATTTCTGTTGCACTTAAAGGCCTAAAAAGAATGTTAGTTCACCCATTGCACTCATCTCAAACTCACTCTTCATCAACTCCTCAAACTCCCTGCACCAAGCTTCTTTGGTAGAACCAAAGATAATGTCATCCACATATACTTGAACAAGGATGATATCCCTTGAGGTTTTCCTGATAAAGAGTCTTATCAATAGCACCTCTCCTGTAACCATGTTTCAGTAGGAATGAAGAGAGCCTAGCATACCAACCTCTAGGTGCCTGATGTAGTCCATAGAGTGCTTTAACTACTTTGTAGACCATATCTGGATTGTGAGGGTCTACAAATTCCTTGGGCTGAGTGACATACACCTCTTCTTTAATTTCACCATACAAGAAAGCACTTTTTACATCCATCTGATACACCATGAAGCCCATAAAATAGGTAAAAGCCAAGAAGCGTCGGATAGCTTCTACTCTTGCAACTAGAGCAAAAACCTCATCATAATCAATCCCTTCTTCTTGTCTGTGACCTTGAGCAACCAACCTAGCTTTATTTATCACCACAATCCCCCTTGCATCTCTCTTACACTTCAGAATCCACTTTGTACCAATTGCATACTTGCCAGGAGGCAATTGAACAAGCTCCTAAACATTCTGATTTAAAAATTGTTGCATTTCCTCCTGCATAGCAGCTACCCAATCTTCATCTGTGAATGCTTGTACAACACTGGTAGGTTTAACTTGGGAGAGGAAGCAAGCAAATGGACAATGATGATAGTCTATGTGATTGTTCCTATGTTGAGCCTGAATGTAATTGAGAAATGCAGATTCACCAAAACCTGTCTTCTTGACCCTGCTTCTAGTGTGCATAGTGGAAGTAGGATCACCAATGATTAGAGATTGTAGATGTACTGTGTTAATCCTTTTAGTGACATTAGGACTAACATCTACTGATGTTGCCAGATTAGTGATGGTAGGTCCAAAGTCATCATCATAAGAAGAAGAATCAAAAATGCCTCTGCTTGAGAGATGATGAATGCCCTCCATTTCAGAATTTGTATACTCAGAATTGGCTAGATCAGATGGAGTGGAAAATCTGGTGGGAGAAGCATCTAAACTCAGAGAAACAACAAATGAAGTAATGGAAGGAACCACAGGAACAACATCACTAGCAGAGGGTACAGGAACACTACTAGCAGAATCTCCATCAGCAGCAACCGATCCATTACCAGCAGAATTGGCATGAGCAGCATCTTGACCAGTAGGATCAGATACATTACCAGCAGGAACAGATACATTATCATCAGCATCATACTTCCTGCGGGCTTCAAGAGTAGCCTGCCTTAAGAGTTCCTCTGTTTCTTTGGAGAATTCATAACCAAGCTTTTCAGCATCATTCTTTGCTGCATGCTCTTATCTTTGAAGCTTCATAAGCTCTTCTACATAGCCTAAATCACTTGAGGTTATATCAGAAGAATCTGCAGCCTTGGTACCTGAAAAGTGGTTAGTAGGAAAAGAAGGAACAACAATAAGCTGTTCATCACACTCTGAATCTGACTCATCGTCTGAAGAACCTGCAATGTTAGTCTCAGTGGCTTGTGGTTCTGTAGAAAGATTAGATTTATAACGTGTATATCCCAAATGATCAGTTAAGTAGTCAAGATCAAAGTACCATTCTTGAGCTGCTCCCTGGACATTAGGCTTGTCTTCCAGAAATCTCGTATTCAGGGTCTCTTCTATCCTCTTGGTGGAGATGTTATATACTCTGTAAGCCTTACTATGAGCAGAATAGCCTACTACAAATCACTCATCAGCTTTCCCTTCAAACTTGCCCAAATGATCACTGGTGTTTAAGATGGTCACATGACATCCAAATGGCTTAAAGTAGGTTATGGTAGGAATCTTGCCAGACAAAAGTTCATAAGGTGTCTTGTTATGAGGATGAGTTATCAACACCCTGTTCAGTACATAAGCAGGCAGTACTAACTGCTTCAGTCCAGAACATGGTAGGCAACTTTGAATCAGCAAGCATAGACCTTGCTGCTTCAATAAGGGTTCTATTCTTCCTTTCAACAACTCCATTTTGTTGTAGAGTCCTGGCATTGCTATAGTCCCGTTTTATCCCCTTAAGTGCACAGAGCTCAATCAACTTGGCATTCTTGAATTCTGTCCCATTATCACACCTAATGGCTTTCACCTTCTTATTCAACTGATTCTCAACCAGGGCAATGAAATCTTGAAGAATCTGAAATGTTCATCCTTAGTTTCCCAAAAAGAATGCCCAGCAATACCTGCTGTAGTCATTAGTAATCACCAAACAATAGTACTTGTGATCAATGCTTCTGATAGATGTGGGACCAAAAAGATCCACGTGCAGAAGCTGCAGAGGCTCTGAAATGGTGCTGACAGCAGTAATGGATTTATATGAAGCCTTGTGTTGCTTTCCCTTGTTGCAAGCCACACAATTGTGCTCATTAGTAAACACTTTGGAAAGAAGTCCATGAACTAAACCAAGTTTTGCCAGCTTGTTAATAGTTTTGAAATTTACATGAGCCATCCTTCTATGCCATTTATTTGATTCATCTAAGGATGCCTTTGCTACCAAATAAGCTAATTCACCTTCAGGCTGAACATCATTGAGATTGAATGTATAAAGATTATGTTTCCTAGGAACCTTCAAAACAACTTGACTGTCATCAGGTATCTGGAATTCTTTGGAAAGTACCAGACATTCAGTATCAGTGAACAAAACACAAATTTTCTTGTCACAGATTTGAGACACAGAAAATAAGTTGAAGTTTCTCAGTTGTTCCACATAATACACATTCTCAAAGTCCATCTTGGAAGTTCTAATGGTTCCTTTCCCTGTAATTTTGCCATCTCCTCCTCCAAATGTAACAGTACCCCCTTGAAAAGATACAAAATCATGTAGTCTATCTCTGTTCCCTGTCATACTCCTAGAACAACCACTATCAACAATACCTAAATCTTTATTTGTATGAGGATCATCCTACATGTTAAAAGATATACAACAACATTAGTTACATGGAGGACCCAAGCCATCACTGACTGGCCTGCTTGTGGATCATTTTAGAAAAACCTGCATATTGATGAGATCCACTATTGTTCTTGGAACCCATCATGAAAGATGGTTTATTGTGTGTCCAAGAGCAACCTGCTGAGGGCTTAACAGCAGTATCCCACCTTGCCCCCTTTTATGCAATGGGTCATTATTAACAGGCCTGTATTCATTTTGAAAATAAGTACTAGTAGGTCTTTATAAAGGCCTATAAACATTTCTTCTCCAACATGATAGAAGTGACTTGTCAGCAGAAATGGGTTACCGCAGGAACGGTCTACCAGCAGAAAAACTGTCTACCAGAGAATTGGGTTCTGCTGGTCCTCACATGTGTTCCAGAGGGAACAAACGGAGGAATGTTGGTCACATCATACCATATAGGTCTATATCTCTGTTGATTAGTACAAACACCCATATGTTTCTCATAAAAATCTCAATCTTTGATAAGATGAAATGTACTACCACAAACAAAACATGATTTCTTCTTAAAATGCTTGTTCAAACCAAGTCAGTGATGGATCTTCTCTCGTATTTATACTTGGTTGATTTGCATCACATTTTTCATAATCACGATCTTGTACCAGTGGATGTTTTTCCTAGACTTACTTGAGGGCAAGCAAAGTTTAAGTGTGGGGAAATATGATAATGCTCAGATTATGCATGTTTTTAGTAGCGTTATGTGTGCTTTTATATATGTTATTTGGTTATATTTGCATAGTTATAGTGCTTAAACGCATCGAAAGATGTTTGTCTAGTATTTATAACCAAGTGCAAGGAAACGGAAGGAAAGTAAAGTAATGTTCAGCAAATGGAAGATTTCCGTTTCAGTGAAGCCTAAATCAGTATCTCAATGACCTTTGAAGACCATAGTGATTGAAGAACCAAGTTCTATAAGAAAAGAAGAGAGAAGATCAAGTTTCCGTAACTCAGGAAATCCAACCGGATCGGTTGCAGGTGCAACCGGATCGGTTGGATTATGACCAGAAACGCCAAATGACCATCACCAACCGTTCGGTCGCCACCCGCAACCGGAACAGTTGGCCCCTTTTGTAGAAGACCAACCAGATCGGTTGGTCATATAACCGATCCGGTTGGAGAAGCTGCATCTGCCAAATCTTCATCACTAAGTTTCCCCTTTGCATACAAACGATTCTAGGTACTTCTCTTGGTGTATTCTAGTCCCTTCCTTACTCCTTGGAGGCTAAGTTCAGCAATTAATACCCTAGGATTTGGAATTAGTATAAATAGAGGCCATTCGTGAGCATATGAGACACACACTTCAAATATAAATCTCTCTACTCATCAAGCAAAGCTTTAAGCTCTCAAATTCTTCCTTAGAAGTCCAGGGAAGTTTGGAGTTCCAGAAGTTCCACATTTGTAGGCCAAATCACCAAGAAGTCTACCCTATACTTGGGAATCATTACTTCACCATTTGTAATCTTATTCCAAGCATTGTACGACTTTTAATCATGTTTTCTAATGTTCAAAGTTCTGAGTTTATGTTCATGTTTGCTATGAGTGGCTAGTTTCTTTATACACTTGCTTAAATGATGTTGATTATCATATGATTAGTTAGTGATTGTGTTAACATGTTTTAATTCAATTTCAAGTTGATTCTAAGATCCAATTGTGCTAAAGTTTCGTAGTGACATTTGTTAATCAGGTTTAGCTAATTGATAGTAATCGTTGAGGTCGAAAGAACTTATTGTTATTCAACTAGTCATAATCATTTTGTCTATGGATGATTGTTTTTACCCATTATTCTTGATTATACAAAGGAACTAAGGTGTGGTTGTAATAGAAACGCTTTTTGATTATCAAATTGGATTGGTTGGAAACATCTAAAAGGTCGTAAGATTAGTTGTTGAGAATCAATTGTAGCCTTTTGTCTATGATCGGTTACCTTTTGTATTGACCATTTCTTAAGCAATTTGATGAAACAAGTGAATGTTTTTGTGTTTAAGTTTATGTATGTAGACTTATGAAACTTTATATGATCTTGAATTGATTAGTTAAACGTAATGCTTGTTTTTATGAACTAAAATCTTGACGAAGGTTTAACTTGTAAGAACAATAGATTAGTCCACCAACTAATTATCATAACCAACATGTTAAGAGGTTAACACAATCACATTAATCTATGATATGAAACTAGTTTAAGCAAGTGTAGTTTTTAATCCTCTGAATTTCATTATATCTATTTGCTTTGTTATATGTTTTGGATAGACTCTGTTGATTCAAACTTGTGTTTAGATTCACTCAAATCCCTCCGAACGATACCGAATTACCTTCATAATCTTGCTATAACGGACGGGTATACTTGCTCGTATGTGTTATTGGTAATATTGGTAATTCACCTTTTATAAATTTAAAACTTGTACACACGTAGCACATCAAGTTTTTGGCGCCGCTGCCGGGGATTTGATTGTGTTTCAGCAAGTTTTGAATTTCCTCGTCGATTCAACCAAAAATTTTCTCTCATAAACCTTAACCGGATCCGGTTGTCCTTCAACCAAATCGGTTATGATTTTACCCATTACTCAACTGGTCTAACCGATCGGTCGCAAACCGCAACCGATCCGGTTAGCCAATCTGACCCAGAAAAACTGTTTTCGTTTTTTGTCCGTGTGTTTAGATATTTCCTGGATTCTCTAGGACATTGTATGAACACTCGAGCATCGGGAATAGAACCAATTACACCTCTTACCAATCCCGAACGTTTGATTCGAAGAAGAAGAAGAACACTTTTCATACCATTGGAAAATCGTGTACCAAGAGTACCAAACCCACCATTTGATAACCTCGTAGACGCCAAAGTTGTTTACAACCCTTTCACCATTTACTTTTTCCATGGCGGACAATCAACCCATGTGGGGAACAACCGAGCAGTCGCACCAACTCCCGGAAGTGCTATTGTTGCTATCAATCTTGGTGACAACTTCACCTTGAAGGGACATCACCTTTCTATGATCAAAGACCGTCATTCGATGGCGTGCGCGGGCCGATCCGCACAAGCACATTGCCGAATTCATCAAAATTTGCGGCATGTTCCGTTATGGCGACACCGATGTCAATGCAATCAAACTCAAACTTTTCCCATCATCACTCGTCGGAGATGCTAAAGTATGGTACAATGAATTAACCCCAGGAATCATCAATACTTAGGAGGAGATGAGGCAAGCTTTTGTAAGCCGATTCTTTCCACCTGCCATGTTTGATCAATTAATGGGAGAAATTCGTGCTTTCACCGAAAGCCCAAACGAATCACTTGTCAAAGCTTGGCTTCGAATGAAAGATTTACTTCATAGTTGTCATGGACATGGACTATCCAAAGGAACCATTATCCAAATCTTTACCATGGACTAGATGAAATCTCTCAAGGCATCCTTGATGCTGGAGGAATTTTTCTCTATAAGACTTCCAACGATGCACATCAATTGCTCGAAGATCGAGTACTTCTCAAACTTGATTGGTCCAAAGATTCCAAAACTAAACCTCTCCGAAAAACTGTTGCTTTTGTCAAAAACACCGATGCTTCAAAACTCATGGAGAAGATGGAAGCGTTAACCTCAAAAATTGACTCGCAATACAAAGATATCAAAGATGAAATGAAGAAAATGCGAGACGGATGCAACAATTGTGGAGGAAATCATCCATCGTCTGAGTGCGACGATAAGCCTATGGGTGGGACCGAAGGAAGGAGAGGCAAGTTACGCTCAAGGAGGATACCGGGAGGAGGATATAGTAGTAATTATTATGGTCGAAATTGGAAATTGGAAGGATCGCGAAGGGATGACAACCGTGATTCTCAACTACGAACTGACGATCCACCACCACAAAACCCCGACAAAAAGATGGAAGAAACCGTATTCGAGAGAAAACCATGAGAGAATTCGTGGTTGCTCAAAAATCTTCAAATGAATTTATCAAAAATCAATTTTTCAATCTCAAAGCCAAAGTTGAGCAAGGACAGAAAAACATCATAAAGCATCATCCAAGATCATGAAAATAAGTTTGGAGACTTTCTGACCAACATTCCTCTAGACCATCTGGCATGCCAAGTAATACCCAAACCAACCCAAAACCATCAAATGATAAGACGTACCGTCCACCACAAACAAGAAATGAGCATATCAATGCTGTCTTCACAAGAAGTGGTCTCTCGTACGATCCACCACCAAATCCTAATACTCCTGTCACCATTGATAGTGAGGATGAAACCGAGGAACCAAACACAACTCAAACCACCAAAAAGAAAGACATTCCATCCGTCAAGGCGTATATACCAAAAATTCCTTATCCTCAACACCTGAAGAAAGAAAAGATGGAAGAGCGTTATAAGAAGTTTATTGAAATAATCAAAGAGGTTAGACTCAATGTTCCTCTCGTTGATGTCATAGCTGGAATGCCCAATTACGGGAAATTTTTGAAAGAACTTCTTAATAACAAAAGCAAGCTTGAGCAAATATCAGCTACTTTCCTTAACAAAGAATGCTCAGTTATTGTCCAAAACATGATCCCACCAAAGCTCGGAGATCCTGGGAGCTTTCTTATTCCATGTACTTTCGGGAATAATGTTAAATGTGATGATTTGGCCGATCTTGGCGCAAGTATCAATTTGATGCCTTATTCGCTGTATTCCAAATTGTGCAACAACAGCTGAAACAACAAAGATGAGCATCCGATTAGCAAATCATTCCTATCAATATCCTGTGGGTATTTCAGAGAATATGCTCGTTCAAGTCGGTAAATTCATTTTTCCCGTGGACTTTGTAATCTTGGAAATTGAAGAAGACAGTAAAGTTCACTCATCTTGGAAGACCTTTCCTAAATACCGCTGATGCAATCATCAAAGTGAAAGGAAAAGAACTCAAACTTGGAGTTGGGGAAGATCGAATCACTTTTCTAATCATAAAGCGAGTGAAATACCCACATTCCAGTGATGACACTTGTTTTAACATCGATATTATTGATGAAGTCAATGATGAAGAATTGGACGCATTACTTAACGAATCCGATAATTCATGACTACTTTGAAAAAATCAATGAAAACAGATTTTGAAAAAGAGTTTGATGATTGCAGAAAGTAGAATTCAAGGAGATAACTCGTAAAAAGAAGAAATGGAGGAAGAGGAAGAAAATTTTGAAGAAATAACTTTCAATGACGAGATGCGAATTAAATCCTCTATCGAAGAACCACCCTCAGATCTCGAACTCAAACTCTCCTGATCATCTTGAATATGCTTACTTGGAGGAAAACTCACTTCTTCCAATAGTCATATCTTCATTGCTCGAGGATAGTGAGAAAGAAAGTTTAGTTTCGTCCTCAAAATCACAAACAAGCCGCTTGAAAACATCCGACATCCCAGAATTAGTCCTATTTCTCGCAAACACAAAATCAATTTTGAAGAAGGATTAAACCTCGTGATAGAACATCAACGTCGAATCAATCCCAACATGAAAGAAGTTGTTAAAAAAGAAATCATAAAACTTCGATGCGGAATCATTTACCCAATTGAGGATAGCCCTTGGGGTCCCGTCAATCGTGTTCCCAAGAAAGAAGGAATGACGGTTGTGACTAATGAACGAAATGAACTAGTTCCAACTAGAATCACATGGTTGGCGCGTTTGTATTGACCATCGTAAGTTAAACAAAGCCACCGTAAAAGATCACTTTCCACTCCGCTCATGGATCAAATGCTTGAAAGATGGCAGGAAATAAATTCTTTTGTTTTGACGGATTTTCGTGATATTTCCAAATTCCTATCGATCCTAACGATCAAGAAAAGACCACTTTCACTTGTTCTTTTGGAACCTACGATATCGTGTATGCCTTTGGTCTTTGCAATGCACCTCCGACTTTTCAAAGGTGTATGATCGCCATATTCCAAGACATGCTAGAAACCTCCATGGAAGTTTTCATGGATGAATTTTCGCCTTCGGAAACTCATTTGAAGCTTGTCTTTCTAATCTCGATAAAATGCTCAAAGATGGCCGCACATCTTGTTCTTAATCGAAAAATGTCACTTTATGGTAACCGAAGGAATTGTGCTTGGCCACAAAATCTCCAGCAGAATGGAAGTAGACAAAGCAAAGGTCGATGTCATCTCAAAACTTCCACCACCAACTAACGTCAAAGCCGTTAGAAGGTTTTTAGGACATGCGGTTTTAACCGATTTATCAAAGATTTTTCAATAATATCTCGTCCGATGACAAAACTTCTTGAGAAAGAATCTATCTTCGACTTCAACGCTGATTGCATAAAAGCTTTTGAAACATTGAAATCTCAACTTACTAGTGCTCCGATCATGGTTTCACCTAATTGGTCACTACCCTTCGTACTTATGTGCGACGCAGTTTATTTTGTCGTTGAGCCGCCTTAGGCCAACGTGAAGGAAAACACTTTTGGCCTATATATTTTGCTAGCAAGACACTTAATAGTGCTCAGCAAAATTATACCATCACCGAAAAGAATTACTGGCCGCCGCTTTGCATTCGACAAATTCCGATCCTACCTCGTGCTCTCAAAAACAGTCATTTTTACTGATCATTCAGCGCTCAAGTATCTGTTCACCAAGCAAGATGCTAAACCACGTCTTATTCAATGGATTTTGCTACTCCAAGAATTTGACATCGAAATCAAAGATAAGAAAGGAGTAGAAAATCTTGCTGCTGATCACTTATCTCGCCTTGAAAAATCCGATCTTGAGGAATTAAAAGAAGAGGAAATCTATGATTATTTTACCAATGAAACTCTCATGACCATCGATGGAACTGACGATCCTTGGTTTGCTGACTTTGCGAACTACCTCGCAGGAGGAATTCTCAGAAAAGGTCTAACTCATGCTCAAATAAGCAAATTCTTTTCGGAACTTAAATACTATTTTTGGGAAGAGCCATATCTTTTCAAATGTGTCCGACGGAATGATCCAAGATGTGTTTCGGTTCAAACCCGCAAAAATTCTTGACGAATGTCATCATGGCCCAACTGGGGGACATTATGGTCCTTCCACCACAGCTAAAAAGTTTTGATGCTGGATTCTATTGGCCAACAATATTCAAAGAAGCACATACACTTGTTCAAAATTGTGACGCTTGCCAAAGAACCACCAATCTCTCTCTCGAAGAGATGAAATGCCATTAACAAGTATCCAAGTGTGTGAAATATTTGATATTTGGGGAATAGATTTCATGGGACCTTTCCCTAAATCCCACAAATTCTAATACATTCTCGTTGCTATAGATTATGTGTCCAAATGGGCGTTAAGCTTTACCAACCAACGATGCTCGTGTCGCCGTAATTTCCTCAAAAAAGCTCGTTATGGAATTCCCAAGGCCTTGATAAGAGGAACTCATTTCTGTAACCAACAAATAGAGAAAACCATGAAAAGATATGGAGTTCATCACATATTCATGACTGCCTATCATCCACAAACCAGTGGTCAAGTTGAAAATACCAACAGAGCTCTCAAAAGAATACTAGAAAAAATAGTGAAGGACAATCCTTCAGTGGGCAAAGAAGCTTGACGATGCTGTGGGCATTGCACGGCTTATAAAACTCTATTGGCACAACCTTACACTCTTGTATGGAAAACTTGTCATTTGTCGCAAGTTGAACATCGTGCTTATTGGGCTCTCGAAACCGTAACAACCGATCTCAAAATAGCTGAGAAAAGAGATTCCTCAATTGCACGAACTCGATGAATTAAGACTCCGAGCTTATGAAAATTCCAAACTGTATAAAGCTAGAACAAAAGCTTATCATGATAAAAAGCTACGAGTTCGAAAAGAATTCAAAGCCGAGATAAAGTTCTCGCTTTTAACATGAAATTCAAATTCAAAGCTCCTAAATTACAACCAAAATGGTTTGGACCATATATCGTTAAACATGGATATCCATCCGGGTATATCGAACTCTATGACAAATAGGGTGGAAGTTTCATTGTTAATGGGCACCGAATCAAGTTATATTATGACAAGGAGCAAACGAATGAAGTTTCAGTTGCCACAGCTCGAAAATGAATTCGAAACTATCACCTTTGTAGCACCATTTCTAGGAAGAATCCCACAAATTGTTCCTTGGAAACCATCTGCTGAATTTGTCTGGGACGATATTGAAGCTACTGGTGAAGAATTCATGTATATCCCCGAACTTTTCAAAATGTTCAAAGCTGCTCTTGTGGCCAAGTGAATTGATAAGATTGAGTCGCCGATGACTCCTAATAAAACAAGCACTTCGGGAGGCAACCTGTGTTTCAGATTTGATTTTCTCAGAGTCACTCCCCAAAGTTTTAACCTTGGTTGAACTTAAGTGTGGGGGTGCCACCTTTAATAAAACCTTTGTTTGTTTATAAGATTTTGTGCATGTAATGATTTCTCCAGTGGATGCCAGGAATGAAGAAAAGAATTTAAGCTGACAACTCATTGACATATCTGGTTTCATCTCTATTTTCCTTTCTATACTTTGAAGTTCGTTTTTCACATTGAGGACAATGTTTAACTTAAGTGTGAATAGGAAAATTAGAGTTTTCATGCTTAAATTTTAAATTTTGTTGCCCTTGTGATCTAGTTGTTTTCACATTTTTAGGATTATCTATTAGAATCGATCAATCCATCGGTAAAACTGGTAATATTTGAAACTTCGAGATGTGTTCCGATTACTATTGCAATCCATTCTGGGATCGATAAACATTTGCTAGCACATATCATAACCCTTTTCCACAAATTGTGAGGATTGAAGCCTGTTCTATAAAAGCATACTTCTTTTATGCTTGGATCTTTTGCTATGAGTGTGCCGGTGATTTTATTTATTCTAGAACTTGTGCTTGTAAATCATTACCAGACCGCAGTGAGATCGCATTCGTGCTATATAAGTAAATTCATGTGATAAAGAGGCATCTTAGGATTTAACCCAAATGGCCTTCCATTTTACATCTAATGATATATTAGCTATCCGCATTGGTTAGTTAACCACGCACATGGACCCATTTGTAGTGCTCATTTTTAGCACTAGATACCCCTAGTTACACCTTCTGAGCCATCCTTTTCATTTTTGCTTCACCCAGAAAATACTAAAAGATTTTACACTTTAAACCTTAGCCTACCCCGTATCAATGTCTAAACGGTTGGTTGCTAGTCACCTGGAAAGTGAAGATTGTTCAAATGATTATGAGTACCACATCTTGTAAGATTGATTGAGCCATGCATATGTTAAAAAAAAAGTAAGAACAATTATCATGGCAAAGCAAAAAGCTGTGGAAAGCGAAAAAGAAGAAATTGAAGCTATAATCATTTATTTGGTTCGTGGAATGTTTGGTAGCTAGCAACACGGGTATTAGACTTGATTTCATTTTTCTTTTAACACCAATTTTATATACATTCCCATGCCTTATCCATACCCTTAACCCTTAGCCATATCATTACAACCCGAATAAAAGCCCTCTTTAGATGTTTTACTTGGTGCTCACGCCACGTCGGTGGAGTTTTGTTTCTTGTACAAGATTATGGTAATAATCTAATCATGACTGAGCAATGAGTGTGATTTATCTTGTTACTCCACTAAAATGAGTGATTGAGTGAATTATATTTCGTTCCTTTTTCGCGAGGTGTTTTGAAATGTTAATCATGCAAGAAAATCATTGGATATTGTCAAACCGCTTGATGTTTCACCTTTATAAAGCATAATTGATGAATCTTCTCTCTTATTTATACTTGGTTGATTTGCATCACATTTTTCATAATCACGATCTTGTACCAGTGGATGTTTTTCCTAGACTTACTTGAGGGCAAGCAAAGTTTAAGTGTGGGGAAATTTGATAACGCTCTGATTATGCATGTTTTTAGTAGCGTTATGTGTGCTTTTATATATGTTATTTGGTTATATTTGCATAGTTATAGTGCTTAAACGCATCGAAAGATGTTTGTCTAGTGTTTATAAACTGTGCGTGGAAACGGAAGGAAAGTAAAGTAATGTTCAAGAAATGGAAGATTTCGCTTCGTGAAGCCTAAATCAGATCTCAAGGACCTTTGAAGACCATAGTGATTGAAGAACCAAGTTCTACAAGAAAAAAAGAGAGAAGATCAAGTTTCAGACTCAGAAATCCAACCGATCGGTTGCGTGTAACCGATCTTGGATTATGACCAGAAACGCCAATGACCATCACCAACCGCTCGTCACCACCCGCAACCGAAACAGGTTGGCCCCTTTAAGACCAACCGGATCGGTTGGTCATATAACCGATCCGTTGGAGAAGCATGACTGCCAAATCTTCATCACTAAGTTTTGCATCCAAACGATTCTAGGTCCTTTTCTTGGTGTATTCTAGTCCCTTCCTTACTCCTTGGAGGCCAAGTTCAGCAATTAATACCCTAGGCTTTGGAATTAGTATAAATAGAGGCCATTTGTGAGCATATGAGACACACACTTCAAATATAAATCTCTCTACTCATCAAGCAAAGCTTTAAGCTCTCAAATTCGTTCTTAGAAGTCCAGGGAAGTTTGGAGTTCCAGAAGTTCCACATTTGGAGGCCAAATCACCAAGAAGTCTACCCCTATACTTTGGGAATCATTACTTCACCATTTGTAATCTTATTCCAAGCTTCGTAAGACTTTTAATCATGTTTTCTAATGTTCAAAGTTCTGAGTTTATGTTCATGTTTGCTATGAGTGGCTAGTTTCTTTATACACTTGCTTAAATGATGTTGATTATCATATGATTAGTTAGTGATTGTGTTAACATGTTTTAATTCAATTTCAAGTTGATTCTAAGATCCAATTGTGCTAAAGTTTCGTAGTGACATTTGTTAATCAAGTTTGGCTAATTGATAGTAATCGTTGAGGTCGAAAGAACTTATTGTTATTCAACTAGTCATAATCATTTTTTCTATGGATGATTGTTTTTACCCATTATTCTTGATTATACAAAGGAACTAAGGTGTGGTTGTAATAGAAACGCTTTTTGATTATCAAATTGGATTGGTTGGAAACATCTAAAAGGTCGTAAGATTAGTTGTTGAGAATCAATTGTAGCCTCTTGTCTATGATCGGTTACCTTTTGTATTGACCATTTCTTAAGCAATTTGATGAAACAAGTGGATGTTTTGTGTTTAAGTTTATGTATGTAGACTTATGAAACTTTAATTGATCTTGAATTGATTTTTTAAACGTAATGCTTGTTTTTATGAACTAAAATCTTGATGAAGGTTTAACTTGTAAGAACAATAGATTAGTCCACCAACTAATTATCATAACCAACATGTTAAGAGGTTAACACAATCACATTAATCTATGATATGAAACTAGTTTAAGCAAGTGTAGTTTTTAATCATCCGAATTTCATTATATCTATTTGCTTTGTTATATGTTTTGGATAGACTCTGTTGATTCAAACTTGTGTTTAGATTCACTCAAATCCTTGCGAACGATACCGACTTACCTTCATAATCTTGCTATAACGGACGAGTATACTTGCTCGTATGTGTTATTGGTAATATTGGTAATTCACCTTTTATAAATTTAAAACTTGTACACACGTAGCACATCATAGCCCATATGTCATATTCATCCTTCTTCAGATAAGGGAACTTAGCATTGTTATTGGACATGGTGGTAACCACCTGCTGAATTGTGGACTGAGTATTGGATGCCTGAGTATGCTCCTCATTTTTTGAGTCTGAATGTTTTGATGATGTCATTGTGATTAGAGTTTGTGAAAGAGAGTATGATTATCTTCTTGGAAAGATTCTCACCAGGCTCTGATACCACTTGTTGGATCAATCCCAGATAGATCTTATGAGCCTTAATGAAAGTACAATAACCTGTGTAATCACAAGAATACTATGGAGAAGCTTTTCTAGAATTATGTTTACGCGGAATATAAACACAAGACTCAAGAAGACAATAAACACCAAATACTTGATCCTCTATGGATCTTTTCAATTACTAATAATATTGTTTCAAAACGCATATGAACCTAGCCATGGTTTCTTTTATACTATCGAAACCTTAATTCTCAAGCAGCCTGCAAAACACTCAAAAGATATGCATTATCTATTCCTAATTTAACTCATTCATATCACAACTAAATACTATTACGGAAACTACATATCAACGAAACAAAACTAACTATCGTGGTAACCGCCTATCCGCAGTAACCACACTATCAGCAAAAACGTAAAGTCTATCAGCAGGAACCATATCAGCAGGAACCCACTATTACAAAATTCCTAACAATCATTTCCAATAAAAACGATATATAATATGACTCGTATCTCAAATTAGTCAAAACGATCGCTCTAATCGATGTTCCTCCAATTTCGACGCATCGAGGAATTTTATGAGTTGTCATGTACCACTTAAAAGGAATCAAGGCCCGCGATTCAATTCAAGTTACTCGTTGAGGTTTAAAAGAGGCAGTGCATAAGCACTAGGATTTATTTTCACGCTTCCTACGTGAATTCGTGATCTTATCATGAAGTTTCTACTTCAAAGATAGGAATCTAATTTACTAAAGTCGATTTCATGTTCTCTCGTTTTGATAGGTCAACAAGGTTTAAACGCTCAAAGATTTGGATTTACAGAGGGATAACAATTGCCTTATCGTGAAGTCTTTTCTTCCTATTACGCATGAGATGCTGGGAACTCTACTGAGTCTTGATGGTAGCTCAAGGCTCTGAGCTACTGGTCTCAATCTAGCAAGGATTTTCAGGAGGATCGATATAGTGGGGATAAAGTTTTCACGTTTACTACTCACTTCACACAATCTCATGGTGGATCCGTAAGCTTAATTCTAGGTTATCTCGGAGGGTTCAAGAGATTTACGTTGTCTATGTCTCCTGATGGTTTGTGAGCAACTTACATATCCATCTCAACTTAAAACGGTTTCCTTGGTATCATTTCGAATAGGTTTAGGGTTGCTAAGTTGGGTATTTCCATTTCTTCCCAATCATCGGAATTGGCTCTTACGACCATAGAGGATCTCTTACGGTGCCTTTGAGGTACTAAGGCGATAGGTATGGTTATAGGAGAAGTTGGCCAATGGAACGTGTCTGTCCCAACCATTGTCAGACTCGCGAGAGATGTCGATAAGAGAGTTTGGATAACGAGAGGTGTCTATCCTAACCGTTGCCAATTTAATAGACACAAGATGTGTTCTACTAAGGTTCGAATGGTTTCTTTACTTCAGCCATCGGTATGGAGATGATACACTGTAAGCATATCGAGGTCTGTCCTCTCGGCTCTAGGAAGTGATAGATGAAAATGGGTGTGTGGCTATTGCCACAATCCAGAAAGGATAGAAATCAGCATTTCCTAAAGCACACGGTTTCCTTTACGCGTGGGGAGGTCTATTTGTGTAACTCAGGTTTTCTGATTGCACTTCTTCCTTAAAGAGCATCGAAGGGAGTTGAAGGTTGAGAAAGAAGAATCAGATGTGTACTAACCAAATGAATTCAGATAGAGAGAACGGACCAGGGGGATTCCCTTTTTAATCGAAGTTCCATAGTGGAAATAAGGTAAGGAGCTAAAGTTCGAAGTGAGGACCAACTCATTGGAGGGTAACCACTCTACCAGTGGGAGAGGAATGAGTACTCTCTCACCTCCTTAAAAGAATATTGGTGGATTCTCTAGTTCTGCTATCACTATATGAGGAGAGACGAGCAATGTCATCCATACTTTCCGTCTTTCTGATTAGCGGGAGGTGAACAGGTTAGGTAGGACTACCAACAACTACTCGGGTAATGGTGCGGAATTTTACTTCCAAGGTTTCGTCTACGGTGTAACTTATCATTCAGTTAAGAGGACCAAAAGGATAAAGGTGTGGTTCTCGAAGGATGAGAGAAGGATTAGGTGGTCGCCCCAAGGAACGGGTTCAAGGTTACCCTTAGGATTTCAAGATTTTGTTGGGTCCGAGTCTCTATAATCGGACGAGAAGTCTAGGAAGTTCGTGGTATATCTCTGTTAATATGTTGATTGCTACAAGCAATCAGTTGGTTGACTTAGCATGATATCTAGGTTAGAGGTGGAAGGTAAGACTCCTAAAGAGAGCATTGGTTACTAAAGCAAGTATACCGATTGACTCATTGGTGCACTAAATACTTAACGCAGAAAGGTTCAATATTCAACTCCAAAGTTCTAATTCCCAAAAGAAGTTCTACTATCAATCAATATCAATTCAAATCCTAAATACGAGTGAAGGTTAACGGCTCTAAGTTGGTTTACTAAAGAATTTCGTATCGATGAAGTGTAAGGTACAACATTGATAAAACATGGTAGGTAGTACCACAATCGGTGGTATGATGTAGCAGACTATCATCGATAGAGTAATATCTACAGGTTAACCCCGGTGAACAACTTCACTAAAATAGGTTGTTAGAACGTTATTGATAGGGGTACTTAAATAGAGGATAAGGTAAGGGTTCGACATCAATAGTACGTAAGGTACTACCTTAACCGAAAAGTCTGGCTGGCAACGCCAATCAAAACATTATCGGTTTAGGAATTGAGCAACGTCGACTAGATGACGTCGTTTAAATCAACATCGAGTGAATGGCAAGGTTTCAGAAATTTAAACAAAATCAGCTCGAGACTAAGCTTGAGGTAGAAGTGTCGGTAATAAGATTACCAACGAAACAAGGCTAGATGACAAATCCCACGGGATTAGTAGCGAAACGATGCGAAATGATAATTCCAAAAAGATTATTAACGAGATGCGGCAGAATGATAATTCCAATACGGTTACTATCGCAACGCGAATCATGGTGTTTCGAAATCGGATACCGATTCAAGGTCGAATGATGATTCGAAGTCAAATGATGAGTTAAAACTCGGAACGAGATCAAAGTCACTAAATCAAAAACCCAAAGACCAAAATCCAAAACCGAATCCAAAATAGTTAAGACCAAGTCCAAAACAGCTCAAAACAATTCCAAATGCTCTAATAAGATTAACGAGACTCTTGACGATAAGCAACTCAGATGTAAATGGTGCCAATCGGGTCTAACCCGTCTCACGACGAATTACGCTCGACGGTGTCAAACAGGAATTTCACATAAGTAGAGACGTGTAACGATGCCAGGAGTGTTATGATTCGAGAGGTGTTGCGATGCCAGTGTGTCATGTGTGAGTGCGGGCTTTCGTGATGTTTGGTGAGTGTGAGTGTGCGAGTCCACCTAAAGCTCATCGTTCTTAAAACCAATCTCTAACCCAAACATAATTATGTTATAACTACTTCCAGTATTTGTAAAATTCACCTCTGAGATGGACATAGGTGATCAGTCCATGTCCTGCTGTCTCTGGCTGAATATAGATGATCAGTCTATATTCATTCTAGGTTCAATGAATTTTGATAAAGCGAGGCACAACCAATTAATACAACCAATTCTTAATATATATTCCCAACTTCAATGTTATCTTCCCCCAAAGGTTCCCTTTTTCTTATCTCAATAATATCTTGTTGCACCATTTAGTTATTAGCGTTAGGTATCATCGTGTGTGTGTGGTATCGACTCGACAAGACACCATGAATGCACTCGAATAACCACAGTGCGACTCATAATGACACAATGAGACGTCTAAATGATAAACTTTATAGTTTAATAAGTTCCGGAATAAATAGTTAGATCTTATCGAATTCGTCAACTCGATAAACTCTACCATTTATTCATGTCGCTTATTATTCCAAAACAAGTCACATTCTAACGAGTCATAAGGATAATTCACCCATTAGTAACGTCATTCCACGTACATAGCGGGCGCTTATTAGATTCGTCAACCTAATAAGTCCGTTATCCACGGACTGGGATGTTATTAATGTTAGGTCATCCGTAACCCACGCACAACACATAAATAGTATTAAATACTCATAAATGACACCTTTCGATAAACGTGCCCTCGAAACATTTAATGACTCATTTATTACAAAACATTTCTATTTTTAGACGTTGACCCCCTTTTTAAAATAACGAATGCAAGGCAGCCTTGTTATCGAATGTTTAGTACAAAACTATTTATCATCTACATTTTCTAGTATTATTTGTTAATATATATATATATATATATATATATATATATATATATATATATATATATATATATATATATATATATATATATATATATATATATATATATATATATATATAATATATTATAATGAAAGAATGAGGGAGGTGACATGTCACCTTTGCCACATCACCATGCCATGTCATGTGACATGTGTCACCCCTACCCCCCACCCCACCAAAAAAATTTTTTGGGCAAAAAAAAATTTTTCCCGCCAAAATTTATTACTGCATCACAGTTATAAAAATGATGCATCACAATTATAATTGTTATGCAGTAATTTATAACCTTAATGCACTAAAATCATGATTATGATGCAAGAATTTATAACCGTGATGCAGAACTTATAACCTTAATGCACCATAAGTTTTGGTGCATCTTTATTATAAGTTAATAGTTCGTTGCATCAACTATGATGCACTAAAATCAAGGTTATAACCTTAAATGCACTAAAATCATGATTGTGATGCAGTAACTTTATAACCGTGATGCAGTAATTTATAACCTTAATGCACTAAAATCATAATTGTGACGCAGTAACTTATAACCTTAATGCACTAATAAGTCTTGGTGCATATTTATTATAAGTTACGTGATCATAGTTAATAGTTAAGTGCATCAACTATGATGCACTAAAATCAATGTTATAACATTAATGCACTAAAATCATGATTGTGATGCAGTAACTTTATAACCGTGATGCAAGAACTTTATAATCGTGATGCAGTAATTTATAACCTTAATGCACTAAAAATATGATTTGTGATGCAGTAACTTTATAACTGCGGATGCAGTTAAAAAATTTGGCGGGAATTTTTGGCGGGAAAAATTGCCCAAAAAAAAATTTTTTGGCGGGAAATTTTTTTTTCGGTGGGGGTATGGTGATGTGGCAAAGGTGACACATATCACCTCCACATGCCTTCTCATTTTTTTCATTCTAAGAAACTTTTCATAATAACCCAAACCTATATATATATATATATATATTACGTCAAGCTTTAATATATATAAGTTTCGAGTCATTATTCGTTTCGAGTTCATAAGTCCGAGTCATGACTCTCGGCTTTTACACATAATATTGTTCAATGAATACTAAAGACCATGTTACGGCGTTGTCGAGGTCAATCGAGACTAGAAAGTCACGATAACACCTGACGTAGCGCAAAGTTGACATATATATCTTTAAGTCCAAAATAACAATTTCACAACTCCAATTAATCCTCTAAACAATCTCATATCAATCTCGCCATATAAACAGACAACCAAACATACTCAACACCACTAAACACTTCCAATTGACTCTTTCAATTCCCAAACACAACCGATTAACGGGTATCAAATCTAATGTTTGTCAATAACTTACCAATTACCCAAAACACCACAATTAATTTGTTATTCAATCAAGGCTGTTAATTGAAATGTAGTCCGATTTCAAAAATCTGATTCATACCAATGATTCACCGTTAACCAAATAATCACACGTTAGTCCAATTTATTATCTGAAAACACTTACTGATTTCACATATTATTATAACACTAGCAGACATAAATTTATTATTAATAATCAAAACCGATTACCACATGTTTGACAATACTTAAGAACAAAACAATGGTCTACGAAAGTTCAACCCAAAATTTGTGACACGAGACTATACACCAATCGACATCATCAAAACCATTATAACCCATCATCTAGTTATGACCAAGATCACATAAACATGGTAAAATGCAAAAACACGTGAACATGACACAACACATGATACCAAAACACCAGTTTACATGTTTTATTAGTTTTAATGCGTTTTAGACTCGTGTTCATCAAAACTTAACTATGGAACTCATGTTCACGAGACAAAAGGTCTCGTTCGTGACTCCCTGACTTAGTTATAATAGCACAACTTCTTCTACATTCCCAAATCATTCCCACAACCACTGTGCAAGTTGTAAATTGAGTGGTGAGATTACGCAAGGAAATTGCGTAACTCTGACACTTTGAGAGTATCCATATTATTGATTAGCAATGTTGAAGTATTGGTTATCACATTCTGTTCGATCGTTTACTTTTATCTTCTAAGTACATTCCAATAAATTCCACGTATTTGTGTGTATTCTTACAAAGTTTTCTCTTTGCTGTTTTGGAACTAACCAAGGCAAGTACTTAATACAAGTTAAGTGTTATAGATCTAAGGTTTGGGACTCCACACTCTGTGAAAGGTATAGTGCGTACGAAAGCATGAGGACATGCTTTCTGGGAGTGGGTAGGCATGAGGACATGCCTAGATGCATAAGCATATGGAAATGCTTATGGTATGCGTAGCATGAGGACATGCTTACTGTGTGTGTATAAGTATGTGGAATGCTTATAGTGAACTACTAAGATAGGCAGACTTAAATCGTCTACAAACAGGATATACATCCGACAAGTATCCCATCAAACAATTCATCAAATAAGCCATAAACATCTCATCAATCAATTCATCTAATGTGTTCTCAATCATCTACATCCTTAAACTAGTCATCACGAGGCTTCAAACTTGGCAGGCAAAAGCGTGGCGGTCATAGAGGCTAAGTTTTCAAAAAAGTGGTTATAGTCTAGGTTTTGAAAATATACCCAGTTCTCTATAACCTTGGCTCTGATACCAATCTGTAACACCCCGAAAATGCGGTCTAGTGGAAGCATACGAGCCTTCCGGTGCTACTATCTTGGTATCACAACATAAGGTACAAAGAATGGTTTTTATCTCACTTATTTAGAATAAAATTCATTAATTGAAAACCATAAGTTTACATTAATGAAAGTAGTGCAGAAATAGGCCCAAAAGATAATTAAAGCGGTCCCGTTTATTCATCAGAGTCACCTATGACCATGCCCCTTGCCAAGCGTCTTACAATAGTGAGCTATCGCATTAAACCTGAGAACACATGCTAAAAGGTCAGCTTACGCTGGTGAGTTCATAGAGTTTAGTTACAAAAGTAGCAGTGGACCTGATAGAGTTTAATTGCTATGTGCGACTAAGGCAGACATATAATACACATTCCATTCAACAATCAATCCAATCCATAATCCACAACACAATCGAGATCTCAACGGGGACTAAACTTGTACCATAGAAACAATAAGGGCGGTAATGAAAATTATCAAAGGGGCTATTGTTGTAACTTTTGTTATCTTTTGTATTTTACTGATTCGGGACTCGTTTAGCTTAGTAAACGAATGATTCATGACATGGGAGTTACGCTAACGTTCTTAGAATATTATTTCCAATAAGAACGATATATAATATGACTCTCAGATCTCAAATTAGTCAAAACGATCGCTCTAATCGATGTTTCTCCAATTTCATCGCATTGAATATTATTCCCAAAAGTACATGGAATAAGAAAGCTCCCAGGATCTTTGAGCTTTGGCGGGATTTTGTTTTGAATGATGGTTGAGCATTCTTCGTTAAGGATGGTAGCTGATATTTGCTCTAGCTTGCTTTTGTTGTTAAGAAGTTCTTTCAAGAATTTCCCGTAATTGGGCATTCCGGCTAAGACATCAACGAGGGGAACATTGAGTCTGACCTCTTTGATTATTTCAATGAACTTCTTATAACGCTCTTCCATTTTTTCTTTCTTAAGGCGTTGAGGATATGGAATTTTTGGTGTGTACGCTTTGACAGATGGAATGGTTTTCTTTTTGGTGGTTTGAGTTGGGTTGGTTTCCTCAACTTCATCCTCACTATCTTGGGTGATAGGAGTATTTTCGTTAGGATTTGGTGGTGGATCGTACGAGAGACCACTTCTTGTGAAGACATCATTGATATGCTCATTTCTTGTTTGTGGTGGACGGTACGTTTTATCGATTGATGGTTTTGGGTTGGATTGGGTGATATTTGGTAACGAACCGTGATGGTCGATAGGAATGTTGGTCGAAAATCGCCAAATTTGTTTTCAAGATCTTGGATAGATGCTTGATGATTTTTCTCTCTTCAACTTTGGATTTGAGATTGAAAAATTGATTTTTGATGAAATCATTTGCAGATTTTTGAGCAGTCATGAATTCTCTCATGGTTTTTTCGAATTCGGATTCTTCCATCTTTTTGTCAGAGTTTTGTGAGGGCAGATTGTCGGTTCGAGGTTGAGAATCACGATTGTTATCCCTTGGTTGGCGGTCTTGCCAATTTCCAGAATTTCTACCGTAGTAATTACCACGATATCCTCCTCCACGGTATCCTCATTGGACATAATTCGCTTCTCCTTCGTTAGGTCCACCCATGGGTTTATCGTCGCACTCAGATGATGGGTGATTTCCTCTACAATTGTTGCATCCGTCTCGCATTTCCTTCATTTCTTATTTGATATCTTTGTATTGCGAGTCGATTTTTGAGGTTAAGGCTTCCATTTTCTCCATGAGTTTTGAGGTATCGGTGTTTTTTAAAAAAGCAACAGTTTTTCGAAAAGGTTTGGTTTTTGAATCTTTAGACCAATCGAGTTTGAGAAGTACTCGATCTTTGAGTAATTGGTGTGAATCGTTAGGAGTCTTATAGAGAAAAATTCCTCCGGCATAAAGGATGCCTTGAGAGATTTCATCTAGTCCATGGTAAAATATTTGGATAATGGTTCCTTTGGATAGTCCATGTCCATGACAACTACAAAGCAAATCTTTCATCCGAAGCCAAGCTTCGACAAGTGATTCGTTGGGGTTTTGTGTGAAAGCACGAATTTCTCCCATTAATCGATCAAACATGGCAGGTAGAAAGAATCGGCTTGCAAAGGCTTGCCTCATCGCCTCCCAAATGTTGATAATTTCTGGGGTCAATTCATTGTGCCATACTTTTGCATCTCCGGCGAGTGATGATCGAAAATTTTTGAGTTTGATGGCATTGACATCGGTATCGCCGTAACGAAACATGCCACAAATTTCGATGAATTCGGCAATGTGCTTATGCGGATCGTTACGCACGCGCCATCGAATTGACGGCCTTTGATCATAGAAAGATGATGACCCTTCACGGTGAAGTTGTCACCAAGGTTGACAGCAATAATAGCACTCCCAGGGGTTGGTGCTACGTTATAGCAAGATTTTGAAGGTAAGTTGGGATCGTTCGCTGGGATTTGAGTGAATCTGATTAACAAGTCTAAATCAACTAAGGCAATCCAAAAGCATATAACAACGAAAATAGATATAATGAAATTCAGATGATTAAAAACTACAATTGCTTAAACTAGTTTCTTATCCTTTATTAGTATGATTGTGTTAACCTTTTAACATGTTGGTTATGCTAATTAGTTGGTGTACTAATCTATTGCTCTTACAAGTTAAACCTTCGTCAAAATTTTAGTTCATAAAAACAAGCATTAAGTTTAACCAATCAATTCAAGATCAATTCAAGTTTCATAAATTTAGTTTCACAAACTTAAACACAAAAACATCCATTTGCTTTATCAAATTTGCTTAAGAAATGGTCAATACAAAAGGTAACCGATTATAGACAAAAGGTTACAACTGATTGTAAACAACTAATCTTACGACCTTTTAGATGTTTCCAATCAATCCAACTTGATAATCAAAAAGCGTTCTTATTACAACCACACTTTAGTTTCTTTGTTTAATCAAGAATAATGGGTAAAAACAATCATCCATAGACAAAATAATTATAACTAGTTGAATAACAATAAGTTCTTTCGACCTCTACAATTATTATCAACTAGTCAAACTTGATTAACAAATGTTACTACGAAACTTTAGCACAATTGGATCTTAGAATCAACTTGAAATTGAATTAAAACATGTTAACACAATCACAAACTAATCACATGATAATCAACATCATTTAAGCAAGTGTATAAAGAAACTAGCCACTCATAGCAAACATAAACATAAACTCAGAACTTTGAACATTAGAAAACATGATGAAGAGTCTTACAATGCTTGAAATAAGATTACAAATGGTGAAGTAATGATTCCCAAAGTATTGGGGTAGACATCCAAATGTGGTACTTCTGGAACTCCAAACTTTCCTGGACTTCTAAGGACGAATTTGAGAGCTAAGAGCTTTGTTTGATGAGTAGAGAGAGTTGTATTGAAGTATGTGTCTCATATGCTCACAAGAGGTCTCTATTTATACTAGTTCCAAGGCCTAGGGTATTAATTGCTGAACTTGGCCTCTAAGGTGTTAGGAAGGGACTAGAATACACCAAGGGAAGATCCTAGAATCATTTGGATACAATTGGGAAGCTTAATGATGAAGATTTGGCAGAAACAGGTCTCCTAACCGGATCGGTCGAAGGTCCAGCCGATCCGGTTGGTCTTCTAGCATTACTCCAACCGAATCGGTTACGGGTGGCAACCGATCGGTTGGTCCATCTTCAAATGTACTTTTTGACCATCATCCAGCCGATTCGGTTAGTCTTCCTGAGTGACGGAAAATCGACCTTTAACTTTATTCTGACTTGTAGAGCTTGGTTCTTCAATCATCTTGGTCTTCTAAGGTACTTGAAATGCTGATTTGTGCTTGACTTGCTTCACTGAAACAGGAATCTTCCCTCTATTGATCATTCTTTTACTTTTCCTTACGTTTCCCTGCACTTGGTTATAAATACTAGACAAACGTCTTTTGATGCGATTAAGTACTAAAATCATACAAATATAACCAAATGACATATACAAAAGCACACATAACGCTACTGAAATATGTACAATCTGAGTGTTATCAGTAATCACTAATGTCGAGTCCTTAAGTTACGAAACTTCAAACCAGATAACGTAAAAATGTAGGGTTTTTAAAGATGTTAGAACTTATCAACATATTCAATTTCAATATTTAAAATGAATCGTGGGTTTATCGGAGTGTTTAAATGTTATTTAAACTAAAACAAGTTTAAAGTGATATAAATTAGAAGTTAATAATAACTTTAATAACCTGAAAAGTTTCGTGAAAACACTTATAAATGGCAAACATTTAGTTTGAACGTTTAATAATTGTATGTTAACGAAATAACGTAACATGGTAAATAAAAATTGAAAATTTCTATGCTTGACATATAAGGATGTTTATTTGATATAAACATAAGGCAATGTTGGTGTCGGTGAGCACGTTTATTGGGAATGTGAGTTACGTCACATTACTTGGTTGTTGTAATCAGGTAAACTGATAACGTTTAATCGAAAAAAAAATTAGACGTAGAAAATGGATAAGTATTCTTTTATTAGAATCTTATATTAATTTTAATACAAGGTGAAATTTATCGGTGGTTACATCCCCATACTTCTCGGGTTCTGAAGCAATCGCTGATAGCATATCTGAACCTAGTGGGCTACCTATATAAGGCGAGTAAGGGGGTGAGTTCAAGTCAAAGGTGCTTTCGGAGAATCGGCTCGTGCAAAGGTAAGGGTGAGCACTGTCTCGAGAATGCGCAGAATGCGCAGGACTCTGCAAAGGTGGAGTACCCCCTTCTCGGATATCCTCATCATTCTCCTCCTGAGGATCCTCATCCTCATCTACATACTACTCCTCGATCTCATGCTCCTCCTCGATCTCATGCTCCTCCTCGTCCTCATCTTCAGAGGGAGAGTCCATGAGTCGAGTCTCCGTAGGGTGAATTCGAGGTGATATAGTAGGGGATCTAGGGTCTAAGACATGGTGATGGTGGTGATGAAAGAAGAGAGTGGTCCGCTAGGTGAATAGGTAATGATGGTGGTCGTGACGGACATGCCAAGATCACGAAAAGTCTAGGATTCGGGCTCGCAAGCAGGACCCGATGCAAATGAAATGAGGGATTTTAGATGAGAGCGCCTGATGATGATGATGAACTAGAGTGACGCAATCACATAGGATCACCCCACAAATACCATGAGAGTCAATGTTGGGGAACTAGCAACAGCAAGGACATCCTCAGACACATCATAAGCTAGTGAAGGCATGGTCTGTGACAATGGCATAGGGTAGGTATAAGTGTTTGAAAACAACTAGTTCTAATAAGCGCATCAACTCAACCAAAACATATATCACATAATGAAAGCTTTAAAATAGAGATATTGTATTACTCAAAATATGCCTTTAAATAAAACACATAAATTCTATTCTATCATATAATACACGCATCATATAATCCCAAATCAAATCAATCTTATAATCAAGCTCATAATCCCAAAACCATAACATATCAATAATCCAATCAAGTTCATAATATCTCGACAATCAAATCACATATGCCAAAACCAATAATCATATCTCAAAACATAACATATCAAATAATCAAATCACAATACATAATATCTCATAAATCAAGTTGCAGTTCATACCATAATCAGTTAAGGAAGCTTCGTTGGCGGTAAGGCATGCGATTAGATGATCAATTTTTTAAAAGTGGTTATAGTTTAGATTTATTAAATACCTAGTTCTCTATAATTGCTCGATACCAATCTGAACACCCCCAAATCTCAAGATGAGGAAGACTTAATCAAGTTTTTGGGGAGTTACATTGGATTGGTATCTCACACAAGTATAGCAAACAAGATAGTCATATTATCATACAAAAATCAATCCCAAATTTAATTATCCAAAACATTAATCCCAAAATGTAAAAAATATGCCCAAACATGATTTATAAAAATAGGTCCCCATAAACTATCAGAGTTTGATTATGATCCTTGAACCATGCCTCCTTGCCAAGATTCCACGTAACGCACCCAAACATCACTTAAACACCGAAAGACATGTTAAAAGGTCACTACCGGTGAGTTCATTGGTTTAAATTCAAGTTTAAAATAGTGGACCTGTAGGAGTTTATTTACTAAGCGAGACTTAAGATAGATACACATCATCACACCAATCACATAACAATATCACAATAATATCATCGATATCATATCCGACGTCATAGTAGGTAGGTCCCTAAGCGACACTAGCCAAGTAGTCGAAAGCAAAGTCTAGAACCATTTGCTAACCCTGGACTTGGCCGAGGTAGAAGTCTATACTTAGCTAGGAAATGTGTTATAGCAATTATGATTGCTACCCTAGACTAAGGAAACAACTACCAAATATCTATCTAAACAGTCAAGCACATAAGCAAATTAAAATAGTTTAAAAGGTCCAAAAAGAGTAGCATGATTCTCACCCTAATTTAGTTAAATACATAGATAAAAGTGGGGCTATGAAACTCACTTCAGGCAAGCAACGCACAATCAAACACTAGCAAGAAGATAACAGCTAACACGGCTCGGCAACTACTGACTCGACACAACCTATTAATATAAACCAATTTTAATATATATTTCCCAAAATCAACGTTATCTACCCCAATGTATTCCTTTTCTTTATCTCCAAAAATGTCTTGTTTTACCGTTTAGTCCTAGTGTTTGGTATCGCTGCGTGTGTTTATCGACTCAACATGATATCATGAATGCACTCAAACAACCAAAATGTGACTCAATGCAACACAATGAGATGTCTAAGTTTATAAGCTCCATAGTCTAATAAGTTTCGAATAAATAGTAGACCTTATCGAATTCCAACTCGATAAACTCAATCATTTATTTTGTGGCTTATTATCTCATAAACCGTTAAGATCCTAACGAGTCATAAGGATAATTCACCCATTAATAATGTTATCCAATGTGCCTAACGGGCTTTTACTAGATTCGTCAACCTAATAAGTTCGTTATCCACGTGGATCGACGCTATTAATGTTAGGTCATCCGTAACCCATGCACACAATGTAAATATAATTAAATACTTGAAAATGGTATTAAATGCTCATAAATGGAACATTTTGATAAACGTGCACTCGAAACATTAAATACTTATTTATTAGAAAACCTTTCCGTTTTAATTGTTAATTCCCATTTAAAAATAGCGAGTAATAAGATAAGCCTTGTAATCGATAATTTTGGTATAAAAACCTTTTATTATTTATGTTTCATAGTTCATTAACATTTTCATATATATATATTTCGTCAATTTCAATATTAGTTTCAAATCGTTATTCGTTTCGAGTCCATAAGCACGAGTCATGACTTCTCGGCTTTTAATCAATCTAAAGTCCAATGTATGCTAAAGTCCATGTTACGGCGTTGTCGGGGTCAACTATTGACTAAAAAGTCAAAGTAACACCGACGTTGCTCAAAGTTGACAATTTATATTATAAGTCCAAGTAAAAGTCACAATAGCGCAATTCAATCTCAAATCAACCCAAATCAATCTCGCCATCCAATCAAACTACCAAATATACCCGAAACCAGTGTTATGACTCTAGTGGTCATGACAAGGTCACGGTTAAGACTGCGTGAACCATACAAGCTCTAGAAGCTTTTCGGCTCCACGCGTCTCATCCAAACACCAACAACAACAACCAACAAGATACCACAACAAACCCGACCCGGACCCGTGGTCCATGAGGGTCTCGTACGCCACACCACCATGACCCATCGTGGGTCTTGTGGTTTGTACGCCCCAACAATCACAACCAAACACTCCCAAATGGCTTCTACTACAACCAAACACAATCAATCAACCTCCAATCAACATCCAAACATCAAACCCATCAACTAATCTAAACTTATCATATGAAACTATGCCTAAAATGCAAAAACCCAACAATATGATACAACACACGATACCAAATCACTAGCTACATGTTTTATTAGATGTAAATTAGTTTTAGACCCATGTTTCACCCAAAACCCACTAAATTCGAGCCATGTACGAGCCTAAGGAGACCCATATCGGCTTTTCAATGCTCATACGAGCTTGACCCATGTTCCATTTACCTTTTCTCAACCCGGTCTACAAGATTTAATGAAAACCCTAGAATCACGAATAGTTTTTGTAAGATTTGGAGGTGTTAATGAAGGCTTCTATAGGGGATATATATATATATATATATATATATATATATATATATATATATATATATATATATATATATATATATATATATATATATATATATATATATATATATGGATGGAAAGAGGAAAGATAGATCTACAAAATGGTGGTGGAGGTGTATGTTCACTCGCCGAAAAAGTGGCCGGAGAAGGTGGCGGCGTGTGGTGGTGGTTTTAGGGTTAGGGTTTTATTTTTGGGGGAGAGAAAGTGGTGGTTAGTGTGTGTTTTAGAGAGAGAATGAAAGAGTGGAAATGAGGAGAGTTGGAGTATAAATACTAGGACCAAGGAACAAAATAAAAATTAGTTTGGGAGGGGGGGGGGGCGCCGGCCATGGTGAATTGGGGGGGGGGGCAAATTTCAAATTTTTCATAAACTATCCCGTTTACCCATTCCCGAGCTCATGTATTGTCCTACGAGTGTCCCACGATGTTCATTCGACTTTCTATCGTGTTTATTTATGTTTTTCCACGAGTTTTGACTATTTATTTGTCAAGTTTCGAGTTACGGTTTAAAAGTTACGTTATTTCTTGTTTTAGGATTTTATAGTGCCGAATCGCATAGTGCCTAATAAAAAGAGTTAAAACTCACACGATAACTCAAACAATAATAAATTAAATCATAAAAACCAATAAACGATATAAAATCAAGTCATGGTCGATAAAAATAGTTCTAAAGGCAAATACTCGGTTTAGTTTAACGTAATGCGGTTACCTAAAATAGACTCCCTAATTTCCAGTTGTCACAATTTTTTAGAAAGCTAAGGTAAAATCTCGTGGCAATTGGTTTGGAGGTGGTACTTCTACCGATTACTCTAATTATCTAATTATCTAATTATCTAATGACTATGGGTAGTTTATGTCAAATTGATGTGTGCTCGTATGATGATTAAAAATGTGTTTACCTAGATACTATTACTCCCTAGTTATCTTTTATTGATCGGTTGAATTGTCACACCTTATCTTAACACGTTTTATTTCTAAGGTCGTAGGGTATGCGTACCCCCTAGTTCTTTGAGGTTATCTCGTGGTTATGATATACGAAGTCGGTAAGCTTAAGCTATCTCATTCATAGACCACACATTCATAAAGCATACTCAAGCAATAAATACAACGAATGATGCCTAGTCGCACTCCTAAGCCAATTCACAATTAAGATAAGAAACAACCTAACAATAATTAATAACTAGGTTCCATAGATCTAAGCAAACACACAAGAAATTTAGCTAGACATGGTAAACAAGCAAGCATACACACAATCAATCGAATTTGGGATAGACATAATGGTACTTTGGATTAAAATACTTATCTCGATGTGTAAAATAGGGTATGGGACCCTAAGATACTGTCCAAGTCGGACTACAAACGAATTAGGGTTTTTACTCCAAAAGTCTACCTCCCTAAATGCAGAAAAATCAAATTCTATATATAATTTTACAATCGCACAAATATTACCTTTTGATGGGACTCATACCGCCGGCCATTAGGTTATCTTTCTCCGCAAGTCATCGATGGGACGACGCACCTTAGAGTTTGATGCGCCGCTCTTCATATGGGACGCCGTCTGGATTCTAGATCTTGGCCGTCTGAGTAGAAAGTTAAACGTCACACCCTTCTTCTTTAGAATGTGACGCCGTCAGCTTGTAATTCCAGAATTCTCACTGAGGCGTCTAGTTCATGTTTTGATCAAATCTTCATAGAGCAACGACGTCGCCCTTTAATTGGGACGCCAAGCCGTTCTCGCTTTGAGCAAATTTTGAGTGGCTTCGATCTTGACTTTGTCATTTTCTTCATATATTTGCTCCTTTTCGTCCAAATGTGCTTCATTCCAAAGATTTTGCTTCCAAGAGACCTAAAAAGTGAAAAGGAACGAAATTAAGTAGTAACGGATATAAAATTGGTCGATTTAGGGATTAAATGACCCTCAAAAAGTGTACATTTTAAATCCTTATCAAACACGTTGGTCTATCCAACTCTCTTTCATATGATGTCATTCTCATCCTCATAGGTACTTTTTTTTGGGTACATATTGTCTTCACTTCTTTTCAATGTCATAATAGTCCATGTCGGTCAAAACCATGTTAATACTATCTCACCCATTGTCACCTAGAATAGGTCATATTTATAGTTCGTATCAATCAATGAACTAATTTATCTTCATGCTATCACTTTTATATTTAAGCATTTTCTTTGGTATCTCCATTATAACATTCTTAGATAGAACGCATTATTCATTACTCTTGGCTTGAAGCATATAAGAACTTGATCAAAACAATAGGTTGTTAGCTTCAATAAATCACTCAAATCATAACCCTTATGCATCATTGAATTGCAATTTCTATTCATATTTTTTCTTCCTCTTAGTATTGGTCACTTGACATTACGAAAGGATTGTATGAGTCATATTTTTATATTAGTTGCTATACATACGAGTTTCTAACTCCTTAATAGTTTTCTATGTTATCACCACCACCTTCCATCATCACTTTCACTAATCATCACCACCATGGATTAGCGAAAACGTACTTTTATAAATCTTAAGTCATGTACCGAGTTATCACCGCATGAATCCTACTAGTAAACCGACACCAAAACTAGCACCAATAGCTTTAACTCTTTATATTCCAACTTCACTTCATATCTTCTTTCTAGGCACTATTTTGTAGGCTCTTATCATATTAAATTCTCTCCTTTCTTATGATTGTAATTAGGAGACTACTCTTCATGAGATCTTTGATTATATCATTTATATATCACATATATACATCTTATTTTTCTTTGTAAAAAAGATGAAATATATTGCACTAATTTTTTCATTGTAGGTTCATCATCATATACACTCGATTGTATATAACTTACTCATCTAAGGATGAAGTTTGCATCAATTACTTTTCTTATTTTAGGCGCTTCTTGACACCCTCGAACAAGAGGGAATATCCTTTAAGCACTCATATTGCATCGTCTATACACTTGGTTGTATATGACATATTTGTCTAAAGACAAAGCTTCTATTATACTAATATTTATTTTGTAGGGCCATCTTGTGTTAGGATATAGTAAATCCAGTTATTAAAGTGTCGGTCACCTCAAGTATATGTATTCGTTTGAAAGCTCGTAGTCGTAGTTATTTTATGTTAAGAAGTATTTAGTTATGTAACACCGTGGAGGACGGACGGGTCTTTACCCATTGTATGCCTGATCCACAGCCCGTAGGTGGCGATTTGTGTAAGACTATAAATACTCTCTACCTCCCAAGGTAGAGTTGGAGCTCATAATAAGATTTTCACTTTCTCTCACTAAGTTCCCAAATCTCTAACTATTTCTCTCTCTAAAAACATCATTGTGTAATGCCTTTGTGATCATGGTTTGATGTGTTTGTGAAATCCAATATGTTACAAATGGTATCAAGAGCCACGGTTTGATCATCTCTCTTACATATCCTTGGATTTCTAGTGGTTTTAGATGGTTTTTGAGTTTGAAATAGTTTAGTGGTTTTTGCATCATTTGGATCATTTCTTGTATTAAAGTTTGAATTTTGAGTGTACTTTAGTGTTTAGAATCATTGTAAGTGCTTGGGTTTTGATTTGGAAAGCTTGAATCACTGTGGTTGGGCTTGTTTTGGATTGAAAAGTGTGTTTTGAAGTTTTTCAACTTAGCGACTTGAGTCTAGTGTGAATTTCTTCAGAGCGACTTGCTTTCTAATTTCGGAAGCGAAGTAGTGTTAGTCGAAGCGACTTGAGCTTAGCAACTTATCTATTGAGACAAGCCGACAAACATTACAAGTTAGTGGATTCTCCACCACGCTAGCGACTTGGTGGGGTTAGCGACTTGCTTTCATTATTTCTACCGACTTGTACTTGTTGTTCTCAGCGACTTGACATTAGCGACTTGGATACTTTGAGCTTGCTCTCTTAGCGACTTGACCTTTTTATGCATTTGGTGCTTTAGCAATTTGTGTCCTGCAACTTGGGCCTTAGCGACTTGGTATTAGCGACTTGATTCATAGCAACTTGAGGTTTAGCGAGTTGCTACTTAGTTAATTTGGTGCTTAGCTTAACTTGGTTCAAGGATTATAGCGACTTGGTTGATTTTTGTTTCTATACGGGTTTTCTCTTGATTTTGTAAAATCCCGGAAAGAATCTATTTCCGTTTAATCATAGAGTTATAAAATCCGCGGAAATCTGTAAACATGTCTACCAACGTACCTACAATCATCTCCACTGTTGCTGAGGATGTTCAAGCAGTCGGTTCAGATACTCGTCCACCCATGCTCATGTGAATCACTACGACTCTTGGGCTCAACGAATCAGATTGTATTGTCTTGGAAAGGAAAATGGGTCAACATTCTCAAATCCATTGATGAAGGACCCATCGATTGAGACTACAAGAGACACAATTGATAATCATGCAGATGGAACCATGATCTTTGGATTGACAAACAAGGACGATGATGAGCTCATGATAAGGAGAAAAGAGATTCGATGTGATATCGTGGCTTCAAACATTATACTTCAGGGTCTTCCAAAAGACATCTACAAGCTAATCAATCACAACAATTGGCCAAGGCTTTCGATAATGTCAAGATGCTTCTCTCAGGTTCTGAATTAACTAAGGAAGACAGAGAATCACAACTGTATGATGAGTTTGAGCATTTCAAGATGAAACCGTAAAAGAGTATCTATGAATATTACGTGAGATTCCACAAGCTTGTGAATGATATGAGGAATATCAAAATGAATATGCCAAATATTCAAATTTTAACTCAAAGTTTGTGAACAACATGAATCCCGAATGGCACAAGTTTGTCACCTCTGCGAAGCTAACCAAAGGATTGAAGAACACAAACTATGAGCAACTATATGCCTTCCTTCTTCAGAATGAGAGACATGCTATGTTTGAAAAAAGGATTCTTGAACAATTCAAAACCAACCAGGGAGAAACAAGTTCCTCAAATGACTCAACAAGATTTTTTACACAAATGTTGGAATTACCACCAAAGCTTCTCAAGTCATACCCATGGGTAATGGAAATTACAAACTCATCCCCGATCCAAAGATATAAGCCTCCGACTCAAACACACTCATGGAAAACTTCATCAATCAACTGCCTCTCATGGTTAGTCAAAACATGAACTCTCCCAAACACCAACAATAACCTCAACAAAGATCCAATCCACACAATCAAGAAACCTGGCCGAGATGGAAGGTTATGGTGCAAACCGGTTCAAGAAAGGTTGTATGAACAGGGAAGATGTAGACTTGGTAGAGGATATGTGGCAAATCTGAATAGGGGAAGGAATGGAAATCAAGGACAAGTAAAGCTTCCATCAAGTGCTACAACCGTGGTGGTGATGGACATATAGCTAGAACTGTATATCTCAAAACGCCCACAAAATGCGAGAGTACTCGTGAGACAAGATGTTACTTGTGCAAGCTCGTGGATAATGGAGCTGTGTTGGATGAAGAGAGAGCCGTTGTTTCTTGGTGAGGGCAATGCCAAGACATATGATGCGCATGTGGATGAGCAACCAATTCAGAGATAGGTCATAATCATCGAATGCCTTTCAAGTCACGAATCGTGATGCATACGACTCTGACGTTGATGATGAACCTACTGGACAGACAATTTTCATGGCTAGCATTTCTCCAATGGTGTCTCCAAAACTCACCACAGCAAGCTGGTCCATCCAAAGAATCAATCATCTCAGAGATCGTTCAAATCGTTCTGTGGTACTTGGACTCAGGCTGTTCCAAGCATATGACTGGAGACCGGTCACGGCTCATGAACTATGTGAGTAAATTCATCGAACTGCGGAGATTCGGAAATGATCATTTTGGTGCTATTATAGGTTATGGAGATTACGTGGTTGGAGATAGTGTGATTTCCAGGGTATATTATGTTGAAAGACTTGGACATAATCTATTTCCGTTGGACAATTTTGTGACTAAATTAGAAGTGGCCTTCGGAAAACATACTTGCTTTGTTAGAGATCTTGATGGTGTGGAACTTCTTAGAGGAACTCGTGGTTCAAACCTATACACCATCTCTATCGAAGACATGATGAAATCCTCACCCATCCCGCCTGTTGTCAGGCTTCTAAAAATAAGTCATGGCTATGGCAACTGCTGCCTCAATCACTTGAACTTTGGTACCATAAACAATCTTTCCGAAAAGGACTTAGTAAGAGGATTACCTAGACTTAAGTATGAAAAGGATCATCTTTGTTCAAAGATGTCAATTGGGAAAAAGCAAGAAGTATGCCCATAAACCCAAACCTACAAATTCAGTTATGGAAGTTCTACATACTATTCACATGGATTTATGTGGACCCATGAGAGTACAAACTATTAATGGGAAGAGATATGTGTTAGTTGTGGTTGATGACTACTCCTGATTCACTTGGGTTAAGTTTTTGAGAACAAAGGATGAAACTCCAAATGTCATCATTAAACTTATTAAACAAATGCAGATCCGACTTAATAAAACGGTTAGAATCATCCGAACTGACAATGGAACTGAGTTTGTTAATAAAGAACTCAATGAATTTTATGAAAGTGTTGGAATCAGTCCTCAAAGAAGTGTTCCTCGAACTTCAAACGAACGGTGTAGTTGAAAGATCTAAATCGAACTCTTGTGGAAGCCGCAAGAACAATGCCGATTTACTCAAAGGTTCCAATGTTTCTATGGGCTGAAGCTATTGCCACTGCATGCTACACTCAAAATCGATCCCTAATTCATACATCTCATGGAAAAACTCTATATGAACTTGTCCACAATCAAAACCTCGATCTTTCATACCTCGCGTGTTTGGTGCTCTATGTTACCCAACTAATGACGGTCAAGATTTAGGTAAACTAAAAGCTAAAGAGCATTGAGTATTTGTAGGATATGCACCAAACGTAAAAAGGATACCGAATCTACAACAACAGAACCCGAAATATTATGGAAACAATTCACGTTACGTTTCAATGAGCTGACCGGTCAAATAGCTCCAGGACAACTCAACCTTCATCAAGTAGTCCTATCAGTTCTACTCTTGTTTCAAATCCCTCACCAGCAACTCCTTATGTACCTCCTTCCGAAGATGATTTGAAGAAATTATTTGATCCAATGTTTGATGAACACTATGAGCCAAGTGCTAATGATCTCTCAATTCCATCAACAGAGGCTGCTCTTATCCCTGTCAATGAAGTTAACCCTTCGTTTCAATGTCATTAAGTCAAGAAGCTGCCGTCACCTGCCTCATCAACAAATCATCAATCATCGAGTGTACATCATGGAATTGTTTTTGGTACCAATGATGGAGATAATCCCTTTGCTACTCATGAAAATGCCCCATTTGAAAACATATTTGCTCTGAATCATCATCGAGAACCATCTTCATCGAGATATCGACTCTTCTACTCGTTCTCAACAACAACCACATGAACACCTTAGAAAATGGACACATGATCACCTATTGGACAACATCATTGGAAACCCTTCTCGTTTAGTATCCACTCGTCGACAACTTGCAACCGATGCCTTATGGTGCTTCTTCAACTATGTTCTCTCAAAGATCGAACCTAAAGACGTTAAAACTGCTATGAATGAAGACAGCTAGTTCAATGCCATGCAAGAAGAAATTCATGAGTTTGATCGACTAGACGTATGGGAACTAGTACCGCTCCCCGACCGTGCTATGATCATTGCTCTAAAGTGGATCTTCAAAGTAAAACTTGATGAGCATGGTGATGTATTAAAGAACAAGGCTCGATTGGTTGCAAAGGATACCGTCAAGAGGAGGGTATTGACTTTGAAGAATCATTTGCTCCAGCTTGCTCGATCGAGGCAATCGTAATCTTCTTGGCTAATGCTGCAAGTAAGAACATGGTAGTCTATCAGATGGATGTAAAGACGGCTTTTCTTAACGGGATCTTAAAGAAGTCGTATACGCCGACCAACTGAAGGTTTTGTGAATCCAGAGCATCCTACTCACATCTATCGTTTGAAGAGGCTCTTACGGTTTAAAGCAAGCTCCAAGGGTATGGTATGATACGCTATCAAAGTTTCTTCTATCTATCGGATTCACCAAAGGAGCAGTTGATCCGACATTGTTCACCGTGAAAGTCGGCAAACATTTAATTCATGTTCAAATTTATGTTGATGATATTATTTTTGCCTCAACTGACCCCAGTGAATGTGACCGTTTTCAAATGAAATGGGTTCCAAATTTCAAATGTCAATGATGGGACAAATGCCATTTTTCTTGGGATTACAAATTTCACAAATTCCCGAAGGCATTTTTATAAATCAATCTAAATATGCAAATGAAATTTTAAAGAAATTTGGATTTGATTCTTGTGACCCTGTTGACACTCCCATGATAGAGCATACTAAACTGGATGAGGACCACTCAGGGATCATGATAGATCAAACGAAATATCGTAGTATGATTAGATCCTTGATGTACCTCACGCCCAGGACCGCATATCTCGTCACTGTTTGCATGTGTGCTAGATATCGCTAAGCCTACCAAAAGCACCAAGCGGTTAAACGGGTCTTCGGTATCTTCAAGGAACCATAAATATGGGTCTTTGGTACCCGAAGGACACCGGTATGTCACTAACGACCTATGCAGGATGCCGATCATGCGGGATGTCAAGATACACGCCGGCATGTCCTGAGGTGCTCGGTTTTGGGTGATAAGCTTGTGAGCTAGTCTTCAAAGAAACAAATGAGTACTTCTATTTCCTCTACAGAAGCTGAATACATAGCCATGTCATCTTGTTGTGCTCAAATCCTATGGATGAGATCCCAATTATCCGACTATGGCTTTAAATTCAACAAAATCCCTCCTCATTGTGATAATAAAGTGCTATTGCCCTCTCATGCAACAACAACGCACAACACTCAAGAGCAAAACACATCGACATTCGACATCATTTCATCAGGAAGCAAGTAGAAAACGGTGTGGTGGAACTTTATTTTGTGAGGATGAATACCAGTTAGCGTATCTTCACCAAAGCTCTTCCTAGAGAACATTTTGAGTTTATCCTCCCACGACTTGGTCTAAAGAGTCTTCAACCGGAAACACTTAAACTTCTTCAAGAGGAAGACGAGGAGTAAAGGTCTTTCTTCATCCATCTCTTGTAAATATTTATTCGAAAAGCAAAATACAAAATTACAAAACCTACAAAAAGAAAATAGAAAAATATAAAACTTTCAAAAATCCATAAAAACATGAAAATCTTGAAAATTTTCAAAAAATATTGTCTTTTTGTCATATTTTTCTCGATTCGATAATATCTACGGTCTTTGTGCTGTCATTCCAAGAATGACACGGGTCTTTAGATGTTGTTCAATTGTTCTAAAAAAAATGTTTGGGAGAAAAGTGAAACAATGGTTTATTGTCATTTCAGGCAGTAACCCGCTTTTCAAAGAAAGAACAAAGCCATGCTTTATCTTCAAACATCATGTTGTGATTCTAAAAACAAATGTTTGTCATCATAAAGACAAATGTTTCCCTTCAAATATTTTTCCTTCAAATGATTCTTCTGAAAAATATTTGTCATCTAATGAAAACAAAATTGCTTTGAAAATACTTCGGACTCTACTTTTGAAAATCATCCAGGCTTTTTTTTTTCATTTGTCAAAATCTTTATCCTTCAATCAACAACGTATGTCATTGATTGAGGGGGAGAATGATTTCAAAACAAAAAGAGTATTTTTCAAACAATTAGCACGTAATCGAGAAAGGTCTACTCTTGAATAATAAAAAAGAACAATGTTTTACAATATTGTATACAATTGGTACAACACCTTTGTTATTATTATGTTTTCAAAAGATACTCAAGCATGTTTAATCTTTGGAGTCTAAAGTCTCAAACTTGATCCTTATCGGTTAAATGTTTCTCATAATCAAGTCACATCTCCCCTCAAAAGCTTTCAAAATCAATTTAAATCTATAGAGATCACAAATCTCAAATGATTTGAAAATTGTGATCGAGGGAGAATTTGTGATTTAAATTGGATTTAAACCGATAATTCGATAAATGGTCTTCATAAGTGTTTTGCAAGCTATCCTCCTCACATGTGCCAAACGATTTCAAATTTTCCATGCACATGTTGAGGGGAGCATCTATTTTAAACCACAAAGAATTGAAACGTGATTGATTTGTATCTAAAGTGTGTTCCTTCTAATATGTGCAAAAATCTTTCAAACCTCAAGGCACATATTGAGGGGGAGCAAATTTATGACAACCTCATCCTTCCCCAATATGCTTTATCTACTTAATTTGATCAGGGAAGTGATGTTGATATCTTTTAGAAAATGGTAATCAAAGAAGTTAATTCTTCCTCTTGCCTCCGTGTGCCAAAATGATTTCTAAGACATGATGCACATGTTGAGGGGGAGCTTTGTTTCTAAAATTATCAAAAACAATTCAAGGTACAAAATTCTTTGATAATATATCACAAGTATCTGGATTGATTTTCAAATGGTTTTCAATTGGTTCCAATGGCAGATGAATAATACCAAATAGACCGACCAAATTTACTTTATGAATGGTGATATACGGATGATAAGGTTAGGTATTTGTTCCCATGATCCGCCAGAACCGGAGGGATCTTCCCAGGGAAAATCCACTAGATAGTGTAGAGTCCTTAGGAATATTGAAAAAAGGAGAAAAATAAGAAAATGGGAAGAGTGCGCATCGAGATGAGCTAGTAATGGAATAAACCCAACAAGGTTCTAGTTATGAAGTCTCGGTAAGCACCGAAGGGGTTGAAGAATGAAAAGAAATGAAATGAGAAAAGGGTGAAAAGAAATAGCCCTCCATTAATTCAACCTTAGGCGTAAAACCGGTTCAATACATATGCTACTAGTGGTTACCAAGGTAACGCCGGTATTGAAGACAAGACGTCATGGACCCAGAGACGCACTGCACTACAACTTCCCAAGCTACTCAAGCTCCTCTTAAAAGGACTTGTTTCATTCTCACAGGGAACCGACATTATCTATCGACTTGCTCCTAGAGATTGTTGATATTGAAGAAGGAGACCCTCTCCCTAGTCTCCGGCATAGGAACCAAATGTGCACTATTGAGTCTAGGGCCACGAGATCATCAAATAAACCTCATTAGGACACTGAATATGAAGACTCTCTATTTCACACAATGTGGAAAGAGAGATTATATCTTATGAGTTCTACGCATTATCCTTGTGGTATTGCCAGAACATCCGAGTGATATGCAAACATATTCACAATGAACATGGAAAGCCTTCAGAGCCAACATCAACCAAGCTCCTCTGGTATGTGAGATCTATCCAATAGATCAACCATGTGACAACTGAACAGAAACCATGGGGCGAGTCATAATTATGATTCAATCCTGGTTCAGGTTATGGATTGACGGATACCTTTGAAAACCGGTCGTTGTGCTTAAAAACTCTTTTCTTTAGCACATCGACCGTACTCATATTTCAAAATAAAAGGTGTTTATGATTGATAATTGATTTTCATTAAAACCTTCGTTGTATTGCAAAAACAATTTCTATTGAGCGATACACGATTGTTTTTCAAAACTCTTTTCATCAATCGCTGAATCTAATTTGTCGTTCACTCACTCGTTGTCATCTATGAGATGTTCGGTTTGAGAACACTAGAGCAAATTGCGAAAGTCAAGGAAATTCTTCGAATTATACCCGATCACAAGTGCACTTGTATCGATCAACGGGAACCGAGGCCGTGTACCTCAATTCAACGAGAGTGATCAAAGACACTTTCGTGCACTTTATTGCTAATTGTTGTATGCGGTGTACGCCGACGCTGGTACCGATCGAATGAAGCGGTCAATCCATAGCCGCATGCTCACTCAACCCATTCATTTCTAAAGAAATCATGATAAGTGCATCAATGACTCTGATATTTTCACTACATGCTTCTACCGCTTGCCAATATCATGAATCAACGAAAGATTCCGCTACTGATGAGAAGAAATCATGATCCGTAATATGAGCATGTCGTCCAAAAGTCACAACATCACATAATACAACCACAAAGGATGAGTCGAGATTTATGGTAGTGATGATCTCAAAGCCGCTCAAAACTCATTATCATGTGGATCCTTAAAGACCTCCACTAGAATTATCCAAACATGCGAACATGAAGAATCAAAGAATACGAAGCTCGAAAGCAATGAACTTAATCAAGAAACCAAGAACAATCTAATGTAATATTTGTTTTATTCATTGTAATTTGAGGTGACCTCCCTTAGGGGGAGATTATTAGGATTTAGTAAATCCAGTTATTAAAGTGTCGGTCACCTCAAGTATATGTATTCTTAGAAAGCTCGAGTCGTAGTTATTTTAGTTAAGTAGTATTTAGTTAAGTAACACCGTGGAGGACGGACGGATCTTTACCCACTGTATGCCCATCCACGTACCGTAGGTGGCGATTTGTGTAAGACTATAAATACTCTCTACCTCCCAAGGTAGAGAGTTGGAGCTCATAATAAGATTTTCACTTTCTCTCACCAAGTTCCCAAATCTCTAACTATTTCTCTCTCTAAAACATCATTGTGTACGCCTCTTGTGATCATGGTTTGATGTGTTTGTGAAATCCAATATGTTACATCTTGACACCCTAGAGCAAGGGGGAGCTTCCGTCAAGCATTTATTGAATGCATCTTATATACACTCTGTTGTATATCACTTACTCGTCCAATGACGATTAATATTTGTTTTGTAGGTTTTTAATCATACCCTGACGCCTCAAACAAGGGGGAGCAATCGTCAAGGGGGAGCATACACGCATTCATCATCATTCTCACTTTTCAACAAGCCTTTGTGCTTCGATAAAAAGTGGAAAAAATAGGCTAACATTGCTATGCATTTTCTATATCATATATTTCTCATAATTTTTGTTGCATAAAACTAACCTTGATGAAGGTTAAGCCTCTTAATTTGATCCATGTATCCGCTACCAAACAAGGGACGGATTGGAGAAGAAGATTTAACTTCACTAGGGATGACGCAAGCTCGCCTTTTTGGGGAGAAATAAAGTTAAACTCCAAGGACACGCCCTTTTTGTTTTGGGAGAAAAGTGTAAATGGAGAAGGTAATGTAAAGGTAGTAAGGATACAAGTAACTTTTTACATTTTACTATCCATTACGTTTATATATCTTTGTCATCATCAAAAAAAGGGGAGATTGTTAGTGCAAATATTACGATATTTAATCTATACAGTCTCGTTTGTTTTGATTGATGACAAACATGTAACTTGTAATATATAACGTAAAATGTACAAGTTACTCGTAATCACATTTTGTCTCAACATACATTCAACAGTATGTTACAACACAGGTTCGTACATGTTTGTTATGTGGCATTATGATCAAACCCATTAACAAATCATTTAGAATGTTTAAAATACGTTTAGAGTCACTAAGTATTTTAATATGTTAACCATTTTATATCGAACCTCATTTTACATTTTGCATTCACAAGTATTTTATACAAATACATCTTTTGTAAAATGTCTAACAAATATATATTTTATTTGTACAAGTAAACTAACTATAATATTTATACAAGTACTAAAGTTTACTTACACTTGACAAAATACATTTTATTTTGACAAGCACTCAACTAGATATTTTATTTTATAAAAGGCAACTAGACATTTTATCAACTAGTTACATAATACATTTTACAAGTTTATTTTCATGAACATTTTAATCTAAATGTAAATAAATTTTTACATCATTTCATGCATCATCAAATCTCTTTAATATCTTTAGAAGATTTTCAAGATCTTGGAAAGATTTGATAAATATTTTTTTTATTTATCACTTTGGCTATAAAATACCAACCGATTGTTTTCTCATTTCTTCATCCCTTCCAACACACATTCTCTCTATCATTCTTGCATCACTTAGATCTCTAGATAACCATGTAGTAACATATATCAATCACCCTAACCATCACATGATCATAATGCTTCTAACATTCATCTTTGTTGTAAGCATATTTTACAATTTGATCAACCGAGGAAAGCTTAGAGATCTAGCCATCCTCATTCACCAAAGCATATCAACATATGAAGATTCAAGATCTCTTGTTATCCTCATTTATTGAAGACTTCTTATTTAAGAAGATCATTTAGATTAGTCATTCATATCCATTAGACATTTGTGTCATGGATCATCATTGTAAACATTAGTATATCATCAGAACATTTATCATCAACTTAGATTAGATGGTTTATGTGTGTGTGCCATAAAACACAAGGTTGTTATGTTGGGCCATAAAACATAACGGAAGTGGTTGTACCCGGAAAGAACTCGACATCTAGCTTAGTGTCGAAAATATTGTATAGGCGACGTTAGGTTGGCTCTACCTCGAACTAGAACCCGATATTTAGCTTTGTACCGGAAAAGTGTAGTTTAATTGATTGTAAGGTTTTCTCCGCCGAGAAGGGAGCTTGTTGATTTAGTGAAGTAACACTCGAGTTGGGTACTCGGGGAGTGGAGTAGGGCGGAGTGGAGATCCGTGACTGAACCACTATAAATCCTCATGCTCGGTTTGCACTTTCCTTTCTTTATCTCTTTACTTTTATAATTGCACTATACTATTGTTTGTGATGTGGTTTGATGTTCATGCTTGTGTGACAACTTGGTTTACTATGTTTTATATTAGTCACAAACAATAATTGATATTTTCATATTATAACAAACTTCATAAGCGATTTGATACTAAAGATCTAAAGTTTTTAAACAGTAACGTATTCACCCCCCCCCCCTCTACATTTTCACACATTCATTTTGTTGGAAGTTGTTGTGCACAAGACTTATGGATATGACATACTTTCTTTGGTGTTTTTAGGGCGAACAACGACATCAAGGTTCTACATCAACAATCTCAGAGATGGAATAGCACAAGAGGTTCCGTTTGTGGCTAACAACGTAAGTTACAGATGGGGATATTATCTTTTTGACGGAATATATTCGGAATAGGTTACTCTTGTTAATTCGATTTTACATCCAAATGACAATTACCACAAGCGAATATAGTATAAGCGAATGCATGAAGCGGCAAGGAAATGTATGGAACGAGGAACGAGCGTTTGGTGTTCTAAAAAAATGTGCTATATTAACCAATCTCGCAAGACAAATGTCTATAGATAAAATACCGGGGTTCGGAGGAAGCATATCGCGAGGACGTCCTTGTACGAACTCGGGAACAATCGCTACAAGTTATCAGACAAATCAAATCGGCAGACGCACATCAAAATCTCCATGCCGATTGGTCGAAAAGATTTTAACTTAAGTTTTCTAATATGTATAATATTTTTAAAGGGTAAAAGTCAAAAAAGATAAATATGCTTCCACAAATGTACCAATATGATAAACATGATCATTTATGTACCAATATGTTAAACCAAAGTTCAAATTATGTACAATAATGGGTAATTCTCACTGTTCTAAAAGGCTCGCAAAGGCCCCGCAAAGGCGTGAGGCTTCGTCATGCCGCCACGCTATGTCGCTACGTCGCCTTATGCCACATGTTTTTGTAAACTCGATATATATGAATTATGATATGAATATATAAATATTTTCATACTTTCTGCCGCCTTATGTCACGCTTTATAAACGCAAAAGCTTCGCCTTAGGCGCAAAGGCGTGAGGCTTGGTCATGCCGCCATGCCACGCCTCACGCTATTTATAACCTTGGTAATTCTTCACATTTTCATCTCTTACATCTGCATCGTTAGTCCTTTAGACTAACGGGCATTAATAAATAACTTAAATTTTGGTTTTATTTTGTTTTCGTCCGTTTTTATACGTTTTCGTCCATTTTTTCCGTTTTTATCTATTTTCATTCGTTTTTACACGTTTTCGTTTGTTTTTACACGTTTTCATCTGTTTTCGACCGTTTTAAATGTTTTTGTCCGTTTTTACAAGTTCTCGTCCGTTTGTATATGTTTCGTATATTTTTACATGTTTTCGTCTGTTTTTACACGTTTTCGTCTGTTTTTATCCGTTTTCGTCTTTTTTTTATACGTTTTCGTTTGTTTTTGCACGTTTTCCTTCGTTTTTACACGTTTTCGTTCGTTGTTGCACGTGTTCGTCTGTTTTTACACGTTTTCATCAATTTTATAAGTTTTAGTTTGTGTTTACACATTTTTATCCGTTTTCATCCGTTTTTACACGTTTTCATCCGATTTTAAACGTTTTCGTCCGTTTTACAAGTTTTCATCCATTTTTACACTTTTTTGTCCATTTTTACACGTTTCCGTCTGTTTTTACGCCTTTTCGTCCGTTTTTAAACGTTTTCGTCCGATTTTACATGTTTACATTTGTTTTTGCACATTTTTTTTGTTTTATAAGTTTTCGTTCATTTTATACGTTTTCGTACATTTTTACACGTTTTCTATCATTTTTACATGTTTTAAAAATGGACGAAAACGTGTAAAAATGAACGAAAGTGTGCTTAAACAAATGAAAACGTCTTAAAACGGACGAAAACGATTAAAAACGAACAAAAGCATGCAAAAACGAACGAAAATGTGCAAAAACAGCTGAAAACGTGCCAAAACGAACAGAACGTATAAAAATAAAGGATAAAAACGTATAAAAACTTGTAAAAACAGACGAAAACGTGTGAAATGTACGAAAATATATAAAAACGGACGAAAACTTTTAAAAACGGACGAAAACGCTTAAAAACGGATGAAGACGTGTAAAAATGGACGAAAACGAATGAAAACCTGTAAAAATGTACGAAAACGTATAAAACGGACAAAAACTTGTATAAATGGACGAAAACGCTTAAAAACAGATGAAAACATGTGAAAACGGATTAAAACGTAAAAGGACAAAACGGCAAAACAATCGAAAACGTTTAAAACCGACAATTTAAAACGCAAAACGAATCTAAAACATGTTAAACGCAAAAAGTTTAAAATAGTTTTTAAATAAATATGTTAAAAACTGAGTTTGGTGGTGACAATAACACATGTTTAGTTGTTTAGTGGTGTGTTGAATGACGATGTGACGCTGATGCGAATTTGATGTATTTGGTGATCATAGCACGTAGTCTAACAAACATTTAAAATGATACCCAAAAATACAAACCAGTACCAAGTATACTTACAACAACAAAATACAATATTATAGAAACATAACACTTGGTTTTACACACAATACTATAAAGGCTCGCAGTAGAATTTGGTGCACATTTGATCAACATAGAAAAGAACTTACATATAGCTAGGTGGGATTTTGCTTAAACGATCAATCAACAGTTACCATACAACAGTGGAACTAAAACTTAACGTTCCTAACCATGTAGACTGTTAAGAGTTTTCCATTAATAATTGTAGAGGCTTGCATCCGACAACCTTATAGACGGGATAGCGATGAGTGGTTTTCTTTTCGCTAGTGTAATTCCAAATCTTTCCGAAAGGTCATGCTCTTCACCATTTGGCAAACTCCAGTCAAACGAGTGCAAGAGTGAAGCCAATATAAACATTTGCATTTTTTCAGCCAGTGGAATGCCCGCACATGCTCTTCTCCCTGATCCAAACGGGAAGAAATTCAAATTATTACCAGTATAGTCCCATTTGTTTGTCTCCTCATAAGTCAAGAACCTCTCAGGCTTGAAATCCAAGGGATTGTCCCAATAACGAGGATCCCGATGGATTGACCAAACATTTAGAAAGACCGTGCAACCCTTTGGGATTGTATATCCACCTACCGTGCAATCCTGGCTAGGTGATCGTGGTAAAAGGAAAGGGAGTACAGGGTGCAGCCGAAATGTTTCCTTAATTGTGGCATCGAGGTATCTCAATTTTGGGATATGAGATTCTTCCACTATGTTATTTACTCCTACTATTTCTTCCAATTCTTCTTGAATTCTTTTCATTACAGTGCGATTCTTCATAATTTCCGCCATTGTCCATTCTATGAGTGTTGCTGTTGTCTCTGTTCCTGCAATCATAATATTCTGATGCAACAAAATCTCAGTTTAGCCGTCAAACAAAACTTAACAAAATGAAGAATGTTACAAGAATAACGTACCAAGAGAAGTGCCTTTATCTGGATGAGGTTAAGTGACGTTGGGTCTTTTTGGTCTTTGAGATCTAATAACATCTGTAAAAAATCTTTCTTTGCATTATCCCCAACTCCATCTTGTGACTTTTTGGAGTTAGATTTGCTTCGATCTTCAATGATTCTTGTAAAAATTTTATCCAACTTGTTTCGTTGCCTTAACATTTCGCGCTTGATACCTTGAAGATCAAACCACGCCAGACTAGGGAAAAAATCAGACAAGTTTGGCTGTCCAAATATCTCAACGACCTTTGCTGACACCAACTGTAACTCAGCTCCAAAATCGCTATCATGTGTTCCTTTAACATATGTGTTTTCCCAAATCATGCTTGTTATGACGTTTGCCTCTGTCAAGAAAGAAATCTCACTAATGTTGATTTTTGTACCAATTTTACTAAAAATATTTTTGATGGTTTTTCTAACTTCATCTCTTCGGAAACAACGACATGCTTCAAGATTCTTATTGCTTAGGACCTCATGGACAAATATTTTACGAAGGTTACGCCAATTGGAGTTGTTGTTGGATATTACTAAATCTCGGCCTTCATAACTTATAGCTGAGGCTGCAACTGTTTGGTCGCGGTTAGAAAAGACCTCATCTTGGTCACGAACTACCACCTTTGCTAATTCGGGAGTGTTTATAAAGATATGAAGCTTGCCTCCCAAATAAATCTTGAAGATGGGGCCATAGGTGTGAGCCAGGTTGGTGAACTGTTTGTGCAACTCGGGATTAAGGAACGGAAGGTACCCAACTATTGGCAAGGAACGGACCCGGCAATGTTTGTGAGGAGCTTGAAAGTGACAAAGTGTACCATAATATAGCAATGATCACTACTGAGATAGTGACTACTGCCATTGTAAACTCGTTGTTGTTGCTCACTTGCCACCACCATGACCCGAGAATTTTTAGTAGTTTCATTTTTGCAAATGATGGAATACTTTTTTTGAACGACAAAAACTCAATTTAAGAACGGGGAACTCAGCGAGCGGTTAGAAGAAAAACAGGGATTACAAGCCAAAACGACTAGGTTTATCAACCCAGATAGATCATTTCAAAGACAGGTTTTGTAACAACAATGTGAGTACAATAATAAAAGTTAGTGGCTGCATATATAGCCAAAGGCTAACTTGTGAATGCCAACTTTGTTGATAAAAAGTATATCAGCAGGTGATACATCGTGATCACAAAGGTTTTTTCTTTCTTTCTATTGAGAAAAAGACCATTTTAGAGTAAAATACGTAGGACACGTGTCAATGGCATCAAGGGTATCATGGGTATTCCATAAATCTATTCTAGAACTAGGAAGTGTATTTGGCTGTGCTAAGCACGGCCCCGAAGCTACTATTACGGGTTTTTGAGAATAAAAGGAGGCGAGATATTGAATACATGTCGCCTTTAGCAATTAACAGATTCTACAATAAAAGTATCATAACTTTTATGAGAGGATGCTTTGAAGTAACTGTTGTGGACTTAACCAATTGTTAGTCGTTTTGTTTTTACATATTTTTCGCTCATGCTTGCTGTAGGTATTTCCTATCTATTGCAGGCTGAAGTTTCTATATGATTTTTGAACTATTACTTCCGTCCCAATTTGACTGTCCTGTTTGACTTTTTTAAGTCTTTCTTTGTCAACTTTGACCTTAAATATTTTTGTTTGTGTTATATAATACTTGATGGAAGTTATATCAATGAAAATACATTTAAACCCCAATTCTATTCATATATTTTGCATCAAGTATTATATAACACAAATAAAAATATTCAAGGTCAAAGTTGAAAAAAAAAAGACTTTGAAAAGTCAAACTAGACAGTTAATATGAGACGGAGGGAGTAATTCTTAAGCAATGGAAGACTCCAATTGCATGCTTGTGAGATTGTTTTTTACAATTTTCTTAGGGTTAATAGCTTGACGTATCATAGTACTACTTCACATAACTTGGATCACAATAAGATGACCAACATCTCTATGTAACCAAAAGGTTGTTGCTTTTATTAATTTCTTTGTTTTATAGTATATATTAAAATAATTTATAGTATATGTTAAAAATTTTCAAGAGCGATGGGACAATGCCAAGTAGGGTCGAGATCGGCCGATCCCGACCCGGCCGAATCCCGACAAGCTGACTTCGATAAGCCGCAAACACAACCACTCCCGACCGACAAGCCCCACCAACATGATTCGACTCGATCGGATCGGACGGATCTGGATTTGATCGGTTTTGTTTGTTGTTTTTGGTTTTCGCCCGCCCCGACCCGATCCCACAAGCCCAAACCCACTAACTGGAAAACATAAACCGAATCCCGACCCCGACAAGCCCGACTAACATGATTCGCGACTCGAAATCGGGACGGATTCGGGATTCGGTCGATTTTGCTCACCCCTAATGCCAAGTTACCAACTACCGATCATGTGAACTTTGCCATCAAAGTCAAGCATCCACACCATGTCAATTAATGTATGAACAACAGTTACCCTGTCTCTATACATTTTTCTATAGAGTGATAATATTCAATCTACATAATATTTTGTTAATGTCAACAAGTAATCGAAGGCTCCAAATTACACCACGGAGAATTTATGTTTCTTTCATCTTTGATCATCCATTTTTCTCACCATTACACCATATTGTTGGTGCAATCAAATACCCTCCGGCCCTAAAATTATCATTCACCGACAAAACACATACTAGTTAAAAACATCATAATTACAGCTTTCTCTCTCATACTTTTTGCACAATGACAGTTTTACCCCTAACTAATTAATTTATAACTTCTTTAAAGTTTGTAATAATAAATTCAAGTGAGACTAATATGGTAAACTTGATTTATATTCTTTTCCATTTATGGAAGGGGACAATTAATTTGGGACATTCCAAAAATAAAACATAGACAATAAAAATGTGACGGAGAGAGTACACAAAATTAACGTTGCTAACCCATTATGGCCTAAAAGGTTGATCATGTCACAACAATCTTTCGTTAATTGTTATCTACACATGTCAACAATTTTTAGCATTCATAATAATAAAAACATACCAGAGTACGTAAGAAATAATCAATAACAATAAGATATGGTCATATACAATGACAATACCCCAATAACACAAATTAGAGCCACAATAATTAGCAAATCTACTGTCGATCACGATCTAGTCACCATTGTCACTGTAACCTTCTTTTTTAATGTTTGTATGTTAAAATTACATTATTTACTTTAGGCTAGACGCAATCGAGAGGTGTACATCGGTCAGGCACCAAAATTTTGCCTCCTCAACCAATTTGAACATCGGTTGTATCGAATGGAGGAGTCGGTTGCAACATCCGTTGCATTTTCACTCGATGTTAACGCTTCCAAATCCCCATGTTCCCAACCATTTTTGACCGTATAAATTGAATACATTTTCAAAAAGTGACCGTTTGGCATTAAACTAGAAAAAAAAAATTCAAACCAATTTTACCACTATATAAATACCAACTTCACCTCAAACACAATTCACCACTCACCATTTCTCATCTATATTCATTTCAATCTAATTCTTATCCAACTTCAAAATGTCAAAGAAATAACCCCACAATCAAAACCCGACGATCACGACTACCCCAAAATGCCCGAATATGAATTTCTCACGGAAAACAACTTCGAAGTTAACCGGCATATCACCACAACAAAACCGCCTATTCTTTCATCCACAAGGTTTTGATTATCAATCACAACTAGCCCAACCAAATCAAAACCAAAACCCGCTTTATGTTAACCGCCCTTTGTCCCACAAAGAACGCCCTTACCACGATTTACGGCAAGAACCTAATGGGTCATCGTACCATCCAAACATGGACTTCATTTATCCTTCTCAACCGTATCAACCTAATTCCCCGATTCGCAGTACTAATCTTGACATGAATTTGTAAGATTATTTGCCGGAGTATCCGACACAAAACTACCAAAGTCAAGATGCTTCGATGGGCCAAGGTTCGAGTCACGGTTCGCAACACGGTTCGTTCCATGATTCCATTCACGTTGATGATTCTGATGATGAGAAAACCGCTTCCGCTGAAGAGATGTCCCCCATCAAACCAAAGAAGCCATCAAGACGCGGCTTCAAAGGCAAGGACACCCAAAAGCCAAACAAGCAAGGGGAAAGCCAAGAAGCCATCAGAGCCATGGACAAAGGAGGAAGAGGTAGTGCTTTGTAAAGCTTGCGTTTATGGGTCGGAAAACGCGGCGAGAGGAAACGCCCGTAACGCTTCAAGTTTGGGAGTCGTGATCGACTACTTTAAGAAAGAACTCCGCAAAGATCGAACCTACGACTCCATCACTACCAAATGGAAGAGCAGATTGTAATAGGGTTGGTAATTATTGTGCTATCATGGAGAATATCAAGAATACCCATGGAAGCAGTGAGAATGATATCGACGACACTTCAAAAGCTCTTAGAGAATACCGTATGACGACGGGTCATGATTTCACTGGAGGAGCTTGAGAGGTTTTAAAGGGTCATGCCGCTTGGATGGACGTTGAGATGCCGGCTTTGAAACGAATAGTGGAAGAAAACAAAGGGTTCTACCACCTACCTCGGTTCAACCCAAGCTCGTGATCCTTTCGATGTCCAAGACGTTGATGATTCTGCTGAGGAAGGGACTAGAGAATCACGACCGGTTGGTCGTGACAAAGGAAGGAAGAAACCATCCTCCTCCTCTCGTGATGATGATGTTCCATCAGACTCATTTATGCAATCGTTGGCCAAAACTTTCTTCAACACCAAGAAGCCGTCAAAAGGGGATAAAAATAAGAATAAGGAGGGTTTAGAAGATACTTGGTTACGGTTGAGGGAAAAAGAGCTCGAGATAAAAAAAAGAAAAACTTGAGCTCATGAGGGTATCAAAACAGGAGTCCGACATAATCTTCTACAACACACCAATCGACCCAAAATTGCCGGCCGCCAACTAGAAGAATTGAGAAAGTCATAACAATCAAAGCACGCTTACAATTTAGATTATTAGTTTAAGTATTGTAGTGCTTATTTTAATTTGATATTGTAATTTTTTTTAATTTGAAATGTAATTTTTTTAATTTGAATGAATTTTAAATTTGTTGTTTAAAATGTTAAAAAAAAAAAAAAAAAAAAAAAAAAAACTTGGGTCGTCGACTTGGGCATCCGGGTCATGTCAGGTCGTTGGAGAGAGAAAGCTGACGTGGCGCTGGATGACCCAGGTCGTCCCAGGTCACGACTGGGACTAGCCTTATGTTTTATGTTAATGGGTCAAAAGGGGAATTGACATGGGTTGGGTCACGTGTTGATCCAAACACCCCTTAGTTTGTTAGTTTATTTCGTTAAGCCTGCATGAAGGCAGTTATGGGCGGTTATTGGTGAAGCGACACGATGGTTCACCATTGTTACTTGTGTCGTTTCATCTTGTTTAAATTGGGACAAGTTCTAGTCTTTGTATTACAACAATTCATTTACAAGTTTATGTTACTATTTAGTGTTTACATATCTTTGTATCTTTTATCTATTCGTATACTTTGTCTCACAAATCCACACGCACACATTGGTTAACTATAAGGCGGTTATGCAACGAAGATGGCTTGATGTTAAACCTGTGAAGCGTACCCAACATTAGTACCTGAGCCCATGTTCGAATCCGAACGAGCCATCTCACGTGAATGTGGCGTTAAATAAAAATTTACGCAAAGGGAGGTTACTCCCAACGGTTCAAAATGAGGAACACAAAAGAAGCGGTTATCTTCATAAGGTAAACGTTTATTAAGGGATAAACTCAAAGAAGTTGTATCCTATAATTTCTCAAAATCCAAACCGCTCTAAAAAACAAAACCGTTATCCAATATACAACCGCTATGCAAAAACCCCCACGACATCAAGAAAAGAAAAAGATCACCGCTTTATTTGCAAAGAAAAAGGTCACTTTTACTGGAATTGCACCAACAAGAAAACAAACGATCAAGATCAAAGCATGGAGACTACGCCAAGAATTCACGAAGAACTCAACTATCCAACAGAAAAGGTACACGTTGAGACTGATTTTATGGTCGAGGGAACGGACCTGGGGAATTGGGATAATATATAGTTCCTTAGTAAAGCCTATGCCAAACACATGAGTCCTACGAGGACCTTGTTCAATCGAATGATCCATCGTTTTAAGATGGTGGGCAAAGAGGAGAAGGAAAGGAAGTTTATAATCTCCTATGGCGTTGGAGAGGCAGTCGTAGATACCAAAGAAGGAATTATAGTGATTCCAAATGTGCTTTACACACCGAAAATCACGATGAATGTCTTAAGCATCAACCAACTGGAGGACCAAGGGTTCATATTGACTTATGGCAATGGTACATGTCAAATAAGGTATATGTTTGACAAAGATGAAGGTACCTTGGATATGGGTGACGAAAGGATGGTCAAGAGTCACCACGAGTTCATGGAGGATTATTACAAGTCAATAGACCCAAGTGACGAATGTTCTTTGATCAAAGGAATGAAAGAGTTGGAGATGGATAGGGAGGATAGCCAAGACTACGTTGACAACGAATACCTTAGTATAAATGGAACGCTATATCATTTAAAGGTAAACACCTTTCCCCGCTTTTTGTCCTTTTTAGATTTTACTTAAAATCAACAAACTAGTGTTTAGAAATTGGGAGATTATGGGAAAGAAATTTGTGGAGTTGTTGGAATGGTTTTACCTTGGATATCTAGGCCAAGATGTGTTGGGAATGATACCACCGGTTGTAGGGGTAGTAAAAGTAGATTTGCTAGCATTATACAAATTTGTGGATGATATGGCTTACATGAACGTATCATTCAAAAATATGTGGTGTGATGTTGCTATACTTTTGGGATTGGCTCGGGAAAATGAGCAAGAAGTGAAAGAGTGCTATAGGGAATTTATAGCACTTGTCAAGATTTACTACTAAGAGCGCGAAGATCGGGGCATGGAACGCCAAGGATGAATATGGTCGGTCAAGAGGAACAATATGGCGATGCAATGATAGACGTTGATGTAGGGACACGGGAGAAAGTCCAAGGAAAAATGCGTGTACTGATGATAAGCCAAGAAAGATAGTAACACGGAAGGCACTACAAGTGAAGGAAGCAAGGATAACACATCAAATGGTGATGACTTTGTCGCCATCATGCGTGAACAAGGAAAAGAAGGGAGGCAAAGGCTTAACATTACAAAATTAGGAAGGAGATGTAACCTTCTTTTTAATGTTTGTATGTTAAAATTACATTATTTACTTTATGTTTTATGTTAATGGGTCAAAAGGGGAATTGACATGGGTTGGGTCACGTGTTGATCCAAACACCCCTTAGTTTGTTAGTTTATTTCGTTAAGCCTGCATGAAGGCAGTTATGGGCGGTTATTGGTGAAGCAACACGATGGTTCACCATTGTTACTTGTGTCGTTTCATCTTGTTTAAGTTGGGACAAGTTCTAGTCTTTGTATTACAATAATTCATTTACAAGTTTATGTTACTATTTAGTGTTTACATATCTTTGTATCTTTTATCTATTCGTATACTTTGTCTCACAAATCCACACGCACACCATGGTTAACTACAAGGCGGATATGCAACGAAGATGGCTCGATGTTAAACCTGTGAAGCATACCCAACAGTCACAACGGTGGCCGAAGTTGATAAGGGCTCTCCGGTGATCTTCGCTATAGGATTACGAAGCTAAGAAAATTATATTAAACAAATGCATAAAATAAAAAGCCAAATTTATCTTTTTTGTACTGCACATACGTGATTGAAGTTCATATTCATCTGCATCATTACTAACAAGAAATAAGTAAAAAACTTCACCCAACAAAAGCAAACAAATCACAAAGCAAGTCTCTATGAATATCTACCCACTATTTTAAGCTGAGGTGTCTCCGTTTTAACTCTTTATCACTAATTTTTTTTTTTTTTTTTTTTTTTTTTTTTTTTTTTAAGAGAAGATACAAAAGGTTAAAATAGTAGACGCAACACCTGTAGTTTACTTTTGGTAACATAAAAAAATTATCATCATATCTACCCTATTGAAAGATGTATAACACTGTCGTCATCCCCACTACGGCACTACTCCATATATGCAAGCTAAAGAAATCAAACATGCATAATATATACGTGTAAGTTTAAGTATATAAGCAAATCGGGAAAAAAATAAGTAAGGAAAAGAATAAGAACAATGGTGTTACCGTTATCAGAAATGCTTCGCCGGAAATTAGGAAGTGAGCAGAGATTGTTGGAGGTTGAGGAGTAAAGTGTGTGAAATAAAATTAGAGCAAGGGGTGTCAAGGCTTCACCACTCTCTCTTCCTCGCCTCACGCCACATCACCTCCACATCACTCAACACACCAAACTAAAAAATACCCCCAATCACAACTTACTCACTTTTCTTCATTTGGGCCCCACCCACTATCATTTTATTTAGAGTGAATTACATAAATCGTCCTTGTGGTTTAGTAAAAATTACGGATCTTGTCCCCGTTTTTAGCGGGTTTCGTCCCTGTGGTTTACAAATGGTTTTGATCTTGTCCCGGCCCCACCCGTCCCAAAAAAAAGGACCTTCAAATACTTTCTAACGTGAGGGCTAACGTCATATTTTGGTTTTAACGATCGAGTTAATTACATAAATCGCCTTGTTGTTTGGTAAAAGTTACTAATCTTGTCCTCCTCGGTTTATTATAATATTTTTTTAAAACTGCTTTTTCTTTTAAAAAATTAATTTAAAAAAATTAAATTAAAAAAAAATAATAATAATAAAAATAACTTTTTTTAATTTTATTATAAAACGAATGAAGGCGATAAAAAACGCTTTTATAATGGATTTCTATTTTACGCTTCATTTGTTTTTATACGGTTTCGTTCGTTTTTGTATGAAAATGTATGAAATCATTTTTGTACAAAATGTATCGCTTTTGTAATGTATGAAAACATTTTTTCATACAAAAACGAACAAAAATGTATGCTTTGAATGAAAATGTATGAAAACATTTTTCGTACGCTTTGATGAAAACGCATTTTCATAAAAACGCACATTTTCATACAAAAAACGCATTTTTAAAAAACGTGATGGGTTTTGTTTAAATGTATCGCTTTTGTATGAAAATGTACATTTTAAACAAAACCGTGACGCTTAAAAACGCTTGTATAAAAACAAGTGAAACATATAAAACGGAAAACCGTATAAAACGGTTTTTATAAAACGGTTGAAGCCGTATAGAAAACGCTTTTATACGGTTTTGTCCGCTTTATACGCTTCACTTGTTTTATACAAAAACTTTTTTTAAACGCACGGTTTTGTTTAAAATGTACATTTTCATACAAAAACGTACATTTTAAACAAAACCGTATGTTTTTTTTTTAATGTACGTTTTTCATACAAAAACGCATATTTTAAAAACAAAACCGTGACGCTTTTTTAAATGTACGCTTTTGTATGAAAATGTACGCTTTTTCATACAAAACGCATTTAAAATGTTTTCATACATTTTCATTCAAAAACATACATTTTTTCGCTGCTTTTGTATGAAAAATGTTTTCTATACAAAACGCACATTTTGTACACAAAATGTTTTCATACATTTTCATACAAAAACGAACGAAACCAGATAAAACAAATGAAACGTAAAATAGAGAAATCCGTGATAAAAACGCTTTTTATACGCCTTCATTCGTTTTTATAATAAAATTAAAAAAGTTATTTTATTATTATTATTTTTTTTAATTTAATTTTATTTTTTTAATAAAATTAATTTTTAAAAGAAAAACAGCTTTTTTAAAAATATTATAATAAAACCAGTGGACAAGATTCGTAACTTTACTCAAAACCACAAGGACGCATTTATGTAATTAACTCCATCGTTAAAACCAAAATATGACGCTAGCCCTCACGCTAGAAAGTATTTGCAAGGGGAGGTCCTTTTTGGGAATCGGTCGATGGGGACAAGATCCGTGAACTTTTGTAAACCATACAAGTAATTTAAAACCCGCTAAAAACCACAGACGACAAGATCCGTAATTTTTACTAAACCACAAGGACGATTTATGTAATTCACTCTTTTATTTATTTTTCATATTTTCCAAACACAACTAAATTCATTTCATTCATTTAAATTAAAATATAAATAAAAAAAAATACACCGCGAAATAAAACATAATGTAAATTTCAAAAT
>OU343224.1:348880626-349016526 GCA_910596185.1 Chrysanthemum makinoi | reverse complement strand
AACATATTGGATTTCATAAACACATCACATAACATATATGGTTGAATTATGTAGAGTTTAGAGAGAAAGTGGGAGCCTTTCTAGAGAGAAGTGAAGAAAACTTAGAAGGATAGATTAAGATGAATGAAAGGTCCAACCCTCTACCTTGGGAGGTAGAGGGTATTTATAATTACAAACTAAGCGTCCTCCTTGGACGTGGATCGGCATCTGATGGGTAAAGACCGTCCTTCCTCCGGTGTTACTCTAAACTAAATAACTAACTAATAAAACTATAAATACGATATGTCTCTGAGCTAACTTATGCTAAATTATATTTGGGGTGACCGCTACTTCACTATGGAATTTTCTAATTCCTAACAATCTCCCCTAAGGGAGGTCACCCCATGTTTTACATTTTGAATCCTAGCATTCTATTTAATCTTTGTTCTTGAGCTCGTAGACTTGAATTCTTCAACTTCTGCATCTTTGTGCTTTAGTAGTGACTCTTCATAGTCCGAGTGGTTTGTACTTTCGGTGGAGGCCTTTAACTGATCCACATCTTTGATGATCTTTGAGCTTTCATTGAGATCATCACGCAGATAAATCTGGATCACCCTTTATTGTGTTGCCATTATATGAAGTTGTGACTTTGGACCGACATGCTCACACTTTTGAATCATGACATCTTTCCATCAGAGTAGCGGAAGCCTTCCTGGTTCATGATATTTGCGTGGCAAAGCGAAGCATAGTATAGAAATATCGAGCAGGGTTATGTAGATATGCACGGTCATGATTTCTTCAAATAAGTGTGGATCTTTGTGAGCATGCGGCTTTGGATTGACTCCTCAATTCGATCAGGTACAAGCCGTCCAAATGTACGCAAACAACAGTTAGCAATAAAACACACGAAAGTGTCTTTGATCACTTTCGTTGAATTGAGGTACACGGCCCACGGTTCCCGTTGATCGGTACAAATCACGCCTGTGATCAGGTAGGATTCCGAAGAATCTCCTTGACAGGGTTTTGCAGTTGTTCTAGCCGTTCTCAAACGGAACGTCTCAAAAGACAACAGTGGAGTGAGTGCCAATTGAGATTCAGCTGATTGATGAAAAATGATTTGAAAAACAATGCGTGTATTGCTTGAAGATAGAGTTTTGCAATACGACGAAGGTTTTATGAGAAAGATCAATTTTCAATCAAAATACTTTTTGTATTAGAGAATGAGTACACATTCGACGTGCTAGAGAAAAGAAGAGATTCGCACATCGAACGGTTTTCTAAAAGTATTTTTCAATCAGAGATACTTTTTGTTTTTGAAAATGAATACACATTCGACGTGCTAGAGAAAAGAAGATTTGCACATCGAATGGTTTTCCAAAAGTATTCGTCAATTCCATTTCTGGACCAAGGTTGATTCAAGAATGAATCGCCCCATTGTTTCTATCCAATTGTCACAAGCTTGATCTTTTGCAAGATCTCACATGTCACCTACCAAGAGCTTGTTTGATGTTGGCTCTAGAAGGATTTCCATCTTCATTGTGAATATTTTTACATATCACTCGGATGTTATGGCAATACCACAAGGATAATGCGTAGGACTCTTAATATATACTTACTTTCCACATTGTGTGAAACAGCAAGTCTTCATTAATTTTGTGTCCTAATGAGATATTGTGGATGATCTCTTGGCTCTAGACTCAATAGTGCACATTTGGTTCCTATGCGGGAGACTAGGGAGAGGGTCTCCTTCTTCAATATCAACAATCTCTAAGAGAAAGTCGATAGATAATGTCGGTTCCCCGTGAGAATGAAACAAGCCCTTTTAAGAGGAACTTGAGTAGCTTGGGAAGTTTAGTGCGGTCGCATCCTTGGGTCCATGACGTCTTGTCTTCAATACAGTGTTACCTTGGTAACAACAGTAGCATATGTATTGAACCCGGTTTCTGCCCTAAGGTTGAATTATGGAGGGCTATTTCTTTTCACCCTTTTTCACATTCATTCTTTTTCATTCTTCAACCCTTGATTGCTACGAGACTTCATAACTAGAACCTTGTTGGGTTTATTCCATTACTAGCTCTGTCTCAGTCAGTACTCTTCCCATATCTCACTTTTCTCCTTTTTTCATCATACCTAAGGACTCTACACTATCTAGTGGATTGTCCACTGGTAGATCCCTCCGGTTATGGCGGATCGTGGGAACAAATACCTAACCTAACCATCCTTATAACTCCATGCATAAAGTAAAATGGTCGGTCTTTTGGTACAGTTCTTTCTTCTTTGAAACCAATTGAAAAATCATTTGGAAAATCAATCAAGGTACTTGTGATCTGAGATCAAAGCATTTTGTACCTTAATAGTTTTGATCATTTAGAAATGCTCCCCTCAACATGTGCATATGATTTAAAATTGTTTGGCACATGGAGGCAAGAGTTCTTTGAAATAATTTCTTTGAAATAATTTCTTGATCACAATTTCATACGAAAAAGCCATTTGATTTTCTTTGGTAAATTCTCCCCTCAATATGTGCATAGGATATTTGAAATCATTTTATCACATAGAGGCAAGAGTTCTTTGAAGCACATCCACGATCACAAAGCCATTAAGAAACCATTTGAAAACTCAATCAAGGTACTTTATAAATCACTTTAAAAAGCTTTTGTACCTCGATAGTTTATTTGCTCCCCCTCATATGTGCTTGAGATTGGCGTTGCACATATGAAGAGGCAGCTGCACAATTAAATCAAATATGATCACCTTTTATCAAATTTCATTATTAAATCACAAATTCTCCCCGATCAAAAATATCAAACCCTTTGAGATTTTGGATCCCAAGTGATTTAATTAGGTTTAGAAAACATGGGAGAAAATGTTGTTTAAATACTCATCTGGTTTTTGGATAAATCCTCCTCCTCAACATGTGCATTGTGTTGAAATCGTTTGGCACATGGAGGCAGGAGTGCCTTTAAAGGACTAAAACCAATTCCATTTAAACAGATTTGAGATTTAAATCACGATCTCTCCCGCGATCAAAAATTTCAAACCATTTGAGATTTGTGATCCCAATTGATTTAAATCATTTAGAAAATTTTGGGGAAAGGCGTGGCAAGATTTAATTTTGAAAAATGACAGATAAGGACCATTTTAAGACATTAAAGATTGTTAGTGTCGGGTATGATAGTTTTAAGAGATCTTTTAGGTAAAATAAAACAATTTCACAATCAAACAAGAACAGAAAAATTTCATTTTGAAAGATCTTGATTCTAAAGAAAATCATACCATGACATAACATTAAATCTTTAGATCACCACTTAATTATTGTACAAAGCGGAACTTTTGTGAAGAAATATTGTTTGAAAATATTTTATTTTAAATCACTCTCCCCTCAATCCATGACAGAAGTCAATAATTGAGTGACTTAGGTTTTGATAAAGAAGTCGGTGATTTTCAAAATTTTAGTTCAATTTATTTTCAAAACAATATTTTCCATTTTCAAAACAATTTAATCAAATTATTCAAAATTGTTAAAAAATGGTATCTGCACAAAATACGTTAGGTGGTTGAGAAGCTTACTTTGTTGTTCTGTAGGGTTTGGAAGAGAAACCGTCTGCTGATGCAGTGAGACTTCTTCTTACGTTGCATTTTGAATGCCAAGTGAGGTCAAATTAAGCTCCGTTTCTTCAATCACTGAAAACCATCTGCGATGCAGTGAGACCTCTTCACGTTGCATTTATGCCAACTCTCCATAGAAGTCAATTAAGCTCCGTTTCTTCATTTGTCAACCCAAGATATAGTTACCCTTTCCTTTCGGCATCCAATCATCTTCAATTGTGGGATCCGGATGGGAACATTCTTATATACCAATATACACTGCATCGTTAGTCACACATACAGATATATGGTGGTCGACACCCCAACAACAATCGACTAATTCAAGTCAATTCAACATATCAATCAGTTCATATAAAGCATGGGAATAATGTGTTTCATCAAACTCTAATCATCTAATCCTAACAATCATATCCTAGGCACCTAGTCCTTCAACATAGGTTAACATCATTTTAATTAAGCATATTAGGATAATTAAGAAAGCTCGTTAGATGATATAGATTTGAAAACATTCTCCCCTCAATCAATGACTCATTTTATGAAAAGTTTAAAAGCGCTGAAGTCATTGATTGAGTTTTCAAATTTTATAAAAAACTCGAATCGATTGTTTTAAAACTCATTTTCCACCATTTGAAAACAACAAATATTTTTCGAAGAATTTTAGACGGAAAAACATTTGTGTAGGAGCAACGATCCTTGACATACTTTCCTTGTTTTGTTTTAGGATAAGTGCACGAAATTTTGAAAATTGTTTAAGCGCAGCACTTTCCTTTCTTGAAGAGCGGGTTGCTATCTGAAATAATAGCAAACCATGTTTTAAGCGCAGTTCTGATCAAAGTAGCGCAAGCCATTATTTGAAGCCAGGGTTCTGATCTGAAATAGCGTAAGCCATAGTTTTATGACATGTTTAGAAAGAAATATTTACACCTCCTGCTCGAACTTCATCTAAAGTCCGGTGCCATTATTGAATGACATTTCTAAGACCGTAGATGTTATCGATACCAGAAGACATGTCTTGAGAAAACATATTTTTGGTATTTTTCAATTTTAATTTTATGGGCTTTTGTTAATTTTATATTTTTCTATTTTGTTTTGTTGGTTTTATATTTTTCTATTTTCTTTTTGTTGGTTTTATATTTTTGTATTTTGTTTTGATAAATATTTACAAAGATAGAGTAGATGATATAGTTAAAGAAGATGATGATACGAGTAACGAGATAAGGATATCGGCGACACGTTGTAGAAGATAGATGTCATCAACTCTTAAACATTCACCACCAAAGCTTCCAAGGCTCTTGAATGAAAATAGAACCATGAGAAGAAGTGAGACTTTGGCAGCTTCCCCAAACCAAAAATCCTTTAGCTGAGCAGATTGAAGCTCTATTTCAAGCTTGCCTTGGTGCCTGAAGAAGCACACCATTATCATAAATCCGTTGCTCCTTTCAAGAATAATCACCATGATTCTTCGATTCGGTTATATCATCAACGAAACAGACGTATCATCCCACACATAAAACAATCTTCTCAAATTTCATTACCACGAAGTCGAAGCAATCCATTCAAAAAGGTGTCAGAACAATTCCCCAGTAGTTGAATTGATCAGGTCGGTCTCTTAGACTAGAGCTCACGAACCGAATACACATACCCGAAGACAAAGAAACATACCATAGTAGCAGATTAAGTTCAATAGCCAAAAGAATAACCCGATGTATACTTTTCTCTCCCTTTCTGAAGAAGTGTATGGCTCGAACCAGTACCCGAATACCCAAAGAGAATAACCGATAACATTGAAGCGGGCGAATCGCGATTATCTCTGCGGGTGACAATCTGCGGATGTCAACTCGAATAAGTGATTATATCTCTGAATCCTGATTAAGCCCTCAAGTAAAGCAGTGAGCATCCAATGTACACAATCTCTCTCCACGATGATTGTGATAACGTCAAAATCATCACACACTTGTGTACCTCTTTCATCTTTAGAAACTAACTCTTCCATCTCTTCCCAGCATAGTTGGAATAAAAAACTTTGAGCATACATGAGTCAAACCTTGAGTTTCTCTGCGGTAATGACAATTGTCTTCAGGGATATCTTCAATCACTTAGAAGTATTAAACTCAAGTCAAGATTTTCGGCGTATAGATGTGTGTCTCCACTTTCCCCTTCAGTTTAGACACTTGATCGGCAACTCATTGTAAGCCATTATACTAGAAATTTGTTGAGAGATAGAAAAAGCGAAGTCTTTGTTGAGAATCAACATCGCTTTGAATAGGTGAGCAAGTCTAATTGGGATTAAATTACGACATATCGCATTCCCCGATTAGTGCTCTCCCCAGGCAAACAATCTTTTTGATAAATGCAGTTAAGAAAGTCTTTAGATCATTAAATGCAACTCGTCTTTGGTCTTCTAACATATAGCAAGAAATGTAGAAACGGTATGAGCTAAGACCTTCTTCAGATTGTCTAGTTGGGGAATAGATAGTTAACATCTTCAACTTCACCCAAAAAGCATCCCTTTAAAAGCATCCATTAACTTACATCTTGCAAATCCCCTTAACTAAAATCCCTCCCAATCAAACAAGAACAGAAAGATGTTCATCAAGGAAATCAGCAATCGGGCAAGCGAACACACAAGATGGTAACACCAAACTACCAATCACATCAAACAAGAACAGATAGATTGTTTGGAATCATCATGTTGATGTATACGTGAAGCATTAACCGAAAGCACTTTGTCGATAAACTCATCAATCCGAGTGAAGATGTCAACCAACGGCTCTTAGAGAAAAACTCCATGTGAAGATGACCCGATAAGAAGAAGCTCGGTTCTTACATGAGTTTAGAGCCGTATGACCATTTATATTCTCAAATATCAATCAACAATGCAAAAATTCACACTTCTTCTCCCCTCAAGAATTGCATACGGAGATGCCATTCTTGATTAAATAAGTGAAAATCATCCAAATGTTCTATTCACACTTCTCTCCGCAAAATCAGCACATGATGTCGCCATCTTCATTATAATCGAGCAAGTGGAATGAAAACAATCAATGTGGTAGCGGTTCACTTTATGACTGAAGCACATGGAAAAAACATGAAGCATGTTGATGAGAATGGTCATTAATTAGAAGATTTCTCTTCTTCAGAAGATAAAGCGCACTGAAGCGTACACTTTTCTTTTCTTTGGAGTACGAGGCCTGAACTGATGTGAACAGACGTCATAGCCGATTGAATATCAATGTTGAGTAACATGAACCCGTGAGTTATGAGATATCAATCCTTTTGTTATCCATACTTTAAGCGAGTCCATGTATTGAAGGATCGAAGTATCACTGCCCGAGTAAGGACTACTGCACTAATATTACAAACTTGATTGCATATATTATGGTTAGTGACATCATATCAAATCCAACCCTTTGGGGTTTCACGGTCAACATTGAGAATGCCATTGGTAAACATCTTTCTTGTAGGTATCCACCTAAGTCGGCATCCTAAAAGTTCTACCAGATGGTATCCACTTATGGCAAGGTCTAGGATTGTAAGGCTTAACATCATAGTGAGAAACTTATCCTTTTTCCTAGTTTTCAAAGATTTAGCAGTTGGTAACCATCTAGGTGAGGCTTTTGGTTTCATTTGCTTCATATGCCCTGTGGATGACTTAGTGTAAATCCTAGACTTAACAGGTTGTACCATTGCATGAGCATTTACTCTCTTCAGGGATTTTGTGAAACATTTATCATGATTAGCATTAAAAATACATTTAGACACTTTGAGCAAGCAGCTTGTTTGGATTTAGAAATAGATCTAGATTTCTTAGAGTGATCTGCTATGGGAATAGCTTTAATCAAAACGCAACTACTCTTAGATGTATGCCAATCCCTAGTCTTTAGATTAGTGTTCCTAGGTAATAGTTTAGAACTACTAGCAGTGCCTTGAAATCTAGAAGAATTCATCATCCTAGGTCTTGCACCTAAAATTCCGTCTTTACGATTCTGTGCCTTCTTTCTAGCCATTTCAAGATAAGAGTTCTTATACAAGTCATTCATGTCAATTTTCCTAGGCAAGTGAGGTGAAGTGACTGGTTTTGTCAAAACTTGTTCCGCATCAACTTGGGAGGCAAACCGCGTTTTTGAAAATTTTGGTCGTTCAGATCTAGACGCATTCGGTTGTCTAATAGCTGGTTTCCCCAAGTTTGATGGTTTTGAAAACTTAGTGTTCACACTATTCCCTGTTGTTTTACTGAGCTCATTTTTTAAAGCAACAATGCGAAACTCTTTTCTTGAAGTTGAGCTTTGAGTTCATCAATCTTTGCTATCAAATGGGTTTGTTTGTTCCATTGACTTAGTTCTAGCTTCTTTGACAGAGTCACTTAGTTCTATGTGATGCTTTCTCAAGACTCATTTTCCTTAAGTAATTTAGCCACATAAATTGACAGTTCATTATTTCTTGTTATAGTAGCATCAATGTCTTGTGTATTCATGACTAAATTACTTTTCACATTCAAGACATAAATATGTTTCTTTAGATTGTAAATGGTTGAGTCTTTGTCTTGAAGCTGAGCTTTCAAAGTGTTAATTTCAAAAAGTTCACGGAATTCAGGAAGTTCGGGATTTTTACATGGTTTGTTAAGTTGAAAACTTTCTTCTTTACTCTATATCGCAATTTCAAGTGAAATGCAATGTTTTCAAGATTTGAGAATTTGTTTGAAAGTTCATCAAAAGCCTTTTATCAACCATATCTTTTGTTTTGAAACACTTAATCTCAGACTCAGCCTCAGTTGTAGAACATTTATCAAAGACATGTTCAACATCATGATCAGTTTGTTTAAGAACTTTAGCAGATGCACTATGTTGAACAGTTAAGGGTACCTCATTGCATGACACTTGTTCAATTATCGGTCTGATATCTGCATCCATATCATGTGTAACAAGAGTCACTGGACCGTTGGCTGCGTCAAGCTTATCTATCTCTGAGCCTCTGTATTCAGTGTCAACTGATCAACATCTGGTGCATTACCGACTCAACATTACAATCTTTTGATTGTGCGCCATTCATTCCCATTTGATTTTAGCATCTACTTCTTGTGTTAAGAGTAGCGAAGAAGCTGGTTATCATTCTTTGTTGTTTCGATATTCGCATTCAGCAACACCCGACCTTTCGATACATTCCCGATATCACAAATATCTCTCAATGCACGACTCTCATCTACTTTCTCATCAACTTTTCATCTTTCAGGTAACTTCCTCAATATACTTCTCCACATTATCCATGAGATGGATAAGTGTCTCCGTGAAAACGCTAATTTCCATTCTAGTGTGTCTCTTGAAGGACATTTCAGTCATGTCTTGATCATAATCGGATGTGAATTCCCTTCTAATGAATGGCTGAAATAGTTTGTAGATCACTTGAAGTGCAGCGCTGGAATTATCCTTATGAACCTTCTCTTTGCCAAGTTGTAGCTCCAATTGCTCTAGGTTTAACAGAGTTCTGTTAATGTGGATAAGTCCGACGGAAGAGGCAATACATGTTCGTTCCATTGATGTGGGTAGAAGTAACATGAGGTGAGTGAAGTTGTTGATAAGGTTCAATCTTTCTTTCCTTTTGCATGGCATTCTGTAGCCTTGAGCAGTGCAAATCTATCCCATTCGACTCGGAGCATGAAGAACACAAATCATCATTGATTGATTCCATCATCGTAACCGTTGATTATAGCTAATATTCTCATGGTTGTCCTCACATCATACAGTTTGAGTACTTACGAAATCACTGATCAGGTGTAGGACATGATGTTGATGAATCCACGGGATTTTACAAGTCTATGATTTAAACTGAGAAATAGATTCTTTCGCGGGATTTTACAAAATCAAGACCAAACCGTTAAGCAATGACCAATGGAACGTGTTAAGTTGACTGATGGATTGTCAAAATGATAGACAATTGTGTGTTAGGACATATAATTGTTTGTAGGATTAGCAGAGATGTTGTTTGGTTGAGATTTGGATTGGTTTATGCACGATTTTCACGAGAAATTTAGGTCTAAAAACATAAAACCTCAATAACCTTGTGCGGCGGTTAGCCCTCGAAGGTTTACGAATGAACTTCACGGTCGTTTTGAAGGGTAGAACGCTGAAAACGGAGTTACGGTTCAAAAGTTATAGCCGTTTGAAGTTTTGTCGGGAAAAGTCAACAAGTCGCTAAGAATTCTTGAACCAAATCGCTAAGACCAATGCTAGGACCCAGTCGCTAAGATAATGCACAGTAAGCTAACACCTAATTCGCTACACATTAAAGTCCTACTGATCCAATTAAGCTAGATAAGTGCAAGCCATTAGTAGTAACTCGCTAACCTCAATTAAGCTAAGCGAAACTTTGTGACAATTAGCTACTCAAGTCGCTAGGAATACAAGTCGCTAAAGACAACTAAGCTTCTGACCAAGTCGCTACCACCAAGTAAGCTACGGTAGTGGAGAGTCCTTACTTGTCTTGTAAATCGCTAGGTAAGTCGCTAGCTCAAACACAACTCGCTACAAAAAATGTGAAACAAGTAAATACGAAGAAACTTTTAAAATGGCTCAAGTCGCTAGCATGAAAACACATAAACACCACTTTTCAATCCAAAACAACCCAACAAGATGATTTAAGCCTTCCAAATCACAACCTAAACACTTATGATGATCCTAAACACAAAAGTACAATCAAAATCAAAACTTTAACACAAGAAATCAACCAAATGATGCAAAAACCACTAAACTTTCTCAAACTCAAAAACCACCTAAAACCACTAGAAATCCAAAGATATGTAAGAGATGATCTAACCATGGCTCTTGATACCAATTGTAACATATTGGATTTCATAAACACATCACATAACAATATATGGTTTGAATTATGTAGAGTTTAGAGAGAAAGTGGAAACCTTTCTAGAGAGAGTGAAAAACTTAGAAGGTTAGATTAAGATGAATGAAAGGTCCAACCCTCTACCTTGGGAGGTAGGGTATTTATAATTACAAACTAAGCGTCCTCCTTGGATTGTGGATCAGGCATACTGATGGGTAAAGACCGTCCTTCCTCACGGTGTTACTCTAAACTAAATAACTAACTAATAAAACGATAAATAGTATGTCTGAGCTAACTTATGCTATATTATATTTGGGGTGACCGATACTTCACTATGGAATTTTCTAATTCCTAACAAACACCAAATGTTAAAAGATCATTTCGACGATTATGGAATCATAAATAACATGGACGACTGTTAATGTGTATAGGTTCTGAGAAGAAGGAGTAATCCTTTGCTTTCCGTATTTCTACTTTTCGATCATTTGCTGGAATAAAGATGCGGATATTACGACCTTTTAGGTAAAGGTTCCTGCATTTTCTTTCGTTAGCTTTTCTATTAGGGTTTCCTAAGCCTGCTATGACCTCCGTTTTGTTTGGTATTTGCTTATCGAACTCGATTTGAATTAGAAACTTATCGATTTTGAACTATATGATATGAAAACTTCGATTTTTAAAATATGAATAACAACGATAAAATATGATGCGTATGGAGTTATGACATTGATTTGACCTAAGATAGTTTGACACATAGGCCAAATATTTCTAGTCATGGGGGTTTCCATGTCGTATCAGGTGATACCTCGATATGACTCTAGGGATAGAGTGATGTTCACGCCACGTTCTGGATGGTGGAGCATATTTTATATATGTAGGAAGAGCGTATGGATGCATCCTAGATCTTGTTATCGTTATACATTTATATGTTATCTGATGATTGATCTTTAGCGTGCATACACGTCCTTCATAACTACGGTAGGTCTCCCTACAAATGTTGCCTTCACGAGAAATGTTGCCTTCACGAGAAATGTTGCCTCATGAGAATATGATTATGATCGATATTATTTGTTTACGGGCTGCGTTAGTAGTTAACTATAAACTTAATTGGTTAATTGATTTATACTTTGAAAATGATTATGATTTTGCTATCTTTAAGTTTCATATATTTAGAGTATCGATATTGTTTAGTATTAGCTTTGCTTTTCATATATCATTCCTTTGGGCTTTTGAGCTCAGCCGCATTCTTTTCTTCAGCGGTATTATCTAAGAATTAATTTGAGTTTTCAACTTTTGGGATGAGTGCATGAGTGGACTTACACTTAGAGTTTTTTAGCTTTGATCTTATGATCTTTAAGACTTCATTATTCAGATATTTGTAGGAGTTTATTTTCTCTTTGGGACCTATGTATTGAAGTCGTGTTGACTTGAATTATTTCCGCATTTATGTTAAGATTTCTTTTGGTTGTTTATGTTTGCTTTGATATGACACCATTGCTTGTGATTCCTTTACCCTTGTCGGGTCGGGGCGTTACAGTACTTCTACCGATTACTCTACTTATCTAATTATCTAATTATCTAATGACTATGGGTAGTTTATGTCTAATTGATGTGTACTCGTATGATGATTAAAAATGTGTTTACCTGAATCTTTATTACTCCCCAGTTATCTTTATTGATCGGTTGAATTGTCACACCTTATCTTACTTGGATTTTATTTCTAAGATTAGTAGGGTATGCATTACCCCCTAGTTCTTTGAGGTTATCTCGCGGTTATGATATGTCACAGTCGGTAAGCCTAAGCTATCATTCATAGACCACACATTCATAAATCATACTTTCGAGCAATAAAATACAACGAATGATTCTAGTCGCATCTAAGCCAATTCACAATTAAGATAAGAAACAACCTAACAATAATTAATAACTAGGTTCCATAGATCTAAGCAAACACACAAGAAATTTAGCTAGACATGGTAAAAAAGCAAGCATACACACAATCAATCGAATTTGGGATGACATAATGGTACTTTGGTTAAAATACTTATCTGATGAAAATTGTAAAATAGGGTATGGGACCTAATCTTTACATCCCAGTAGGACTACAAGCGAATTAGGGTTTTACTCCAAAGTCTACCTCTAAATGCGAGAAAAATCAAATTCTATATATAATTTACAATGTCAGCGACAATCCTGCGGCACACTGGATGGGGCGCGTCACTTCAGCGAATCATTAGGTTATCTTTCTGGCCAAGTCATCGATGGGACGGAGTCACCTTAGAGTTTTGATCTTTGCCAGTCTTCATATGGGACGTCGTCTGGATTCTAGATCTTGGCCGTCTGAGTAGAAAGTTAAACGTCACACCCTTCTTCTTTAGAATGTGGCCGTCATTTTGAATATTCCGAGAATTCTCCTTGAAGCGTCTAGTTCATGTTTGATCAAATCTTAGCCAGAACAGCGGCATTAAGCCCTTTGATTGGGGCGCCGTCAGGATTCACGTTTGGCACTTAGTGAAAGCCGATCTTGACTTTGTCATTTCTTCATATATTTGCTCCTTTTACGTCCAATGTGCTTCATTCCGACATTTTGCTTCCAGAGACCTAAAAAGTGAAAGGAGCAGAAATTAAGTAATGCTTAGGATATAAAATTGAAGTTAGATTTAGGGATTAAATGACCCTCAAAAAGTGTACATTTTAAATCCTTATCAAACCGCGTTGGTCTATCCAACTCTCTTTCATATGATGTCATTCTCATCCTCATAGGTACTTTTTTTTGGGTACATATTGTCTTCACTTCTTTTCAATGTCATAATAGTCCATGTCGGTCAAAACCATGTTAATACTATCTACTTCATTGTCACCTAGAATAGGTCATATTTATAGTTAAGTATCCAATCAATGAACTAATTTATCTTCATGCTATCACTTTTATATTTAAGCATTTTCTTTGGTATCTCCATTATAACATTCTTAGATAGAACGCATTATTCATTACTCTTGGCTTGAAGCATATAAGAACTTGATCAAAACAATAGGTTGTTAGCTTCAATAAATCACTCAAATCCTTAACCATGCATCATTGAATTGCAATTTCTATTCATATTTTTCTTCCCTCTTAGTATTGGTCACTTGACATTCTGAAAAGTTGTATGAGTCATATTTTTATATTAGTTGCTATACATACGAGTTTCTAACTCCTTAATAGTTTTCTATGTTATCACCACCTTCATCATCACTTTCACTAATCATCACCACCATGGATTAGCAACTTACTATAAATCTTAAGTCATGTACGAGTTATCACACTTTATGAATCTAGTAATGACACCAAAACTAGCACCAATAGCTTTAACTCTTTATATTCCAACTTCACTTCATATCTTCTTTCTAGGCATATTTTTGTAGGCTCTTATCATATTAAATTCTCTCCTTTCTTATGATTGTAATTAGGAGACTACTCTTCATGAGATCTTTGATTATATCATTTATATATCACATATATACATCTTATTTTTCTTTGTAAAAAAAGATGAAATATATTGCACTAATATTTTTCATTGTAGGTTCATCATCATATACACTCGATTGTATATAACTTACTCATCTAAGGATGAAGTTTGCATCATTACTTTTTCTTATTTTGAAACTATGACACCCTCGAACAGAGGGAATATCCTAAGCTTTTCTGATTGATTCCAAGCAGTCAAGTCTAATCACGCAAGGTACCACTTGTGAAATGACATATGAGACTTAAACTGCTCAAAACCAATACAATGAATCGAGGAGAGTATAGAGTCTCCAGGTCGTTATGTCGGCCGAGCTATCTGATGGATCAATCAGCGTCTAGTGATCGAGAAATTTGAACTAAAGAATTGTGATTATGATTATAACTACAGAAATATCAAACAAACACAAAGGCTAAAAATGCAAATTAAATTAAAAGATAAAATCTATTAAATAAGCTATCACTAAAATTAAAATGATGTTTTGTTTTATGATTTTCTGGCTGAAATTAAAATCTACGCGACGTACAAATTAAAAAGTGAAACTAAGTCAATATTAACCCTAAAAATATGAAAATGAAGTTTTTACAATCCTAGTGATATAAGAAAATATTTAGAAAAATAAAATTATTTTTATAACTAATTATCTAATTTAAAACTATTTTTAACTATTAATTAATTACCTAAAATACAAGAAAATGTGAAATAAAGCTAGAAAAATAAAATTATGAAATGGAAAAGTCTAAAATATCAAAATAGACTTTTCAAAACTATTTTTGTATTTTTATGACTATTTTTCTATTTTCTAGGAATTTTAAACTATTAAAATCTAATTAAATTACTAAAAATTACCAAATGAACTATGAAAAATCTAGAAATTACTTTTCACTTTTTATATTTTATCTAAGCCTGAGAAAAATGAAACTTATTTTTTGAACCTTTTAAATTTTTTGTATTAAATGCTATTTAAAAAGTGCTAAAAATTAATAAAAATCAAGAAAAATAGTAAAGCAGTAGAGAAAATCTGAAAATTTCAGGAAAATTCTAAAATAATATTAAGAAGCTATGAAAATTGGAAAAACAAGTGCTTGTGTACAAGATTATGGAACTGATGTGAGAGGTGCTTATAAATATAAACCTTAAATAATAAATAGTTAAAAACAGGCAACCACACTATAACAAGAAGCTATGATTAATAAAAAGTGACCAAATGAAACTCAAATCAACAAGTTATAACCACTGATTACCCAACTAACAGTTTGATGATTTGGATTTAAAGCTAAAAGCAGGTTTATGGTCCTACTTGAGACGGAAATAAGCAACCAAATAAGCTCTAAACTAAAAACCAATTATTGGTATCTCAACTAGACCTAAGCATTATCTATGACCAAAGACTAGACGGAAACATACAAGCTCAGTGCAAGCTTGTTAAATCTGAGAAACCACTTCATTATTAGGTGAGTGGTGCGAGGCTGAAAGTGCCAAGTTTGAGCTTATCTTGATAATTGACAAAAGCTAAAACCAGATGTGAGTCTTATAAGACCTCCTAATAGACTACTTATAACCAAAATTCAGACCACGAAACTTTAATGAACCCTGTGTCTCATTTGCAATTTACTGCATAAAACCAACTTTTCACCATTTTGACTTTTTGAAACAAAGACCAGTTGACTTTCTTGAGATTTGATCAATTTTATGATCTGAGTGTAATATGATATGTAGAAGCTCTAACAACCTTTGTTAATACTTTTTAACCAATTATGAATGATTTTCTCTTTTAAAAAAAATCAACGATTGGCTGTTGGATTCAAAATGACAATTTTGACTTTTTTATGATGTTGCGAGACCAAACTAAGACTGAAATGAGTCTATTATGGCTAAACAAACTTGCACAAACCAAAAGTTATACACTGAAACATCCTTTAACACCTTTTTTAAACTATAAATCCAAACACCCTTATAACTACATTTTGAGTACAAAGCAGACCCAACTCTTAACCAACTTGTAATTGTGATCAATCTAAGTTAACTTAACCTAAACACTACTTGAAAAGACGATTTGAAGCAGTTTTAACCACAAATCAAACAATGCAAAAGAAACTTAAAATTTCACTTACAAGTCCAACCACAATGGTTAGCCAATCTGAAACAATGGACCACTAACCTATCAAACCCACAACCTAGCTCAATATCAACCAATATCCATATTTGCTTCACCATTGACCATCTTCATCACCAATTTTGACCCTGTTTGACTTTCTTTGACCAATATCCAAATGTGTTTAAATCTTGAATTTAAGTTTATAAAAAACCTTTATATAAGCTTGTAAAAGTATAGAGCGAGAAATGAGATGATTGAAGTTTGTGTACAAGAGTTAAACTTGGAAATTTGTAACATGAACCAAAATGATGATTGTAAACTTAAACTGAAATTGGTACTTGAATTTAATTGCAATACACTTGAACACTTAAGTTTAATACATTTTAACCAAAAATACAAGTCTATACAGAAATAACAACTTGACATAAAAGCGACATAAGAAAGAAATTAAAAACTAGAAATTTGCTCCTCTTGCTTCCTTTTGCTTCTCTTTTTATCCCAATGCTCTTTCTCTCCGAACATTTCCCAACAATCTAAGCCATTAGATGGCTTTGAAATGATCTCAACCATTCAAAATGGTTTTTGGCGCCAAATTCTTTGTGACAGATGGGAGAGATTGATGAAATGGGGAGAAGGCATTTATTGCCTTTGGAGTTTGGTGGGCGGGGACATGGTGAGGTGATAGGGTGAGTTGGTGGAGAAATGGTGGCTGGATATGGTGGGCGGACAAGGAGAGAGGAAAAGCGGGGAGAGATTGTGTTTATGCGGTCTTGACCAGATATTATATAAAGGGGGTTCAAAATGGTATTTGTGAGGGTCCAGGATAAAAGCGAGGGTCCATTTGGTTTGACAAGGGTCTAAATGGGAGTTAAAGGTTAATAACCACAAGGACCTCTTTTGTAAATCTGAAACTTCAAGGATGCTGCGATTCTGAAAAGTTGCTCCAAGGACTAAAACTGACAATCTCACAAAGTACAAGGACCAAACTTGCCATTCTCCAATTTCCAGGGGCCATTTTTGCCAAATTTGAAACTTGAAGGACCAATTTTGTAATTTTCTCAAACTTTTGACATTTTTCACCAAAGGACTAAATTTGACAACTTATGATTTTAAAAAGGACCTTTGGTGATTTTTCTTTTGAAATTATGTGCTCAGGGGTTGTTTTGACAACTTTTGAAACTTGGGGGACTGAAACGCCAATTCGCAAACTTTGCTCATTTTTATCGATTTTAAACATTTTTTCTGAAACATATAAAATACAATTTTGGAATATTTTCAGTATTTTGATGCATTTGTGAGCATTTTTAAGCGTTTTGCAGTTCAGATTTGACCAAAATGATGAGTATTTACACACTTCAATCCCACACTAAACTATTGCTAGTCCCTAGCAATCTTTTGAAAAAACTTAATGGTTTGATCTCTTTACCAAGCCATTACTTCGGAGTAGCCAAATGTTTCATTCAAGCAAAACCATGGTACACCGATAACCAGATGATTTATTGGCAAATCATAAACCATATAACGGATTTGATATGTCTTTACGTGCCATACGGACTAGCATCTTAGATAAATTATCAGAATTATCTTTGGTGAGCTGAATACCAATTATGGTTTTCCACTGCCTTTACCACAAGCCATAACCTTCGGGCTAGCAACTCACTTTTTAGGATATGGTGAGTTGAGAACCATACAATTTTGGGCAAATTGCAAGCCATATAAGCGGTTGAGAATCTTTACCAAGAGCGTTTGCTCTGGATTAGCCAATCCTTTAGTCTTATAGACATGGCGGACTGATAACCAATTGAGTAAGTGTAGAACACTTACTCCAAAAAAAATTTTGGCCAAAAACGGGGGAATTGGGCGATATAATTACATGATAAAATTCGCGAGAATTCGATATAATTACATGATAAAATTCGCGAGAATTCCCCCCCACACTTAGAAATGAATATTGCCCTCAATATTCAAAGTAATGCGGCGGTTATCTGAAACAAAACGTGGAAATACTACGGCCATTATTTAGAAAGAAGATTTTTTTTTTTTTTTTTTTTTTTTTGTAAACACTTATATACACAACATGTGGGGCAACTCCCCCACACTAGGGTGGCAGAAAATAGAAAGAAGTCAGAAATATGGGTGAAAACCCATACAGTGTGCTATTGTTTTTGATTCCAAGTAAGCTAGCTTGACTCGATCCGCATTCATTTGTTCATGGGGAAATGCGTGGAAAACCAATCTCGATCGGACTTTCGTTCAATGTTAATGAACATATGGACATCGAAAGTTCCACACCGACGAGATACAACCGCGGTATTGTTAATAGTAGAAACTATAAAGGAGGATACCGGGGTCAAAGATGGTGTCCTCATTCCCGAAAGAGAAAAGGAAAAGAGCAACCACACCATCTGTGAAGAATGGAATAAAGACGTACATGAGAATGCATGTCCATTCCTCGAAGAGAAGCAAATCACCGTTTTGACATCTTTAAGCTTAAACTTGAAGCAGATGGTGATTGTCAAGAAGATGTAGGGAGGAGGGTGGGAAATGGTTCTTCAATCAACGGACTTTCCAGAAAAGGATGTCTCCTTCCGGATCAAGGTAAGTGTTATCAATTCCCGTTGGAATTGACTCATCACTAAGAAAGGCCTCGACTTCATTCCAAAAGTTGTCATCTTCCTCATCGGAGTTGAGAGAAGGAATGGAAGAGTTAGGAATAAGACTAGAAGGATGATGGATCATTTTGAGCAATTCATCAATGGGAAGAATGTCCCATTGGATCACAAACATCATCATCCAACGAGATGAAAAAGAGAGAGTTTGGTTTCATCCACAGACTTAACAATCTCGATGCGACAAACTGAAGCCGGAGGTGGGACAAGTGGTGTGCTCTTAGAGCTAGCAGTTTCCACCACTTCCGATGAAGTCTCCGATTCTAGATCATCGTCATCATCATCAAGAACACTCTTGACTTCCTGGTACAACTTTCAAACCATTTGCTTGAACCGGGGTACAAAGCTTTGAGCTCGCGTTTTTGGTGAACACTCTTAGCAGGTGAAATTTGAGAGTGTTGCATTGATTCTTTCAGATTTTTGATCAATTGTGGCAACACTCTTTTTGTATAGAGGTTTGGAGTTGGTTGATATTTAAGCGTGAGCTCGTCGTTGTCAACCCGTATGGTCAACTCTTCTGCAAACACATCAATCAGAGCACGACTCGTTCTTAAAGAAGCTCTCCCTAAGATAAGGGGAACTCTAGGATCTGCATCGAAGTCTACTACAACAAATTCAGCATGAAAGTGAAACTTTCCCACTTTCATCACGACATCCCCGGCTATCCCAAGTGGACGAGTTACGGTACGGTCCGCTAGCTCGAGTGTCATACAAGTGGATGAAAGTTTAGGAAGAGACAGTTTCTTCCATCTTGAGTGGCATGAGGTTAATGCTAGCGCCAAGATCGGCCAAGGCGAACATTGAAACATCCCAATAAATACGGGATTAAGAACGGCCAGGGTCTTCAAGCTTTTCGGGAAGCTTATTAAGAATGGCTGCTGAGCATTGCTCATTTAGAGGTTTAAGCCATCTCGAGATAACTTATCTTTGTTGGCCAGTAAGCCTTTAAGCGTGGATGCAAATTTAGGCATTAGAACGAGAGCATCAACGAAGCTTATATCAAAGTGGAGCTCATTGAAGATTTGGAAAAATTTTTCCATTTGCTCTTTGTTTTTGTCTTTGAGCTTCTCATCATTCATTCTTGATGGGTAAGGAAGCTGACTAGACTTTTGAGCCGGGATGGAAGGTATTTCTGGCTCAGGATTTTTCTTCGGAACTTGGGTTCGGACTTGAAGCTTGGACTCTGAAGGTGGGGCGTGTGCGATACCATTGTGGGCTTGAATAATGCACCTTGTCCGTTGTCTCCTTGGTAACTTGACTAAATGCCCCAGGAGGAGGGGGCATTGGAGTCGAAGGTCCATTGTGCGTCTTACCACTACGAGTGGTGACGGCTTTCAACTCGGCATTTGGATTGGGATTGTATTGCTTGGGAATCCTCCAGAAGATGATGAAGCTTTGTTCATATTCATGTTCATGAAACTGCTCATCATATTCTTCAACTCATTTGTCTGCAGAGACAGTGTGGTATCAATTCCCTTTTTAGCTCACCTCTCATGTTATTGATCGAGTTTGCATGAACATGTTTGACTCAGTCATTTTCATGAAGTCATTTGGCATGGGAGCTTGAGGAGGTGGTTGATAACTTTGATGATTAGGAGCTTGAAAAGGTTGTTGATAACCTGTGATTTGGAGCTTGATATGGTTGGTTGAAATTGTTTCGGTTTTGATTGAAATTTTGAGAGTTATTGAAATTTTGTCCTTGATTCGGAACAAGCGATTTTTGATTGCCATGGTTTTGCGGGGAGAAAACGGTGGTGTCATACCGCGAGGTGCACGGTAGTGAGGATCAGCCTGTGGTCGGTATTGATTGTGGTTTACCGAAGCTACGGGAGCTTGGTAAAGGGAAGCATCGGTTGCTTGACAATCATAATACGCATGTGGACCACTACAAATTTCACACACCTTGTTTATGGCTTTGATTGGTTCCTGCTTATGAATTTCGCTTTTGATTTCCTTACCTCTTTATATCATACACTGGATCATATCCGTTAGACTAACGGGCTAACTTCGGAAGAGTTACGGATGAAGAAGCAGGAGTGTTCGGAACATTGACTTTGTTGCGAGAAAAAGGAACTTTGATTTACTCGCAAATTTCAAGCACATCTTTAGGTCACGATTCAAGATATTTACACCGCGGATGCGTTCAAAGAATCTTGATCGTTACAGTTCAACCCATTATAAAAGAATTGACTTGTTGAAGCTCCGTGAATTCATGATGGGGGCATTTACTGAGGAGATCTTTGAATCTCTCCCATGCCTCTCCAAAGTTTTCATCGAAATTTTGACGAAATCGAAATTTCATTTTAAGATTAGTAGTCTTTGATGGAGGGAAGAAGTAATTTACAAACTTTTGAACCAGATCCTCCCAAGTTTCGATGGATCGAGGGTTCTTTTCCACCAAATCCGGTTGTCCCTTCAGTGAGAATGGGAAAAGCATCAACGATTACTTTTGTGGCACATCCTGGAAATTGATAGTTGAAGTCAACTTGTTAAACCAACGGATGTGTGCATACGGGTCTTCTCGATGGACCCGCGGAATTGATTTGAACACAAGTTGGATCAAATGTGTCTTCAATTGAAGTGATCGAGTGATAACGGTAAAACGATGGCATCTCCCAACCTCGGTGGGTGCCTGGAGCATTTCCGCCATAGTACGTTCGTCTGCCATGGTGTTGCTTGAAATAGTACGAATCTCGGGTTCGACTATTTGGGCAGCACGTCTACGAAACGTCGTCTAGGAATTTCGCTAGATCCGCAAAGGACTCAATGATCTAGAAGAGCGAGTGCATCATGCATAGAGTTAACTCTAGAACTCCAGGTAAGGAGAGAAATGGAATTATGAAGATATTCGGATGAGAATGAGAATTATGAAGCGTTTTATAAAAATGGGGTGAGAAAGAATCTTTATGGGTTTTACGGTTTCGAAGCGTCGATATCACAACAAAATCAATTAACACCAAATCGAGGCAAAACAACAGTGAACTTAACCAATAATCCAAGATGAATGGCTTCTTTGAAAAGGTACACCAATCACAAGGACACAAAGGCAAGTTTATATCTTTAGTTCGAACTTATTGTGGTTACTTTTGATTAGGTAGTGCACTGCCTTGGTTTTCGGTGGTTGTCTTTTTAAGTTGTTAATTATTAAAGAAAACGAGAATCTTTGTATTTTTATATTTGATACATATATAGAAACAAAAGAAAAATATTTTTGTGTTTTATACGTTTTGGATGTTTTGGGTTTTGGATTTTTAGAAGAAAATATGGATATATATATATATCACGAGATGGATGATATAAACAAATGAGTGAGGATTAAAACAACTATCTGCCTAAAACGGAAGATAGATCAACCGCGGCTCCCACGGCGCGGCCAAAATTTGATTGATTCCAAGCAGTCAAATCTAATCACGCAAAGCGCCACTTGTGAATGACAGTATGTAAGACTTCAAACGCTCAAAACCAATACAATGAAATCCGGAGAGTATATAGAGTCTCCCCGGGTCGTTATGTCGGCCGAGCTATGCAATGGATCAATCAACGTCTAGTGATCGAGAAATTTGAACGATAAAGGGAATTGTGATTATGATTATAACTACAGAAATATCAAACAAACACAAAGGCTAAAAATGCAAATTAGAGGAAATTAAAAAAGATAAAATCTATTAAATAAACGCTATCACTAAAATTAAAATGATGTTTTTGTTTTATGATTTTACTTAAACTGAAATTAAAATCTACCGCGTACAAATTAAAAAGTGAAACTAAGTCAATATTAACCCTAAAAATATGAAAATGAAGTTTTTACAATCCTAGTGATATAAGAAAATATTTAGAAAAATAAAATTATTTTTATAACTAATTATCTAATTTAAAACTATTTTTAACTATTAATTAATTACCTAAAATACAAGAAAATGTGAAATAAAGCTAGAAAAATAAAATTATGAAATGGAAAAGTCTAAAATATCAAAATAGACTTTTCAAAACTATTTTTGTATTTTTATGACTATTTATCTATTTTCTAGGAATTTTCAAACTATTAAAACTAATTAAATTACTAAAAATTACCAAATGAACTATGAAAATCTAGAAATTACTTTTCACTTTTTATATTTATATAAGCCTGAGAAAAATGAAAACTTATTTTTTTGAACCTTTTCTGAATTTTTTGTATTAAATGCTATTTAAAAGTGCTTAAAAACTAATAAAAATCAAGAAAAATAGTAAAGCAGTGAGAAAAATCTGAAAATTTCAGGAAAATTCTAAAATAATATTAAGAAGCTATGAAAATTGGAAAAACAAGTGCTTGTGTACAAGATTATGGGCTGATGTGAGAGGTGCTTATAAATGCACTAAATAAATAAATGATTAAAACAGCAACCACACTAGAGCGAGAAGCTATGATTAACTAAAAGTGACCAAATGAAACTCAAATCAACAAGTTATAACCACTGATTACCCAACTAACAGATTTGATGATGATTTTGATTTAAAGCTAAAAGCAGTTTATGGTGCCTACTTGAGACAGAAATAAGCAACGAAATAAGCTCTAAACTAAAAACCAATTATTGGTATCTCAACTAGACCTAAGCAGCTATCTATGACCAAAAGACTAGACCTTGAAACGCTTATACAAGCCGGTGCAAGCTTGTTAAAAATCGAGAAACCACTCATTATTAGCGAAGTGGTCGCGAGGAGAAAGTGCCAAGTTTGAGCTTATCACGAAGCTATTGAGCAAAAGCAAAACTTGGTGTTGAGGTCTTATAGACCTCCTAATAGACTGCTTATAACCAAAAAATTCAGACCACAAGAAACACTTTAATGAACCACATTGTCTCAGTGCAATTCTGCATAAAACCAACTTTTCACCATTTTGACTTTTTGGAAACAAAGAAACCACGCTTGACTTTCTTGAGATTTGATCCAATTTATGAAGGATCTAGGTGTAATATGATGTAATGAAGCTACAATAACCTTTGTTAATTACTTTTAAACACAATATGAATGATTTTCTCTTTTAAAAAAATCAACGGTGGCTGTTGGATTCAAATGACAATTTTTTGACTTTTTATGATGTTGCAGACCAAACTAAGACTCAAATGAGTCTATTATGGCTAAACAAACTTGCACAAACCAAGTTATGCGAATACATCTTTAACACCTTTTAAACTATAAATCCAAACACCCTTATAACTACTTGTTTGAGTAAGCAGACCCAAACTCTTAACCAACTTGTAATTGTGATCAATCTAAGTTAACTTAACCTAAACACTCTTTGAAAAGGCAGATTGAACAGTTTTAACCACAAAATCAAACAATGCAAAGAAACTTAAAATTTCACTTACAAGAGTCCAAACCACAATGGTTAGCCAATACTGAAACAATGGACCACTAACCTATCCAAACCCCTAACCTAGCTCAATATCAACCCATATCCATAGCTGCTTCACCCATTGACCATCTTCATCACCAATTTTGACCCTTTTGACTTTCTTTGACCAATATCCAAATGTGTTTAAATCTTGAATTTAAGTTTATAAAAAACCTTTATAAGCTTGTATAAGCTACTAAGAACTGAGAAATGAGATGATTGAAGTTTGTGTACAAGAGTTAAACTTGGAAATTTGTAACAGTGAACACAAAATGATGATTGTAACCTTAAAGCTGAATTGGTACTTGAATTTAATTGCAATACACTTGAACACTTAAGTTTAATACATTTTAACCAAAAATACAAGTCTATCTGAAATAACAACTTGACATAAAAGCGACATAAGAAAAGAAATTAAAAACTAGAAGATTGCTCCTCTTGCTTCCTTTTGCTTCTCTTTATATCCAATGCTCTTTTCTCTCATACAAACATTTCCCAACAATCTAAGCCATTGGATGGCTTTGAAATGATCTCAACCATTCAAAATGGTTTTTGGCGCCAAATTCTTTGTGATGATAGGAGAGATTGAGTGAAATGGGGGAGAGGCATTTATTTCCTTTGGAGTTTGGTGGAGGCTGGGGGGACATGGTGAGGTGATAGGGTGAGTTGGTGGAGAAATGGTGGTGGATATGGTGGGGAGACAAGGAGAGGAAAACGGGGGAGAAGGGTGTGTTTATGCGGTCTTTGACCAGATATTATAAAGGGGATCAAAATGGTATTTGACAGGGTCCAAGGGATAAAGGCAGGGGTCCATTTGGTTTGACAAAAGTCTAAATGGGAGTTGAAAGGTTAATAACACAAGGACCTCTTTTGTAAAATCTGAAACTTCAAGGACCACTGCTTTGCCAATTAGAAAGTTGCTCCAAGGACTAAGCCTGACAATCTCACAAAGTACAAGGACCAAACTTGCCATTCTCAATTTCCAGGGGCCATTTTGCCATTTGAAACTTGAAGGACCAATTTTGTAATTTTCTCAAACTTTTGACATTTTCACAAGGACTAAATTTGACTTATGATTTTAAAAAGGACCTTTGGTGATTTATCTTTTGAAATTATGTGCTCGAGAACTTGTTTTTGACAACTTTTGAAACTTGGGGGTACTACTTAGTGCAAACTTGCTCATTTTCATCAGATTTTGAACATTTTGCATCTGAAACATATAAAATGCAATTTTGGAATATTTTCAGTATTTTGATGCATTTGTGAGCATTTTTAAACGTTTTGCAGTTCAGATTTGACCAAAAATGATGAGTATTTACACACTCATCACACTCATATTGCATCGTCTATACACTTGGTTGTATATGACATATTTGTCTAAAGACAAAGCTTCTATTATACTAATATTTATTTTGTAGGGCAATCTTGTGTTAGGATATAGTAAATCCAGTTATTAAAGTGTCGGTCACCTCAAGTATATGTATTCGTTCGAAAGCTCGTAGTCGTAGTTATTTTATGTTAAGAAGTATTTAGTTATGTAACACCGTGGAGGACGGACGGGTCTTTACCCATTGTATGCCTGATCCACAGCCCGTAGGTGGCGATTTGTGTGAGACTATAAATACTCTCTACCTCCCAAGGTAGAGAGTTGGAGCTCATAATAAGATTTTCACTTTCTCTCACTAAGTTCCCAAATCTCTAACTATTTCTCTCTCAAAACATCATTGTTAATGCCTCTTGTGATCATGGTTTGATGTGTTTGTGAAATCCAATATGTTACAAATGGTATCAAGAGCCACGGTTTGATCATCTCTCTTACATATCCTTGGATTTCTAGTGGTTTTAGATGGTTTTGAGTTTGAAATAGTTTAGTGGTTTTTGCATCATTTGGATCATTTCTTGTATTAAAGTTTGAATTTTGAGTGTACTTTAGTGTTTAGAATCATTGTAAGTGCTTGGGTTTTGATTTGGAAAGCTTGAATCACTGTGGTTGGGCTTGTTTTGGATTGAAAAGTGTGTTTTGAAGTTTTTCAAGGTAGCGACTTGAGTCTCGGTGTGAATTTCTTCGTAGCGACTTGCTTCAGTAATTTCGAGCGAGTTGTAGTGTTAGTCGTAGCGACTTGAGCTTAGCAACTTATCTATTGAGACAAGCCGACAAACATTACAAGTTAGTGGATTCTCCACTACGGCTAGCGACTTGGTGGGGTTAGCGACTTGCTTTCATTATTTCTAGCGACTTGTACTTGTTGTTCTCAGCGACTTGACATTAGCGACTTGGATACTTAGCGAGTTGCTCTTTAGCGACTTGACTGTTTTGCGATTTGGTGCTTTAGCGATTTGTGTCCTGCAACTTGGGCCTTAGCGACTTGGTATTAGCGACTTGATTCATAGCAACTTGAGGTTTAGCGAGTTGCTACTTAGCGACTTGGTGCTTAGCGACTTGGTTCAAGGATTATAGCGACTTGGTTGATTTTTGTTTCTAATACGGTTTTCTCTTGATTTTGTAAAATCCCGTGAAAGAATCTATTTCCCGGTTTAATCATAGAGTTATAAAATCCCGTGAAATCTGTAAACATGTCTACCAACGTACCTACTATCATCTCCATTGTTGCTGAGGATGTTCAAGTAGTTTGGTTCAGGATACTCGTCCACCCATGCTTGACAAGACTGACTACGACTCTTGGGCTCAACGAATCAGATTGTATTGTCTTGGAAAGGAAAATAGGGTCAACATTCTCAAATCTTTTGATGAAGGACCTTATCGATTGAGACTACAAGAGACATAATTGATCTTTGCATGAGATGGAACCATGATCTTTGGATTGGACAGACCAAAGGCGTATGATGAGCTCAGTGATAAGGAGAAAAAGAGATTCGATGCTGATATCAAGGCTTCAAACATTATACTTGAGGGTCTTCAAAAGACATCTACAGGCTTATCAATCACAACACTGAAGCCAAGGTTGTTTGGGATAATGTCAAGATGCTTCTCTCATGTTCTGAATTAGCTAAGGAAGACAGAGAATCACAGTTGTATGATGAATTTGAGCACTTCAAGATGAAACAGAAAAGAGTATCTATGAATATTACGTGAGATTCCACAAGCTAGTGAATGATATGAGGAATATCAAAATGACCATGCCAAATATTTAGCTGAACTCAAAGTTTGTGAACAACATGAATCCCGAATGGCACAAGTTTGTCACCTCTGTGAAGCTAACCAAAGGATTGAAGAACACAAACTATGAGCAACTATATGCCTTCCTTCTTCAGAATGAGAGACATGCTATGTTTGAAAAAAGGATTCTTGAACAATTCAAAACCAACCAGGGAGAAACAAGTTCCTCAAATGACTCAACATCATTTTACACAAATGTTGGAATTACCACCAAAGCTTCTCAAGTCATACCCATGGGTAATGGTAATTACAAACTCATCCCAGATCCAACATATAAGCCTCCAGACTCAAACACACTCATGGAAAACTTCATCAATCAACTGTCTCTCATGGTTAGTCAAAACATGAACTCTCTCCCAAACACCAACAATAACCTCTGACAGCATCAATCCACACAATCAAAAAGCTGTCGAGAGATGGGAAGGTTATGGTGCAACGGTTCAAGAAAGGTTGTATGAACAGGGAAGATGTAGACTTGGTAGAGGATATGTGGCAAATCTGAATAGGGGAAGGAATGGAAATCAAGGACAAGTAAAGCCGATCAAGTGCTACAACTGTGGTGGTGATGGACATATAGCTAGAAACATGCATCTCCATACAAAAATGCTGAGTACTTGAGAGACAAGATGTTACTTGTGCAAGCTCGGGATAATGGAGCTGTGTTGGATGAAGAGAGCGTTGTTTCTTGCTTGTGAGGGCAATGCCAAGACATATGATGCGAGATGTGGATGGCAGCCAATTCAGGAGATAGGTCATAATCATCGAATGCCTTTCAAGTCAGCCGCGTGATGCATACGACTCACGGCGTTGATGATGAACCTCTGGATGAGACAATTTTCATGGCTAGCATTTCTCCAATGGTGTCTCCAAAACTCACCACAGCAAGCTGGTCCATCCAAAGAATCAATCATCTCAGAGATCGTTCAAATCGTTCTGTGGTACCTGGACTCAGTCTGTTCCAAGCATATGACTGGAGACCGGTCACGGCTCATGAACTTCGTGAGTAAATTCATCGGAACTGTGAGATTCGGAAATGATCATTTTGGTGCTATTATAGGTTATGGAGATTACGTGGTTGGAGATAGTGTGATTTCCAGGGTATATTATGTTGAAGGTCCTGGACATAATCTATTTTCTGTTGGACAATTTTGTGACTCTGAATTAGAAGTGGCCTTCAGAAAACATACTTGCTAGAGATCTTGATGGTGTGGAACTTCTTAGAGAAACTCGTGGTTCAAACCTATACACCATCTCTATCGAAGACATGATGAAATCCTCACCCATCTTTGTTGTCAAAGGCTTCTAAAACTAAGTCATGGCTATGGCACCATCGTCTCAATCACTTGAACTTTGGTACCATAAACAATCTTTCTAGAAAGGACTTAGTAAGAGGACTACCTAGACTTAAGTATGAAAAGGATCATCTTTGTTCAACATGTCAATTGGGAAAAAGCAAGAAGTATGCCCATAAACCCAAACCTACAAATTCAGTTATGGAAGTTCTACATACTATTCACATGGATTTATGTGGACCCATGAGAGTACAAACTATTAATGGGAAGAGATATGTGTTAGTTGTGGTTGATGACTACTCCTGATTCACTTGGGTTATGTTTTTGAGAACAAAGGATGAAACTCCAAATGTCATCATTAAACTTATTAAACAAATGCAGATCCGACTTAATAAAACGGTTAGAATCATCCGAACTGACAATGGAACTGAGTTTGTTAATAAAGAACTCAATGAATTTTATGAAAGTGTTGGAATCAGTCCTCAAAGAAGTGTTCCTCGAACTTCTCAACAGAACGATGTAGTTGAAAGACGAAATTGAACTCTTGTGGAAGCCGCAAGAACAATGCTTATTTACTCAAAGGTTCCAATGTTTCTATGGGTCGAAGCTATTGCCCTTGCATGCTACACTCAAAATTGATCCCTAATTCACACTGCTCATGGAAAAACTCCGTATGAACTTGTACTGTCCGAAAACCACGATCTTTACCTTCGTGTGTTTGGTGCTCTACGTTACCCAACTAATGACGGTCAAGATTTAGGTAAACTAAAAGCTAAAGCGGACATTGGAGTATTTGTAGGATATGCACCAAAAAAAAGGATACGAATCTACAACAAAGAGAACCGAAATATTATGGAAACAATTCCGCGTTACGTTGATGAGTGACGGTCAAATGGCTCCGGACAATTGATTCGGACCATTTCAACCTTCATCAAGTAGTCCTCGGTTGTTCTACTCTTGTTTCAAATCCTCACCGCAACTCCTTATGTAACTCATTCAGAAGATGATTTGAAGAAATTATTTGATCCAATGTTTGATGAACACTATGAGCCAAGTGCTAATGATCATCAATTCCATCAACGAGGCTGCCCTATCCCTGTCAATGAAGTTAACCCTTAGGTTTCAATGTCATTAAGTCAAGCGCTGCTGCTGATCACTATGTCTCATCAACAAATCATCAATCATCGAGTGTACATCATGGAATTGTTTTGGCACCAATGATGGAGATAATCCCTTTGCTACTCACGAAAATGCCCCATTTGAAAACATATTTGCTCTGAATCATCATCGGAACCATCTTCATCGAGAGATATCGACTCTCTACTACTTTCCTCAACAACAACCATACGAACACCTTAGAAAATGGACACATGATCACCATTGGACAACATCATTGGAAACCCTTCTCGTTTAGTATCCACTTCGGGACAACTTGCAACCGATGCCTTATGGTGCTTCTTCAACTATGTTCTCTCAAAGATCGAACCTAAAGACGTTAAAACTGCTATGAATGAAGACAGCTAGTTCAATGCCATGCAAGAAGAAATTCATGAGTTTGATCGACTAGATGTATGGGAACTAGTACCGCTCTGACGTGCTATGATCATTGCTCAAAAGTGGATCTTCAAAGTAAAACTTGATGAGCATGGTGATGTATTAAAGAACAAGGCTCGATTGGTTGCAAAAGGATACCGTCAAGAGGAGGGTATTGACTTTGAAGAATCATTTGCTCGGTTGCTTCGTATCGAGGCAATCAGAATCTTCTTGGCTAATGCTGCAAGTAAGAACATGGTAGTCTATCGGATGGATGTAAAGACGGCTTTTCTTAACGGTGACCTTAAAGAAGTCGTATACGTCACCAACCGAAGGCTTTGTGAATCCTGAGCATCCTACTCACATCTATCGTTTGAAGAAGGCTCTTTACGGTTTAAAGCAAGCTCCAAGGGCATGGTATGATACGCTATCAAAGTTTCTTCTATCTTGGATTCACCAAAGGAGCAGTTGATCGACATTGTTCACCGAAAGTCGGGCAAACATTTAATTCATGTTCAAATTTATGTTGATGATATTATTTTTGCCTCGAATGACCCCAATGAATGTGACCGTTTTCAAATGAAATGGGTTCCAAATTTCAAATGTCAATGATGGGACAAATGTCATTTTCTTGGGATTACAAATTTCACAAATTCCGGGCATTTTTATAAATTAATCTAAATATGCAAATGAGATTTTAAAGAAATTTGGATTTGATTCTTGTGACCTGTTGACACTCCCATGATAGAGCGTACTAAACTGGATGAGGACCACTCAGGAATCATGATAGATCAAATGAAATATCGTAGTATGATTAGATCCTTGATGTACCTCACAGCCCGATGAGCCGGACATTCGTTGTTGTTTGCATGTGTGCTAGATATCCGGCTAAGCCTACCAAAAAGCACCTTGAAGCGGTTAAACGGGTCTTTCGGTATCTTCAAGGAACCATTAATATGGGACATTGGTACCCGAAGGACACCGTATGTCACTAATGTACCTATGCAGATCTGATCATGCGGGATGTCAAGATACACGTCGAAGTATGCCTGAGGTGCTCAGTTTTTGAGCGATAAGCTTGTGAGCTAGTCTTCAAAGAAACAAATGAGTACTTCTATTTCCTCTACAAAGGCTGAATACATAGCCATGTCATCTTGTTGTGCTCAAATCCTATGGATGAGATCCCAATTATCTGACTATGGCTTTGAATTCAACAAAATCCCTCTGTCCTGTGATAATAAAAGTGCTATTGCCCTCTCATGCAACAACGTACAACACTCAAGAGCAAAACACATCGACATTCGACATCATTTCATCAGGGAGCAAGTAGAAAACGGTGTGGTGGAACTTTATTTTGTGAGGACTGAATACCAGTTAGCAGACATCTTCACCAAAGCTCTTCCTAGAGAATATTTTGAGTTTATCCTCCCACGACTTGGTCTAAAGAGTCTTCAACCGGAAACACTTAAACTTCTTCAAGAGGAAGACGAGGAGTAAAGGTCTTTCTTCATCCATCTCTTGTAAATATTTATTCGAAAAGCAAAATACAAAATTACAAAACCTACAAAAAGAAAATAGAAAAATATAAAACTTTCAAAAATCCATAAAAACATGAAAATCTTGAAAATTTTCAAAAAATATTGTCTTTTTGTCATATTTTTCTCGATTCGATAATATCTACGGTCTTTGTGCTGTCATTCCAAGAATGACACGGGTCTTTAGATGTTGTTCAATTGTTCTAAAAAAAATGTTTGGGAGAAAAGTGAAACAATGGTTTATTGTCATTTCAGGCAGTAACCCGCTTTTCAAAGAAAGAACAAAGCCATGCTTTATCTTCAAACCTCATGCTGTGATTCTAAAAAAAATGTTTGTCATCATAAAGACAAATGTTTCCCTTCAAATATTTTTCCTTCAAATGATTCTTCTGAAAAATATTTGTCATCTAATGAAAACAAAATTGCTTTGAAAATACTTCGGACTCTACTTTTGAAAATCATCCAGGCTTTTTTTTTTCATTTGTCAAAATCTTTATCCTTCAATCAACAACGTATGTCATTGATTGAGGGGGAGAATGATTTCAAAACAAAAAGAGTATTTTTCAAACAATTAGCACGTAATCGAGAAAGGTCTACTCTTGAATAATCAAAAAGAACAATGTTTTACAATATTTTATACAATTGGTACAAGACCTTTGTTATTATTATGTTTTCAAAAGATACTCAAGCATGTTTAATCTTTGGAGTCTAAAGTCTCAAACTTGATCCTTATCGGTTAAATGTTTCTCATAATCAAGTCACATCTCCCCTCAAAAGCTTTCAAAATCAATTTAAATCTATAGAGATCACAAATCTCAAATGATTTGAAAATTGTGATCGGGGGAGAATTTGTGATTTAAATTGGATTTAAACTGATAATTCGATAAATGGTCTTCATAAGTGTTTTGCAAGCTATCCTCCTCACATGTGGCAAACGATTTCAAATTTTCCATGCACATGTTGAGGGGGAGCATCTTTTAAACCACAAAGAATTGAAACGTGATTGATTTGTATCTAAGTGCAGGTTCCTTCTAATATGTGCAAAACTCTTTCAAACATCGAGGCACATATTGAGGGGGAGCAAATTTATGAAAACCTCATCCTTCCCCAATATGCTTTATCTACTTAATTTGATCAGGGAAGTGATGTTGATATCTTTTAGAAAATGGTAATCAAAGAAGTTAATTCTTCCTCTTGCCTCCGTGTGCCAAAATGATTTCTAAGACATGATGCACATGTTGAGGGGGAGCTTTGTTTCTAAAATTATCAAAAACAATTCAAGTACAAAATTCTTTGATAATATATCACAAGTATCTGGATTGATTTTCAAATGGTTTTCAATTGGTTCCAATGGCAGATGAACAATACCAAATAGACCGACCAAATTTACTTTATGAATGGTGATATACGGATGATAAGGTTAGGTATTTGCTCCCATGATCCGCCAGAACCGGAGGGATCTTCCGTGGAAAATCCACTAGATAGTGTAGAGTCCTTAGGAATATTGAAAAAAGGAGAAAAATGAGAAAATGGGAAGAGTGCAGACCGAGACAGCTAGCTAGTAATGGAATAAACCCAACAAGGTTCTAGTTATGAAGTCTCGTAAGCACCGAAGGGTTGAAGAATGAAAAAGAAATGAAATGAGAAAAGCGTGAAAAGAAATAGCCCTCCATTAATTCAACCTTAGGGCGTAAAACCGGTTCACATATGCTACTAGTGGTTACCAAGGTAACGCCAGTATTGAAGACAAGACGTCATGGACCCAGTGACGCACTGCACTACAACTTCCCAAGCTACTCAAGCTCCTCTTAAAAGGACTTGTTTCATTCTCACGGGGAACCGACATTATCTATCGACTGCCTCCTAGAGATTGTTGATATTGAAGAAGGAGACCCTCTCCCTAGTCTCCGGCATAAGAACCAAATGTGCACTATTGAGTCTAGAGCCACGAGATCATCAAATAAACCTCATTAGGACATCAATATGAAGACTCTCTATTTCACACAATGTGGAAAGAGAGATTATATCTTATGAGTTCTACGCATTATCCTTGTGGTATTGCTAGAACATCTGAGTGATATGCAAACATATTCACGTGAACATGGAAAGCCTTCTGAGCCAACATCAACCAAGCTCTCTGGGTGGCATGTGAGATCTATCCAATAGATCAACCATGTGACAAATCGAATGTAAACCATGGGGCGAGTCATAATTATGATTCAACCGTTCAGTTATGGATTGACGGATGCCTTTGAAAAACCAGTCGTTGTGCTTAAAACTCTTTTCTTTAGCACATCGACCGTACTCATATTTCAAAATAAAAGATGTTTATGATTGATAATTGATTTTCATTAAAACCTTCGCTGTATTGCAAAAACAATTTCTATTGAGCGTACCCATTGTTTTTCAAATCTCTTTTCATCAATCGAATCTAATTTGCGGGTTCACTCACCCGCGGTTGTCATCTATGAGATGTTCCGGTTTGAGAACAGAGCAACAAGCGAAAGTCAAGGAAATTCTTCGAATTATACCCGATCACGTGCAGACTTGTATCGATCAACCGGAACCGTGGCCGTAACCTCAATTCAACGAAAGTGATCAAAGACACTTTCGTGCTCTTTATTGCTAATTGTTGTACGTGTACGCCGACGCTTGTACCGACGAATGAAGCGGTCAATCCAAAGCCGCATGCTCACTCAACCCATTCATTTCTAAAGAAATCATGATAAGTGCATCAATGACTCTGATATTTTCACTACATGCTTCTCGCTACGCCGCCAATATCATGAATCAACGAAAGCCCGCTACTGATGAGAAGAAATCATGATCCAGAATATGAGCATGTCAGTCCAAAAAGTCACACCATCACATAATACAACCACAAAGGATGAGTCAGAGATTTATGGTAGCTGATGATCTCAAAGCTGGCTCAAAACTCATTATCATGTGGATCCGTTAAAGACCTCCACTAGAATTATCCAAACATGCGGAACATGAAGAATCAAAGAATACGAGCTACTGAGCAATGAACTTAATCAAGAAACCAAGAACAATCTAATGTAATATTTGTTTTATTCATTGTAATTTGAGGTGACCTCCCTTAGGGGGAGATTATTAGGATTTAGTAAATCTAGTTATTAAAGTGTCGGTCACCTCAAGTATATGTATTCGTTAGAAAGCTCGTAGTCGTAGTTATTTTATGTTAAGTAGTATTTAGTTATGTAACACCGTGGAGGACGGACGGGTCTTTACCCACTGTATGCCTGATCCACGCCAAGTAGGTGGCGATTTGTGTAAGACTATAAATAATCTCTACCTCCCAAGGTAGAGAGTTGGAGCTCATAATAAGATTTTCACTTTCTCTCACCAAGTTCCCAAATCTCTAACTATTTCTCTCTCTAAAACATCATTGTGTACGCCTCTTGTGATCATGGTTTGATGTGTTTGTGAAATCCAATATGTTACCTCTTGACACCCTAGAGCAAGGGGGAGCTTCCGTCAAGCATTTATTGAATGCATCTTATATACACTCTGTTGTATATCACTTACTCGTCCAATGACGATTAATATTTGTTTTGTAGGTTTTTAATCATACCCTGACGCCTCAAACAAGGGGGAGCAATCGTCAAGGGGGAGCATACACGCATTCATCATCATTCTCACTTTTCAACAAGCCTTTGTGCTTCGATAAAAAGTGGAAAAAATAGGCTAACATTGCTATGCATTTTCTATATCATATATTTCTCATAATTTTTGTTGCATAAAACTAACCTTGATGAAGGTTAAGCCTCTTAATTTGATCCATGTATCCGCTACCAAACAAGGGACGGATTGGAGAAGAAGATTTAACTTCACTAGGGATGACGCAAGTTCGCCTTTTTGGGGAGAAATAAAGTTAAACTCCAAGGACACGCCCTTTTTGTTTTGGGAGAAAAGTGTAAATGGAGAAGGTAATCTAAAGGTAGTAAGGATACAAGTAACTTTTTACATTTTACTATCCATTACGTTTATATATCTTTGTCATCATCAAAAAAAGGGGAGATTGTTAGTGCAAATATTACGATATTTAATCTATATAGCCTCGTTTGTTTTGATTGATGACAAACATGTAACTTGTAATATATAACGTAAAATGTACAAGTTACTCGTAATCACATTTTGTCTCAACATACATTCAACAGTATGTTACAACACATGTTCGTACATGTTTGTTATGTGGCATTATGATCAAACCCATTAAAAAATCATTTAGAATGTTTAAAATACGTTTAGAGTCACTAAGTATTTTAATAGGTTAACCATTTTATATCGAACCTCATTTTACATTTTGCATTCACAAGTATTTTATACAAATACATCTTTTGTAAAATGTCTAACAAATATATATTTTATTTGTACAAGTAAACTAACTATAATATTTATACAAGTACTAAAGTTTACTTACACTTGACAAAATACATTTTATTTTGACAAGCACTCAACTAGATATTTTATTTTATAAAAGGCAACTAGACATTTTATCAACTAGTTACATAATATATTTTACAAGTTTATTTTCATGAACATTTTAATCTAAATGTAAATAAATTTTTACATCATTTCATGCATCATCATATCTCTTTAATATCTTTAGAAGATTTTCAAGATCTTGGAAAGATTTGATAAATATTTTTTTATTTATCACTTTGGCTATAAAATACCAACCGATTGTTTTCTCATTTCTTCATCCTTTCCAACACACATTCTCTCTATCATTCTTGCATCACTTAGATCTCTAGATAACCATGTAGTAACATATATCAATCACCCTAACCATCACATGATCATAATGCTTCTAACATTCATCTTTGTTGTAAGCATATTTTACAATTTGATCAACCAAGGAAAGCTTAGAGATCTAGCCATCCTCATTCACCAAAGCATATCAACATATGAAGATTCAAGATCTCTTGTTATCTTCATTTATTGAAGACTTCTTATTTAAGAAGATCATTTAGATTAGTCATTCATATCCATTAGACATTTGTGTCATGGATCATCATTGTAAACATTAGTATATCATCAGAACATTTATCATCAACTTAGATTAGATGGTTTATGTGTGTGTGCCATAAAACACAAGGTTTGTTATGTTGGGCCATAAAACATAACGGTGGTTGTACCGGAAAGAACTCGACATCTAGCTTAGTGTCGAAAATATTGTATAGGCGACGTTAGCTTGGCTCTACCTCGAACTAGAACCCGATATTTAGCTTTGTACCAAAAAGTGTAGCTTACGATTGTAAGGTTTTCTCCGCCGAGAAGGGAGCTTGTTGATTTAGTGAAGTAACACTCGAGTTGGGTACTCGGGGAGTGGAGTAGGGCGGAGTGGAGATCCGTGACTGAACCACTATAAATCCTCATGCTCGGTTTGCACTTTCCTTTCTTTATCTCTTTACTTTTATAATTGCACTATACTATTGTTTGTGATGTGGTTTGATGTTCATGCTTGTGTGACAACTTGGTTTACTATGTTTTATATTAGTCACAAACAATAATTGATATTTTCATATTATAACAAACTTCATAAGCGATTTGATACTAAAGATCTAAAGTTTTTAAACAGTAACGTATTCACCCCCCCCCCTCTACATTTTCACACATTCATTTTGTTGGAAGTTGTTGTGCACAAGACTTATGGATATGACATACTTTCTTTGGTGTTTTTAGGGCGAACAACGACATCAAGGTTCTACATCAACAATCTCAGAGATGGAATAGCACAAGAGGTTCCGTTTGTGGCTAACAACGTAAGTTACAGATGGGGATATTATCTTTTTGACGGAATATATTCGGAATAGGTTACTCTTGTTAATTCGATTTTACATCCAAATGACAATTACCACAGCGAATATAGTATGCGAATGCATGAAGCGGCAAGGAAATGTATGGAACGAGGAACGAGCGTTTGGTGTTCTAAAAAAATGTGCTATATTAACCAATCTCGCAAGACAAATGTCTATAGATAAAATACCGGGGTTCGGAGGAAGCATATCGCGAGGACGTCCTTGTACGAACTCGGGAACAATCGCTACAAGTTATCAGACAAATCAAATCGGCATACGCACATCAAAATCTCCATGCCGATTGGTCGAAAAGATTTTAACTTAAGTTTTCTAATATGTATAATATTTTTAAAGGGTAAAAGTCAAAAAAGATAAATATGCTTCCACAAATGTACCAATATGATAAACATGATCATTTATGTACCAATATGTTAAACCAAAGTTCAAATTATGTACAATAATGGGTAATTCTCACTCGCTCTAAAAGGCTTCCGAAGGCCCCGCAGCGCTTCCATGCCGCCACGCTATACGCTACGCCTTATGCCACATGCTTTTGTAAACTCGATATATATGAATTATGATATGAATATATAAATATTTTCATACTTTCTGCCGCCTTATGTCACGCTTTATAAACGCAAAAGCTTCGCCTTAGGCGCAAAGGCGTGAGGCTTGGTCATGCCGCCATGCCACGCCTCACGCTATTTATAACCTTGGTAATTCTTCACATTTTCATCTCTTACATCTGCATCGTTAGTCCTTTATACTAACGGGCATTAATAAATTACTTAAATTTTGGTTTTATTTTGTTTTCGTCCGTTTTTATATGTTTTCGTCCATTTTTTCTGTTTTCATCTATTTTCATTCGTTTTTACACGTTTTCGTTTGTTTTTACACGTTTTCATCTGTTTTCGACCGTTTTAAATGTTTTTGTCCGTTTTTACAAGTTCTCGTCCGTTTGTATATGTTTCGTATATTTTACATGTTCTGCTTTTACACGCTTTTCGTCTGTTTTTATCCGTTTGTCTTTTTATACGCGTTTGTTGCGTTTCGTTTACACGCTGTTTTCGTTGTTGCACGTGTTCGTCTGTTTTTACACGTTTTCATCAATTTTATAAGTTTTAGTTTGTGTTTACACATTTTTATCCGTTTTCATCCGTTTTTACACGTTTTCATCCGATTTTAAACGTTTTCGTCCGTTTTTACAAGTTTTCATCCATTTTTACACTTTTTTGTCCATTTTTACACGTTTCCGTCTGTTTTTACGCCTTTTCGTCCGTTTTTAAACGTTTTCGTCCGATTTTACATGTTTACATTTGTTTTTGCACATTTTTTTTGTTTTATAAGTTTTCGTTCATTTTATACGTTTTCGTACATTTTTACACGTTTTCTATCATTTTTACATGTTTTAAAATGGACAAAAACGTAAAATGAACGAAAGTGTAAACAAATGAAACGTCTTAAAACGGACGAAAACGATTAAAAACGAACAAAAGCATGCAAAAACGAACGAAAATGTGCAAAAACAGCTGAAAACGTGCCAAAACGAACAGAACGTATAAAAATAGGTTAACGGATAAAAACAGACGAAAACGTGTGAAATGTACGAAAATATATAAAAACGGACGAAAACGCTTAAAAACGGATGAAGACGTGTAAAAATGGACGAAAACGAATGAAAACCTGTAAAAATGTACGAAAACGTATAAAACGGACAAAAACTTGTATAAATGGACGAAAACGCTTAAAAACAGATGAAAACATGTGAAAACGGACGAAAACGTGTAAAAAGGACGAAAACGTGCAAAAACAATCGAAAACGTTTAAAAACCGACGAAAACGTGCAAAAACGAACGAAAACATGTTAAAACGTACAAAAAAAGTTTAATTTAGTTTTTAAATAAATATGTTAAAAACTGAGTTTGGTGGTGACAATAACACATGTTTAGTTGTTTAGTGGTGTGTTGAATGACGATGTGACTGACGCGAATTATGTATTTGGTGATCATAGCACGTAGTCTAACAAACATTTAAAATGATACCCAAAAATACAAACCAGTACCAAGTATACTTACAACAACAAAATACAATATTATAGAAACATAACACTTGGTTTTACACACAATACTATAAAGGCTCGCAGTAGAATTTGGTGCACATTTGATCAACATAGAAAAGAACTTACATATAGCTAGGTGGGATTTTGCTTAAACGATCAATCAACAGTTACCATACAACAGTGGAACTAAAACTTAACGTTCCTAACCATGTAGACTGTTAAGAGTTTTCCATTAATAATTGTAGAGGCTTGCATCCGACAACCTTATAGACGGGATAGCGATGAGTGGTTTTCTTTTCGCTAGTGTAATTCCAAATCTTTCCGAAAGGTCATGCTCTTCACCATTTGGCAAACTCCAGTCAAACGAGTGCAAGAGTGAAGCCAATATAAACATTTGCATTTTTTCAGCCAGTGGAATTCCCGCACATGCTCTTCTCCCTGATCCAAACGGGAAGAAATTCAAATTATTACCAGTATAATCCCATTTGTTTGTCTCCTCATAAGTCAAGAACCTCTCAGGCTTGAAATCCAAGGGATTGTCCCAATAACGAGGATCCCGATGGATTGACCAAACATTTAGAAAGACCGTGCAACCCTTTGGGATTGTATATCCACCTACCATACAATCCTGGCTTGGTGATCGTGGTAAAAGGAAAGGGAGTACAGGGTGCAGCCGAAATGTTTCCTTAATTGTGGCATCGAGGTATCTCAATTTTGGGATATGAGATTCTTCCACTATGTTATTTACTCCTACTATTTCTTCCAATTCTTCTTGAATTCTTTTCATTACAGTGCGATTCTTCATAATTTCCGCCATTGTCCATTCTATGAGTGTTGCTGTTGTCTCTGTTCCTGCAATCATAATATTCTGATGCAACAAAATCTCAGTTTAGCCGTCAAACAAAACTTAACAAAATGAAGAATGTTACAAGAATAACGTACCAAGAGAAGTGCCTTTATCTGGATGAGGTTAAGTGACGTTGGGTCTTTTTGGTCTTTGAGATCTAATAACATCTGTAAAAAATCTTTCTTTGCATTATCCCCAACTCCATCTTGTGACTTTTTGGAGTTAGATTTGCTTCGATCTTCAATGATTCTTGTAAAAATTTTATCCAACTTGTTTCGTTGCCTTAACATTTCGCGCTTGATACCTTGAAGATCGAACCACGCCAGACTAGGGAAAAAATCAGACAAGTTTGGCTGTCCAAAAATCTCAGCGACCTTTGCTGACACCATCTGTAACTCAGCTCCAAAATCGCTATCATGTGTTCCTTTAACATATGTGTTTTCCCAAATCATGCTTGTTATGACGTTTGCCTCTGTCAAGAAAGAAATCTCACTAATGTTGATTTTTGTACCAATTTTACTAAAAATATTTTTGATGGTTTTTCTAACTTCATCTCTTCGGAAACAACGACATGCTTCAAGATTCTTATTGCTTAGGACCTCATGGACAAATATTTTACGAAGGTTACGCCAATTGGAGTTGTTGTTGGATATTACTAAATCTCGGCCTTCATAACTTATAGCTGAGGCTGCAACTGTTTGGTCGCGGTTAGAAAAGACCTCATCTTGGTCACGAACTACCACCTTTGCTAATTCGGGAGTGTTTATTACGATATGAAGCTTGCCTCCCAAATAAATCTTGAAGATGGGGCCATAGGTGTGAGCCAGGTTGGTGAACTGTTTGTGCAACTCGGGATTAAGGAACGGAAGGTACCCAACTATTGGCAAGGAACGAGGACCTGGCGGCAATGTTTGTGAGGAGCTTGAAAGTGACAAAGTGTACCATAATATAGCAATGATCACTACTGAGATAGTGACTACTGCCATTGTAAACTCGTTGTTGTTGCTCACTTGCCACCACCATGACCCGAGAATTTTTAGTAGTGCCATTTTTGCAAATGATGGAATACTTTTTTTGAACGACAAAAACTCAATTTAAGAACGGGGAACTCAGCGAGCGGTTAGAAGAAAAACAGGGATTACAAGCCAAAACGACTAGGTTTATCAACCCAGATAGATCATTTCAAAGACAGGTTTTGTAACAACAATGTGAGTACAATAATAAAAGTTAGTGGCTGCATATATAGCCAAAGGCTAACTTGTGAATGCCAACTTTGTTGATAAAAAGTATATCAGCAGGTGATACATCGTGATCACAAAGGTTTTTTTTTTTCTTTCTTTCTATTGAGAAAAAGACCATTTTAGAGTAAAATACGTAGGACACGTGTCAATGGCATCAAGGGTATCATGGGTATTCCATAAATCTATTCTAGAACTAGGAAGTGTATTTGGCTGTGCTAAGCACGGCCCCGAAGCTACTATTACGGGTTTTTGAGAATAAAAGGAGGCGAGATATTGAATACATGTCGCCTTTAGCAATTAACAGATTCTACAATGAAAGTATCATAACTTTTATGAGAGGATGCTTTGAAGTAACTGTTGTGGACTTAACCAATTGTTAGTCGTTTTGTTTTTACATATTTTTCGCTCATGCTTGCTGTAGGTATTTCCTATCTATTGCAGGCTGAAGTTTCTATATGATTTTTGAACTATTACCGTCTCTAATTGATTCGTCTCTGTTTGACTTTTTAAGTTTTCTTTTAACTTTGACCTTAAATATTTTTGTTTGTGTTATATAATACTTGATGGAAGTTATATCAATGAAAATACATTTAAACCCCAATTCTATTCATATATTTTGCATCAAGTATTATATAACACAAATAAAAATATTCAAGGTCAAAGTTGAAAAAAAAAGACTTTGAAAAGTCAAACTAGACAGTTAATATGAGACGGAGGGAGTAATTCTTAAGCAATGGAAGACTCCAATTGCATGCTTGTGAGATTGTTTTTTACAATTTTCTTAGGGTTAATAGCTTGACGTATCATAGTACTACTTCACATAACTTGGATCACAATAAGATGACCAACATCTCTATGTAACCAAAAGGTTGTTGCTTTTATTAATTTCTTTGTTTTATAGTATATATTAAAATAATATATAGTATATGTTAAAAATTTTCAAGAGCGATGGGACAATGCCAAGTAGGGCTGAGCATCGGGCCGATCCCGACCCGGCCTGAATCCCGACAAGCCCGAATTTCGACAAGCCGGCAAACACAAACCGACTCCCGACCCCGACAAGCCCGACCAACATGATTCGGGACTCGGGATCGGGATCGGGACGGGATTCGGGATTTGATCGGTTTTGTTTGTTGTTTTTTGGTTTTCGGCCCGTCCCGACCCGATCCCGACAAGCCCGAAACCCGACTAACTGGAAAACATAAACCGAATCCCGACCCCGACAAGCCCTACTAACATGATTCGAGACTCGGAATCGGGACGGATTCGGGATTCGGTCGGTTTTGCTCACCCCTAATGCCAAGTTACCAACTACCGATCATGTGAACTTTGCCATCAAAGTCAAGCATCCACACCATGTCAATTAATGTATGAACAACAGTTACCCTGTCTCTATACATTTTTCTATAGAGTGACAATATTCAATCTACATAATATTTTGTTAATGTCAACAAGTAATCGAAGGCTCCAAATTACACCACGGAGAATTTATGTTTCTTTCATCTTTGATCATCCATTTTTCTCACCATTACACCATATTGTTGGTGCAATCAAATACTCCTTCCGTCCTAAAATTATTGTCCACCGACAAAAAACACATAGTTTAAGAAAAACATCATAATTACAGCTTTCTCTCTCATACTTTTTGTACAATGACAGTTTTACCCCTAACTAATTAATTTATAACTTCTTTAAAGTTTGTAATAATAAATTCAAGTGAGACTAATATGGTAAACTTGATTTATATTCTTTTCCATTTATGGAAGGGGACAATTAATTTGAGACATTCCAAAAATAAAACATAGACAATAAAAATGTGACGGAGAGAGTACACAAAATTAACGTTGCTAACCCATTATGGCCTAAAAGGTTGATCATGTCACAACAATCTTTCGTTAATTGTTATCTACACATGTCAACAATTTTTAGCATTCATAATAATAAAAACATACCAGAGTACGTAAGAAATAATCAATAACAATAAGATATGGTCATATACAATGACAATACCCCAATAACACAAATTAGAGCCACAATAATTAGCAAATCTACTGTCGATCACGATCTAGTCACCATTGTCACTGTAACCTTCTTTTTTAATGTTTGTATGTTAAAATTACATTATTTACTTTAGGCTAGACGCAATCGAGAGGTGTACATCAGTCAGGCACCAAAATTTTGCCTCCTCAACCGATTTGAACATCGGTTGTATCGAATGGAGGAGTCGGTTGCAACATCGGTTGAGTACCACGAATTTGCAACATCCGTTGCATTTTCACTCGATGTTAACGCTTCCAAATCCCCATGTTCCCAACCATATTTGACCGTATAAATTGAATACATTTTCAAAAAGTGACCGTTTGGCATTAAACTAAAAAAAAAAAAAAAAATTCAAACCAATTTTACCACTCTATAAATACCAACTTCACCTCAAACACAATTCACCACTCACCATTTCTCATCTATATTCATTTCAATCTAATTCTTATCCAACTTCAAAATGTCAAAGAAAAATACCCCACAATCAAAAACCCGACGATCACGACTACCCCAAAATGCCCCGAATATGAATTTCTCGCCGGAAAACAACTTCGAGTTAACCGGCATATCACCACAACAAAACCGCCTATTCGCTTTCATCCACAAGGTTTTGATTATCAATCACAACTAGCACAACCAAATCAAAACCAAAACCCGTTTTATGTTAACCGCCCTTTGTCCCAACAGCAACGTCCTTACCAGGATTACCGGCAAGAACCTAATGGGTCATCGTACCATCCAAACATGGACTTCATTTATCCTTCTCAACCAGATCAACCTAATTCCCCGATTCGCAGTACTAATCTTGACATGAATTTGTAAGATTATTTGCCGGAGTATCCGACACAAAACTACCAAAGTCAAGATGCTTCGATGGGCCAAGGTTCGAGTCACGGTTCGCACCACGATTTGTTCCATGATTCCATTCACGTTGATGATTCTGATGATGAGAAACCGCTCACGAAGAGATGTCCCCATCAAACCAAAGAAGCCATCAAGACGTGCTTCAAAGGCCAAGGACACCAAAAAGCCGAAACAAGCAAGGGAAAGCCAAGAAGCCATCAGAGCCATGGACAAAGGAGGAAGAGGTAGTGCTTTGTAAAGCTTGCGTTTATGGGTCTGAAAACGCGCAGAAAACGCCCGTAATCGCTTCAAGTTTTGGGAGTCGCTGATCGACTACTTTAAGAAAGAACTGGCAAAGATCGAACCTCTGACTCCATCACTACCAAATGGAAGAGGTGATTCGTAATAGGGTTGGTAATTATTGTGTTATCATGGAGAATATCAAGAATACCCATGGAAGCAATGAGAATGATATCTAACGACACTTCAAAAGCTCTTAGAGAATACCGTATGACGTACGATCATGATTTCACTTTGGAGGAGGCCGAGAGGTTTTAAAGGGTCATGCTGCTTGGATGGACGTTGAGATGCCGGCTTTCGAAACGAATAGTCGGAAGAAAACAAAGGGTTCTACCACTACCTCGGGTTCAACCCAAGCTCGTGATCCTTTCGATGTCCAAGACGCTGATGATTCTGGGCGAGGAAGGGACTAGAGAATCTCGACCGGTTGGTCGTGACAAAGGAAGGAAGAAACCATCCTCCTCCTCTCGTGATGATGATGTTCCATCGGACTCATTTATGAAATCGTTGGCCAAAACTTTCAACACCAGAAGCCGTCAAAAGGGGATAAAGATAAGAATAAGGGGGGTTTAGAAGATACTTGGTTACGGTTGAGGGAAAAAGAGTTCGAGATGAAAAAAGAAAAACTTGAGCTCATGAGGGTATCAAAACAGAGTCCCACATAATCTTCTACAACACCCTAATCGACCCAAAATTGACCGCCAACTAGAAGAATTGAGAAAGTCGTGGCAACAATCAAAGCACGTTACAATTTAGATTATTAGTTTAAGTATTGTAGTGCTTATTTTAATTTCAGATTGTAATGTTTTTTTTTAATTTCGAAATGTAATTTTTTTTTTAATTTGAATGAATTTTAAATTTGTTGTTTAAAATGTTAAAAAAAAAAAAAAACTTGGGTCGTCGACTTGGGCATCCGGGTCATGTCAGGTCGCTGGAGAGAAAGCCGACGCGGGCTACTGGATGACTCCAGTCGTCCTGTGTCACGCACGGACTAGCCTTATGTTTTATGTTAATGGGTCAAAAGGGGAATTGACATGGGTTGGGTCACGTGTTGATCCAAACACCCCTTAGTTTGTTAGTTTATTTCGTTAAGCCTGCATGAAGGCAGTTATGGGCGGTTATTGGTGAAGCGACACGATGGTTCACCATTGTTACTTGTGTCGTTTCATCTTGTTTAAATTGGGACAAGTTCTACTCTTTGTATTACAACAATTCATTTACAAGTTTATGTTACTATTTAGTGTTTACATATCTTTGTATCTTTTATCTATTCGTATACTTTGTCTCACAAATCCACACGCACACATTGGTTAACTATAAGGCGGTTATGCAACGAAGATGGCTTGATGTTAAACCTGTGAAGCGTACCCAACATTAGTACCAGAGCCCATGTTCCGAATCCTGGAACGAGCCATCTCACAGGAATGTAAGTGACGTTAAATAAAAAATTTCTGCAAAGGGAGGTTACTCCCAACGGTTCAAAATGAGGAACACAAAAGAAGCGGTTATCTTCATAAGGTAAACGTTTATTAAGGGATAAACTCAAAGAAGTTGTATCCTATAATTTCTCAAAATCCAAACCGCTCTAAAAAACAAAACCGTTATCCAATATACAACCGCTATGCAAAAACCCCCACGACATCAAGAAAAGAAAAAAGATCACGCTGCTTTATTTGCAAAGAAAAAGGTCACTTTTACTGGAATTGCACCAACAAGAAAACAAACGATCAAGATCAAAGCATGGAGACTACGCCAAGAATTCACGAAGAACTCAACTATCCAACAGAAAAGGTACACGTTGAGACTGATTTTATGGTCGAGGGAACGGACCTGGGGAATTGGGATAATATATGGTTCCTTAGTAAAGCCTATGCCAAACACATGAGTCCTACGAGGACCTTGTTCAATCGAATGATCCATCGTTTTAAGATGGTGGGCAAAGAGGAGAAGGAAAGGAAGTTTATAGTCTCCTATGGCGTTGGAGAGGCAGTCGTAGATACCAAAGAAGGAATTATAGTGATTCCAAATGTGCTTTACACACCGAAAATCACGATGAATGTCTTAAGCATCAACCAACTGGAGGACCAAGGGTTCATATTGACTTATGGCAATGGTACATGTCAAATAAGGTATATGTTTGACAAGGATGAAGGTACCTTGGATATGGGTGACGAAAGGATGGTCAAGAGTCACCACGAGTTCATGGAGGATTATTACAAGTCAATAGACCCAAGTGACGAATGTTCTTTGATCAAAGGAATGAAAGAGTTGGAGATGGATAGGGAGGATAGCCAAGACTACGTTGACAACGAATACCTTAGTCTAAATGGAACGCTATATCATTTAAAGGTAAACACCTTTCCCCGCTTTTTGTCCTTTTTAGATTTTACTTAAAATCAACAAACTAGTGTTTAGAAATTGGGAGATTATGGGAAAGAAATTTGTGGAGTTGTTGGAATGGTTTTACCTTGGATATCTAGGCCAAGATGTGTTGGGAATGATACCACCGGTTGTAGGGGTAGTAAAAGTAGATTTGCTAGCATTATACAAATTTGTGGATGATACGGGCGGTTACATGAACGTATCATTCAAAAATATGTGGTGTGATGTTGCTATACTTTTGGGATTGGCTCGGGAAAATGAGCAAGAAGTGAAAGAGTGCTATAGGGAATTTATAGCACTAGTCAAGATTTACTACGAAGAGGCGCGAAGATCGGGGCATGGAACGCCAAGGATGAATATGGTCGGTCAAGAGGAACAATATGGCGATGCAATGATAGACGTTGATGTAGGGGACACACGAGGAGAAAGTCCAAGGAAAAAATGCAGGTACGCTGATGATAAGCCAAGAAAGATAGTAACACGGAAGGCACTACAAGTGAAGGAAGCAAGGATAACACATCAAACGGTGATAACTTTGTCGTCATCACGTGAACAAGGAAAAGACCAAGGGAGGCAAGGCGTTTAACATTACAAAATTAGGAAGGAGATGTAACCTTCTTTTTAATGTTTGTATGTTAAAATTACATTATTTACTTTATGTTTTATGTTAATGGGTCAAAAGGGGAATTGACATGGGTTGGGTCACGTGTTGATCCAAACACCCCTTAGTTTGTTAGTTTATTTCGTTAAGCCTGCATGAAGGCAGTTATGGGCGGTTATTGGTGAAGCAACAGGATGGTTCACCATTGTTACTTGTGTCGTTTCATCTTGTTTAAATTGGGACAAGTTCTAGTCTTTGTATTACAATAATTCATTTACAAGTTTATGTTACTATTTAGTGTTTACATATCTTTGTATCTTTTATCTATTCGTATACTTTGTCTCACAAATCCACACGCACACCATGGTTAACTACAAGCGGATATAAATCTAAGATGGCTCGATGTTAAACCTGTGAAGCATACCCAACAGTCACAACGGTGGCCGAAGTTGATAAGGGCTCTCCGGTGATCTTCGCTATAGGATTACGAAGCTAAGAAAATTATATTAAACAAATATATAAAATAAAAGCCAAATTTTTTGTACTGCACATACGTGATTGAAGTTCATATTCATCTGCATCATTACTAACAAGAAATAAGTAAAAAACTTCACCCAACAAAAGCAAACAAATCACAAAGCAAGTCTCTATGAATATCTACCCACTATTTTAAGCTGAGGTGTCTCCGTTTTAACTCTTTAACAGTAAAAATGAATATTATTTTATTTTATTATTTTTTTTAATTTATTAAGAGAAGATACAAAAGGTTAAAATAGTAGACGCAACACCTGTAGTTTACTTTTGGTAACATAAAAAAATTATCATCGTATCTACCCTCTTGAAAGATGTATAGCACTGTCATCCCCACTACAACACTACTCCATATGTGCAAGCTAAAGAAATCAAACGTGCAAATAAGTGTAAGTTTAAGTATATAAGCAAATCGGGAAAAAATAAGTAAGGAAAAGAATAAGAACAATGGTGTTACCGTTATCAGAAATGCTTCGCCGTAAATTAGGAAGTGAGCAGAGATTGTTGGAGGTTGAGGAATAAAGTGTGTGAAATAAAATTAGAGCAAGGGGTGTCATGGCTTCACCACTTCTCTTCACTTGGGCCTCACGTGTGCCACATCACCTCCACATCACTCCAACACACTAACTAAAAAATATCCCTCAATCACAACTTACTCACTTCTCTTCATTTGGGCCCCACCCACTATCATTTTATTTAGAGTGAATTACATAAATCGTCTTTGTGGTTTAGTAAAAATTACGGATCTTCCCTCATGGTTTTAGCTTTCGTCCTGGTACTTACAAAAGTTACTGGATCTTGTCCTCGACCCGGTCCCAAAATAAGGACCTCCCTTGCAAATACTTTCTAACGTGAGGGGCTAACGTCATATTTTGGTTTTAACGATCGGAGTTAATTACATAAATCGTCCTTGTAGTTTGGAAAAAGTTACGCATCTTGTCCCTGTGGTTTATTATAATATATTTTTTTTAAAAACTGTTTTTTCTTTTAAAAAATTTAATTTTATAAAAAAAAATTAAATTAAAAAAATAATAATAATAATAAAAATAACTTTTTTTAATTTTATTATAAAACGAATGAAGGCGATAAAAAACGCTTTTTATACATTTCTCTATTTTTTACGCTTCATTTGTTTTTATAAGGTTTCGTTCGTTTTTGTATGAAAATGTATGAAAACATTTTTGTACAAAATGTACGTTTTTGTATGAAAACATTTTTCATACAAAACGAACGAAAAAAATGTATCGCTTTTGAATGAAAATGTATGAAAACATTTTCGCATTTTGTATGAAAAACGTACATTTTCATAAAAACGTACATTTTCATACAAAACGCATATTTTAAACAAAAAAAAAGACGGTTTGTTTAAAATGTACGCTTTTGTATGAAAATGTACATTTTAAACAAAACCGACGCTTTAAAAAAAAAACGTTTTTGTATAAAAACAAGTGAAACATATAAAACGGACAAAACCGTATAAAAACGGTTTTTTATAAAACGGTTGAAGCCGTATAAAAAAACGTTTTTATACGGTTTTGTCCGTTTTATACGTTTCACTTGTTTTTATACAAAAACGTTTTTTTTTAACGCGTTTTGTTTAAAATGTACATTTTCATACAAAACGCACATTTTAAACAAAACCGTATGTTTTTTTAAATGTACGTTTTCATACAAAACGTACATTTTAAAAACAAAACCGCACGCTTTTTTAAATGTAATGCTTTTGTATGAAAATGTATGCTTTTCATACAAAACGCACGAAAATGTTTTCATACATTTTCATTCAAAACGTACATTTTTTCGCTCGCTTTTGTATGAAAAATGTTTTCATACAAAACGCATATTTTGTACAAAAATGTTTTCATACATTTTCATACAAAAACGAACGAAACCGTATAAAAAACAAATGAAACGTAAAATAGAGAAATCCGTGATAAAAAGCGCTTTTTATACCTTCATTCGCTTTATAATAAAATTAAAAAAGTTATTTTTATTATTATTATTTTTTAATTTAATTTAATTTTTTAATAAAATTATTTGTTTTAAAAGAAAAACAGCTTTTTTAAAAAATATTGTAATAAACCACAGGGACAAGATTCGTAACTTTTACCAAACCACAAGGACGATTTATGTAATTAACTCCTCATCGTAAAACCAAATATGACGTTAGCCCTCACGCTAGAAAGTATTTGCAAGGGAGGTCCTTTTTTGGGACCTCGACAAGATCCGTAACTTTTGTAAACCACAGGGACGAAACCCGCTAAAAAAAACCACACGGACAAGATCCGTAGTTTTTACTAAACCACAAGGACGATTTATGTAATTCACTCTTTTATTTATTTTTCATATTTTCCAAACACAACTAAATTCATTTCATTCATTTAAATTAAAAATACAACATAAAAAAAATACACTGCGAAAATAAAAACATACGAAATTTAAAATACATTGAAAAAAAAAAAAAAACATACCAAATTTAAACTAATGTTGTTGTTGGATGAAGTTGCCAAACATGCTCAATGATATTTCGTTCAGTCTTGCAAGGCGCGTTGCTTTATCACGCAGTTCTTTGGCATTCTTTCGTTGTATATCGCGACGCTCAATCCATGTCCGTTGTATATTTGCTCGCAGACAAACATAAATTTCATTCATTTCGGATATCGCAAACTTTTGATCTTTCAAAATCATGTTAAGCAATATGATGCACGTGTACATGACTCTTCTTAGTTTGTTGATAGTCCAAGCACGTGCCGGTTGGCTTATAATATGCCAACGTCCTTGGAGGACCCCAAAGCTCTTTCAACGCCTTTGCGAGCACTTTCTTGTTTTGTTTAAACAAGGCATTTTTCTCCTAATATGCAAATCGAGAATGATTTGACAAAAGATGACCACATTGGGTAAATCCCGCCGCTAGGTAATACCCGTGTTCAAAGGTTGCACCGCTTACTTGAAACGGAACCTTGGGGCGATGTCATCAAGAAGGTCGCCGAATAATGGTGAATGATTCAAAACAGCTTAAATCATTATTCGCACTGCTACCCCAAAATGCATGCCAAATCCATAAATCGTATGATGCAACAGCTTCAAGCATAATAGTTTGGATATTTTTTTATCACCTATATGAAATTGCCCTTGCCACTCAACGGGACAATTTTTCCATTCCCAGTGCATACAATCAATGCTCCTAAGCATTCCCAGCAACCCATGGACTGTGTTATGTATGCTATATATATTTTGAATGTCAACTAAACTAGGCTTTCTTAAAAACTCGGGCATAAACAACTCAATTACACACATAGTAAAAAAATCTAGACAATCACGTGCCGTGTGAAAAAATCTAGACAATCACGTGCCGTGTGTGACCCCATTTGCAAATATTCATCAAATGCACAAAGTGTGTGGTGTCAGAGGCTATCAATTGGCGTAGCGTGATGCAAGATTTCATAATTACACTCATACTCATTACACCACACGATCGGTCGAACTCTAAAGAAATCAAAATGCGGTGGAAGAGGATCAACAGTTTGAATATGATTTTCGATACCTTGTACTATTTGTAAGAATAGTTTACGGCTCATACTAAATCGACCCAAATAGTACTTGGATATTTTGGATTATCGTAAAAATAGTCCGATATAAGATGGTTTTCAGCAATTTCACGGTCACGGTAGATGTAATTACGGCTGCGTGAACTTTCGGCTTCATCTTCTTGCACCGATTGCCCATAACCTGCAACTTTCAAGATCATCTTGATATCGTCGAAATCATCAAGATCGGAATCCGAATTTGAACCAGCCATGTTTATTTTGATTAGATGTAAAGAGTTGAAAGAGATGTGTGTGAATGAAAGAAAAGAGTGTGATAGATTGTATAAAAATGGGGTATTATTTATAAAGGGCGGGGAAAGTTTTTTAAAAAAAAAAATCATGCCGTTAACTTTAAAATAGTGGATTGCAACGGATATGTTTTTTGTCCTTTTCTTCGTTGTTCCCCCGGCGAAATGCAAACTGGCGAGGCCTTGTGGTATCGTGGCGATGGACGGAATCATGTGGCGAGTTGCCACGTTGGAAGTGGCGAAAAACAACATCCCCGCACCCTTTGCTCTTAGGGTGAGTATGAATGTATAATAAAAAGACGTGGTAGTTGGTTGAATGACGAGATGAAAGATGGTACAATAAATTTTCAAAGGTTAAAATGTAAGATACTATTGTTTGCTGATGTGTCATCCCCAAAGGCAGTGTGAGCTGCTGATGTCTCATCCCCAAAGGCAACTACAGTAAAAAGAGGCTTTTCTTTTGTATAATAGGTAGATATTGCTCGACCTTTGAATGTTTCCAAATTTTTTAACAATGGGACATGCATCAAATTAAAAATATTATTTCCATTTCTATTTTTATGAATTATTGCATCCATGTCATTTCTATATGTTTAGAATTTCTATTCACTATGTTCACTACAAGAAAAAAGGTGTTTGCTGACAGACAAAAAGTGCCAGCATAAGTATAAAAAAGTGTCAGCAAAAATAAATTAGCTACTCTTTCACATATAATAAGTGCCAGTAGAAGTTCCGACAGTAAAGGTTTATGGTGACAGACCTATCCTGACACATAATGTGTCTATAAATGTTGAGATCTTTGTCTACACAAAGTTTGTGTCAATTAAACACAAACATACTTTTACAAACACAATTTATGTCATACGTAGCACATACCATTATACCACTAGGAGTTCCAGTACCACAATATCATACACAAATCAGAACTTGTAGTATCAGAATATCATACAAAAATCATTACAATGCATTTCAAAATTTTGTTCAGGATATCAGAACATGCAGATCTAACATAATATCATACATAAATCATTATCCAACATTACATGTACTTAACGAGCAGAAATGCACCCGCGCGTTGTGGCGGGGCTTATTTGTTAGGAGATCATAAACTAAGACAATTATGGACATATATCAATCATCTTTCAAGTGAAGCAGTTTCCCTTTGAGGACCTTATTTTCGTTCTTCCAAAGGACTTGAATACGTTTCTTTTATGTGTTGTTGACGTTCGTATGTGCATGCACAACATGAGGATAAAAAATAAGTACGATTCACAGTCGCTTAATAAACCTGTGCAATCATAATATTTACATAACCTTTATGTTCCTCTTCTCAAGAAATTGTCATGAACTAAATATTGTTCAATACAGGTTTGTTATACAAAACTGATTAAATGATTACTACAAAACGCAATGCGAAACATTCCCAATGATAACCTATATAGCATTAAGAACCACTATGTATTGAAATTTTGATTTATTTCAAATTAGTAACACTCCCTGCTGCAAAAGGAGACCTAACTAATTTATTAACCGAATTAATGACACAAAAACAAATTTACGTGTTGGAACATCCGATATGCATTATCTAAATATTTTAGGCTAAATTTTCAGTTTCAAACGCAATAAGAAACACTTATAACAATAACTTAATCAACTTGCAATAATAAACATTATTTGCATCACACTAAGAAAATGCACTTACCTTTGGACAGACAACCTTTTGAAACTACCTTTGGATAGACGACAACACCCAACCTGTGAAAATGCAATTAAATATATGATTTTTGAAACCTAAAAATGTATGTAATGTAAGTCCAGATAAAAAATTTAACAGTTTTGCACAACAGTCGTTGGTTTGAGCTTTTCACCAAACGGTGTTGAAGATGTATTTCCTGTGTAGATAATTAGAAACTATTATAATGTCGTCGGACCAGATTTGTAATGTAAACCACATGAAATTTGCTATCATCAGTAACTAACAGTAATTCCTAGACCTGCCTGAATACTGAATCAAAATTGACTGCTAAAGTCGGTATTAGAATAGCGAAAAACTTAACTCATCGAGAAATTTCATTTTTACTAATAAAAATGTGTAAATAAACAAAAATATTTAATTATCACAAAATTGTATAAAAATCATAAACACAAATTTGCACAAAATAATTTACTCTCTACAATATCTGGATTAAGACTATAAAATTAAAGAACTAAATTCGATAAAATAGTCTGAATTAGTTACATGTAGACCGTTGATCAATACTTTCTTATTTCTCTTCAAACTCTATAATCTATCTTGCCCCTTTGCTCATCAATACTTTCCCCTTTTCTTGTCCTTGAAGGTTTTAGCAAGAAATTAGCTTCAGTAAACCAACGGATCAAATTATGTGTACACAATTATCAGTTACAATAAAAATATACTACCAAGAAAAATGCCCATATCACATACTTCTTTATCCGATTTTGAGTACTCAACACAAAAAATTGGGCTACTATTGCAAACCAATACAGCATCACCAATTTCTTAAGAAATGCACCAAAACCAGTCTATTAATAAGGGTCAAACACTATTTTAAATGAAAGACATCATAGATCATCAACACCAACAAACTTCATAATATATAAAAGAATTCATCTCATTTTGTATCATCGTTCATTACCATAACCATTTATTTATGCATTATCACTTTTGTGACCGTTGTTAACCATCATTATCATCGAAGTCAATTACGCATCATCGTACATCATCATCGTCTATTCTGCATCTTTAGGAATCATCATCATCATCATCATTTTTTGTGTCATCTTTCATCATCATCATCATCTTCAATTATGCATCTTCGTGACTCATCATCATTATTGCATCTTCGCGCTTTCGGCATAAGTGAATGCAACATCATATATAGTCATCGGTAATTAGCCTCTTCATTGATAGTCATCATGATCCAACGCCATCATCCTTAAAACATCATAATCATAACTTCATAAGTGAGTTTAGAGTATCAACTATGAGAAGTCTAAGAATAAGTCAAAAAACCTAAAAAGTTTTATGTTTTATATTAGCCATAATGGAGCTTTATTTTATACACATGTGGCATGAAAATGTCCTAAATGTCAGACCGCTTCATAATTTCAAGACATTTAATGAATGTGTTGTGAGAAACAATTATAAAGTTTTAAGATGTTTATGCAATAGTAGAAATCATCAATGTTTTAAAAACCGGTTTTTTAATTGACCCAGTCGAGTCACGGACACTTGATTCGACCGTTCAACCGTTCGACCGCGTCAACCCTTTTCATTTTTATTATTTTATTTTTTCGACCGGGTCAACGGTTTGATCACCGGTTCAACCGACCGTCGGGTCCTAACCGGTCAACCCGTTTTCATAAAAAATTGAAAAAACAAACTCTCGGCGGGTTTCATGACCGTTGACGGGTCACTCAAAACCCGGCGGGTCTAACCGGTTGACCCGGTTTTAAAAACCCGGGTTTTTTTACCCGTTTTAGTGGCCGGGTACCGGTCCGACCGGTTGAACCGGCCGGGTCGACCCGGGTTTGAAAACATTGGAAATCATACTATCTTATAAAGCATTAAACCTTCTTTAAATAAATATACTTAAATTCAGCTTCCTTATTGTAGAAATTCAATAGTTTATAAGACAAGAAGCATAACGTATAATGCTTTAATGCTCACATTTAAAACATAAAACACAAGTCTTACTAAAACTATAATGTACACTACTTTAATGCTATTAATATAGTCACTATTTTTAATGTAGTCAATTAATTAACTGATCAATAAATACAGTTAATGCAGTTATTAAAATACCCCTTACATAAAAAATACAAATTATCAAGCATATTATACGTACCAACTTAAACAAATTAAATTCCTGCATTAAATGTCGCTAAATTATCAAGCATATGGTATTGAGGGTGTTCTTTGACTTTGATTATGTTGTTCATGAGTGTGTGTTTGTCAATAAGTATGTGTGTTTGTCAATCTAATTTTAGGGTAGAATGTGTGTGTTTGTGTTAAATATAGCAATGATCACTACTGAAATAGTGATCACTGCCATTGTAAACTCGTTGTTTTTGCTCACTTGCCACCACCATGACCCGAGATTGTTTACTAGTACCATGTTTGCAAATGATAGAATGAATTTATATTTTTATTTTTTTGAACGAAAAAAACTCAATTTAAATAGGGATTACAAGCCAATTAAAACGACTAGGTTTATCAACCCAAATAGATCATTTTAAAGACAGGTGTTGTAACAATAATGTGAGTACAATAATAGAAGTTAGTGGTTGTATATATAGCCAAATGCTAATGTGAAAACTAACTTTGTTAAAAAAAATACATTGTCTGATTCGTTAATCTATATTACTATATAAAGTATTTGGAACATTCTATTTACAGAAGGCTTAAAACTTTAAGGATTCAACATTTGCTATTTGTGAAATTGTGTAAGATTTAAAAATTAGGTAGTAGCAAGATGCGAACCTAGGTCTTTTAGGTAAAGGAAAATATTCCAACCACTAGACTACAATGAAGTTTTATTCATTTAATGCACAACCAAATATATATACATAAACAACGTTTATTGCATAACCAAATATATAATACATATACAACTTTTGTGATTGTTTACACGAGTCTTACAAATTTGTTATTTATTTGAATTTTTTTCTATTGGTTATTTTAATAAGCAACATCAAGCACAAGTTTTTCTGGTAGCGTTTTAATATTACTCATTCAAAAAGAAAAAGTCATATTCAATTCAATTCGACTCCGAGCAATATTCGTTAAACACCATTCGTCGACGAGTCTTTGTTGGGATTTGGAAAATCCATTTGAAGAGTCGGTCTCTCCATCTATAGTCTAGCGTATGTTAGCTCGTAGACGTTACGTTATTTATTAGTTAGTTAGTTTGTTATTAGCTCAGTTTAGCTTAGAGTAACACCGTGGAGGACGAACGGGTCTTTACTCACTGTATACCTGATCCACAGTCTGACAAGAGGACGTTAGCTTGTAACTATAAATACCTCTTCCATCCTTGGAAGAGGTGGTGCTTCTTAATCAAATCTTTTTTTAACTTTCTCTCTCTAGAAATACCCTCTCATCTCTTTCTCTCTCTAAACATGGCATACTTGTATTATCGTCATCCAAGGCCACCCGAATCATTAAACAACATAAAAGTATGATCCTACAACTGGTATCAGATCCAAGGTTGTGTTGTTCTTGATGATTCGTATAGTTTTTGAGCGGTTTTTTGTATACGGTTCTTTTTTGATGCATTTCATTATGCGGTTTGATAAAGTTTGGGTGATGTTTGATGCAGTTTTTATTGCTGTTTTGATGTTGATGATGAATCCGTTGTTATATGCAGATTTTAAATTGTTTTAAGATGGTTTGATGTCGTTTTTAAAGCTGGTTTTAAATCGTTTTTTTAAATCAGTTGTTTGTTGTTGGTTTTAAGAGTTTTTAACAAGTTTTTAGTCGGATTTATGATCATTGCTGTTTTCGAAGCTTGATTGAGTTTGTCTCGATGATGACGATTCCTATGCAATTTGACTGCTTTAAAGGTCGTGTTGATCAAAGAAGCGGTTTGATCAAGTTAACTTACATGAACATGAACCAATCAGAAACCAAAAACAAGAACATTCATCATGTTAGCAAGAATGAAAGATTTGTTGCGCTGAGCATCATCAATGAGCATCTACATCAAACTAATCATTTCTACGAGCTAATCACAAACGGTATATGCTAACTACATCAAAGAATTCAACATCAAACTTCATACAATCCCACTACATCCAACAACATAAACAACATCAAAGTACATCTACTAAGAACATCATTGAACGAGAGCAATCAACGATCATTCAAAAAATACGACATAAGACTCACAAGACTCATCTTAATCATGTACAACACTAGTCCCAACACTCATCCCATTCAAATACATGACTCAAATCAGAAAGTTACTTAACAAGAAGCAATCAAGACTTCAGATTCACTCGTTTGAATACATATGTGGTATCAAGACTTATGAAGGTCTCTCAAACGAATTAGTCATCATCAATCTTTGATAATATCCGAATTTGAAGAATCAAAGAATATAACAATGATGTTATCTCTTATGACTTGATTCATTCAATAAGGGAAAAACAATCATCACAACTCGAGGTCGTTTAAATGAAATCAAATGGACAACAAACAATCTCAGATTTTTCTCGTGGGTTAAAGATAAATCAAAGATCTTTTCAGATCCTTTCAAACCCTAAGAACATCATCACAGATCTAGAATCATTTCTCTCTTGATTTATTTTTGTTTTTTGAAAATCAAATAAATCTGTTTTTTCTACTTTTCTTTCGGTCAAGATAAAACGAAAACAAAAATTAAAAGCTCTTCATAAGAAATGTTCGAAATATGAAAAGATTTTAACAATTAATGTTAAATCGTTTTCATTTGTTCGAGTATACTACACTATACATACATGAAAAATCATTTTCAGAACCTACCCGTGCTCGTTTGAAGTTGATATCGTAGCCAAATCATGCCATCCCTGTGGCGTTGATGATATGCCTCATGCCATCCCTGTGGCGAGGTCAATACGAATGAAAGGGAAAATTGATGTGTTTCGAGTAACTTGATTTCAATGGTTTTGATGTTGGGATATGGTATGTGTTTGGGGTGACTGAGTGTAGGTGATGAACGATTCTCTCCTTATATGTTTGTTAGGAGCATTTGGTGGAAGACAAGGTGGGGGCGGACAGAGATTATTTAGGGTTTGGTTGTGAGAATAATTAGGGATATATGTGAGATTAAGTGATGTTATATACCCCGTGTAATTTAGGGCACTGTCATGTATTGGATCATGTTGGTGTATGGGTTTGTTTATTATATTGGACCGTGATTATCAAATAGTCTCATGGGTTGTTGAGAGTTGGGCCACAAGTAGATTTGGCTGGTGAACTAATGATGGGCTGCAAGTGGATTTAATGGTATCAAGGTGCTAATATTGCTATTACTTATGATGGTCGAGTTATATACCTTTGAGATTTTTTTCCCCGGATCAGTATTACTATGTCTGTTTATGGACTCGAGCTTAATTTTGATTTGTATTGGGAGATATTAAATCATTTGGGCCGAATAGATAGAATTGTAGTAGGGCTTTGTATTGGATCAGATATATTAAGGCTTGGACCGTGATTTAGTATCTCGTGTGATAGTTTGGACTTGGACGTAGAACATGAATACTTTTAATTGAACAAGGTCCGTTTAATTGGACGTATGTTTAATTGGAATTTGATAGTGATTCATGGCCGAATATTTTTTGATAGTAGTATTTTTGGAGGTGCATGGGCTTGAATATTAATCATGATTCAAAGTTGTGGTTGGATTTGGATGATGCACAGATGGGCCTCTCAACACTGGATCATATTTATGAGACTTGAATGATATGAGATTTCGACATGGGATTTCTAAAGCTTAAATGGATCGGATTTAAAGTTGTGGTTAGGCTTCTCAATATTTGGATTTTATGAGTTTTGGATAAATATGATATTTGATTTGTGATAATGAAATTTGATGATGAATTTGATATGATACTGAGATTCGTCGTGTTATGGGGTTTGATACTTTGGGGTATACATTTCCACGGAGGATATTAAGTCACGACTTGATTTGATGGCTGAATAAAGTTGACTTTGGGGTTGTTTGTATTTGGTATTTCTTATTTGGATTTGAAAAGAGGTCTTCCGGACGCGTTTACTTTTTCGTCTTCTTTCTCTCTACCCTTCCGCGAAGATGACTTGTTTGGGAATTTATAGAGTGTGATAAAGACTTGGCTATCTAGTTACGTTTGTGATTCTTCCTCACTTAACCCACAAAGTAGCTATCACTTTCGGTGTCTCACGCTGTTGAGGATTCGTCAAAAAGTTTTGTACATTGGGTACACCGTTTCTTTTTCACAAGGATTAGTACAAGATTAAGTAACAAATCTAGGGAATTCTACTTCATGTCCAAGTTTGGTATGTAGGGCTTACTTCACCAAGTGGTCACAGCAATAGCCGACAGAATACGTGGATGATGTTTTTACCAAAGGGTTTAAATGGTTGAGATGTGATCAACAATTCTCATGGAGTATTCGACGCCACAGAATGTTAATGATACTTAATAGTCTAAGCAAAATCTTTCAAGAATCTTCAAAGTCACTCCTGATCTTTCAAGATGTTTGCTTATGACAAGAACTTCTCGTGCAAATGGTCATACACGTTATGATGCTTCCGAAAGTTCGAAACCATCATGGGGGAGAAACGTGTACTTTGATGTTTTATGGTCAACCTCCAGGGGAAAGTAGTGTATTCTACTCTACTTAGTATGGTTTGTAAAGTATTCCACATATGGGAGAAAAATTGTTGATGTTGGAGAATGAACCGTTGATGAACCGCTGCATATTCCCCTAAAACATATCGATATTCACCGAAACCAAAGTTGTCAGAACTCATTCAAGCTAACATTGTTTATGGTTTAGTATTGATTTTGTAAAATCCCACGAAAGAATCTATTTCTCGGTTTAAATCATAGACTTGTAAAATCCCGTGAGAATGGAAACATCCCGGTGAAAGAAATGTGCATTTCCGGATCTATCTCTCGGTTTATTCTTGGTTTTGTAAAATCCCGCAAAGAATCTATTTCTTGGTTTAAACTATAGAATTTTAAAATCCCGTGATAATGGAACCATCCTGGAGAAAGGGAAAGTATAATTCAGGATCTTTTCTGATGCTGGTGCTACGGTTTCTTCTTCGAAGAAGGGATAAAGGATGTACTTCATGAATTGGGTGTTTGTTTGGATTGTCTTCATGGCAGTTTGGTTATTACATGGTTTTATGGGGTTATGTACATTTGACTAAGGTCGGGATGAAACCATTATCATACTTCACTTAAAATGTCAAAGGAGGCTAGATTTGGGATTCTAACCACAAGACGTGACAACAGCGCTAATTCATTATTATTTATTTGAAGATGAAGTGAAATTTCACGGGCAAGTGTACTTAGTATCTGAAGGTATCGAGGATGGTTGGATGAAGATTCTTCGAGATCCTTGTTCGAGCTTTTAACATTTTCAAAGACGAAGACTTGGAAATCTAGTTATTTTTGGGTGATTTTTCTTTTTACCACCACAACATAACTATCACTTTAAGGAGTTACGCTTAGTGCTCGTTGTCACATTGAATTGTGGATTTTAAAGAGGTGATGTACGCCTTATACTTGATGGTTGGTTGGATGAAGAGTATAGAGTACTTAGGGATTCAAAGGTGCATGAACTCTCAAGCCGCTCTTTGTTACATTGGTGCAAGTTTCACCACGAGTTCGGGTTATTTTACCGTGGTCAAATTCATCATATTGGGTTTTCTCCATCAGGTGTCCCGACAAAGAGCCTACTGAATGATAATGGGGTTGATAACAAGTTGCCAAGAGATGTAGAAAAGAGAGAGATTATGACGCTTGAACACATCAGTTCAAGCCTCGTTCCCTAAAGAAAAGAAAAGTGTACGTTTCAGTGCGCTTTATCTTCAAAAGAAGAGAAATCTTCTTATGATGTTTGAACACAATAGTTCAAGCCTCGATCCTTAAATAAAAGAAAAGTGTACGCTTCAGTGCGCTTTATCTTTGAAAGAAGAGAAATCTTCTTATTATGACCATTCTCATCAACATGCTTCATGCTTTTTCCATGCGCGCTCAGTTATCAATTGAACCGAACTACCGTTGCTAGTAATTTTATTCCACTTGCTCAATTAAAACAGCAATGGCGACATCATATGAAACCTTTGCGGATGAGAAGTGTGAATAGACTACATTATTGAAGATATTCACTTGTTTAATCAAGAATGGCATCTTCGTATGCAATTCTTGAGGGGGAGAAGAAGTGTGATAATTCTGCATGTTAAGTTATGTCTGAGAATATATGGTCATACGGCTCCTAAATCATGAAAGAACCGAGCTTCTTCTTATCAGGTCATCTTTACATGAAGTTTCTTCTTAGAGCCGTTGGTTGATATCTTTTCACGGACTGATGAGTTTAACGACAAAGTGCTTCCAGTTAATGCTTCACATACACATCAACATGATGATTCTGAACATCTCTCTGTTCTTGTTTAATGTGAAAGATTTAAGTTTGGTGTTACCATTTAGTGTGTTCGTTGCGGGCTGATTGCTGATTTCTTTGATGAACATCTTTCTGTTCTTGTTTGATTGGGAGGGATTTTAGTTAAGGGGATTTGCAAGATGTAAGTTAATTGGAATGATTTTGGAGAGATGAAGATGTTAACTTTCTATTCCCTAAACGGACAATCTAGAAGAAGGTCGAGTCTACAATCTGTTCTACATTTTCTGCTGCATGTTAGAAGACTAAAGACGAGTTGCATTTGATTATCCAAAGACTTCTTCTTATTCAGGGAATTCATCGAAAAGATTGTCAATTTAGGGGAGAGCACTAATTAGAGGAGAGTGAAAAGCCAAATTTAATCCCTAATTAGACTTGCTCATACTATTCTTCAGCAAGTTGATTCTCACAAGATTTCAAATGGTCTTCTCAAAAGATTTCTAGTACATGGGTTTATAATGTGTTGCTGATTCTGAAGTGTCAAAACCAGCAAAGGGGAAGGAGACAAACAACTAAACGCAAAACGAATAAACTTGATGAACTTAATACTTCTAAGTAATTGAAGACATCCCGGGAAGACATATGTCATAACCACAGGGAAACTCAATGTTTATCTCATCATGGCGTTTGGTGTCCGTATTCCAACTATGTGGGGGAAGAGATGTAAGAGAAAGTTTCTGAAGATAAAAGAGGTACACAAGTGTGTGATGATTTCTATGTTATCGCAATCATCAGGGGAGAGAATTGTGTACATTGGGGATGCAATGCTGCTTCACTTGAGAGCTTAATCGGTGATTCAGTGATAATCACTTATTCCGGAGTTGACATCCGCAGAGATAATCAGTGATTCAGCCTGCTACTTCAGTGTTATCGGTTATTCTTTCTTTGGTCATTGGGTACTTCTGGTTCTTAAACTTGATACACAATCATCAAGAAAGATAAAGGCGTGCATTGGTGGTGTCATAAGTTATTCTTTGAATGGGTATATGTGTATTCGGGTTCTTGAGCTTTATTCTAAGAAACGGGCTGCATCAATTCAACTACTCAGGGGAAGTGGTCTCTTGACACCTTTTTGATATACATTGCGTCAGACTTCAGTGGAAAAGAAATGTGAGAAGAATGTTTCAAGTGTGAGATGATACGTTGCTATTCTTCTATCCTTGATGATATAACTCCGAACGGATAATCACGATGATCATTCTTAAAAGGAGCAGCAAGATCGATGATATGGTGTGCTATTTTGTGCACCTGGATAAGGCAAGCTTGAAAGAGAGCTTAGAATCTGCTCAAGAAGAAGATTTTCGGTTTGGGGGGAAGCTACCAAAGTCTCACTTTCAGAAGGTTCAATTTCTCTCTTCGATTCAAGAGCCTTGGAAGCTTTGGTGGTGAAAGTTTAAGAGATGACGATTTCTATCTTCTACAACGGGGCTGTTCGATATCCTTATCTCGGTACTCGTATCATCATCTTCTTAAACTATATCATCTACTCTATCTGTAAATATTTATCAAAAAGCAAAATACAAAAAATATAAAACCCACTAAAACAAAATAGAAAAATATAAAACAAACAAAAACCCATAAAAATTCAGAAAATTTGAAAAAAAATACCAAAAAATATTGTTTTCTCAAGACATGTCGTCTGGTATCGATAACATCTACGGTCTTAGAAATGCATTCAATAATGGCACGGGACTTTCGATGAAGTTCGAGCAGGAGGTGTAAATACTTTTTCAAAACATGTCTCAATCTATGGCTTGCAGTTATTTCAGACTGTAACCGTGCTTAAACCATGGTTTGCTATTATTTCAGATATGCAACCCGCGTTTCAAAAGAGGAATGTGATGCGCTAAACCAATTTTCAATAATTCGTGCACTTATTCAAAAATCAAAATGAGGAAAGCATGTCGAAGGACTGCTGTTCCTACACAAATGTTTTTCCTTCTAAAATTCTTTAGAAAAATATTTGTTGTGATTTCAAAATGGTGGAAAATGAGTTGCTTTAAAATTCAATCAGATTTGGCGTTTTCATAAAATTTGGAAACTCAATAAATGACTTCAGTCTTCTTAAAACTTTTCATAAAATAAGTCATTGATTGAGGGGGAGAATGTTTTCAAATTTTTTATATCATCTAACGGGCTTATATAATCATCCTATATGCTTAACAGAAAAAGATGTTTGCCTATGTTGAAGGACTAGGAATCTAGGATATGTTTGTTAGGATTAGATGATTATAGTTTGATGAACATATTATTCCCATGCCGTTTATGATCTGATTGATACGTTGGATTGACTTTTCTTAGTCGATTGTTGTTTGGGTGTTGTCTACCACCATTATATCTATCTGTGTTTACTAACGTATGCAGATAACATGGTTTATAAGAATGTTCCCGATCCAGATCCCACAAAAGAAGATGATTGGATGCCGAAAGGAAAGAGCAACTATTTCTTGGGTCGACAAAAGAAGAAACAAGACTTAATTGGATCTCTACGGATAGTTGGCATGATATTTACAATTTCAGAGGTCTCACTGCTTCAGCAGATGGTTTTCTTTCACTTTAACAGCAGCAACAGAAACACTTAACCACCTAACGTATCCTTGTGCAGGAAAAATAGTGATGATACCATTTTGGAATTTCTCAAAATGGTAGATAAATATTTGTTTGAAAATAAGTTGGACTCAAAATTTTGAAAATCAACCGGACTTCATTTTATCAAAACTTAAGTCACTTAATCAACGACTACGGTCATGGATTGAGGGGGAGAGTGATTTCAAAATAAATATTTTCAAACGATATTTCTTCAAATAAGTCCATTTGTACGAAATAAAGTGGTGATCTAAAGATTTAATGTTATGTCATGGTATGATTTTCTTTAAAACTCAAAGATCTTTCAAAATGAAATTTTTTCTGTTCTTGTTTGATTGTGAATTTTTTTCTTTTACCTAAAGATCTCTTAAAAACTATCATACCTGATACTAACAATCTTTAATGTCATCTTTCAAAAAAACAATCTTTAATGTCAAAAACTGTTCCTTATCAGTTATTTTCTAAATTAAATCAGGCCACGTCTTTCCCCTAATTTTTCTAAATGATTTAAATCAACTGGGATCACAAATCTCGAAAGATTTGAAATTTTTGACCGGGGGAGAGATCATGATTTAAATCTCTTATCTGATTAAATGGTGTTTGTTTTAGTCCTTTAAAGGCACTCCTACCTCCATGTGCCAAACGATTTCAAATACACGATGTACATGTTGAGAGGGAGCATTTATCCAAAAACCAGAAGAGCATTTAAACCAGGCCACACTTTCTCCCATGTTTTCTAAACCTAATTAAATCACTTGGGATCCAAAATCTCAAAGGGTTTGATATTTTTGATCGGGGGAGAATTTGTGATTTAATTATGAAATCTGATAAAAGGTGATTGTTTTGATTCAATTGTGCAGGCTGCTCTCCCATATGTGCTAAACGCTTTCGAATCTCGAAGAACATATTGAGGGGGAGCATTTCTAAAGAAAATAAACTTTCAAGGTACAAAGATTTCTATGTTTCAACATAAAAGTACCTTGATTGGTTTTCTAATGGTTTTCTTTCTGGTAGTGTGATTGTGAAAGTACTTCAAAGAAATCTTTCCTCTATGTGCTAAATGATTTCATACAACCAACGCACATTTTAAGGGGGAGAATTTACCAAGAAAATCAAAAGGCTTTTTCCGAGGAAATTGTGATCAAAGAAAAATTTCAAATACCTCTTGCCTCCATGTGCTAAACAATTTCAAAATCATAAAGCACATGTTGAGAGGGAGCTTTCCTAAATGATCAAAACAATTAAGGTACAAAATGCTTTGATATTATATCACAAGTACCTTGATTGGTTTTTCCAAATGATTTTTCAATTGGTTTCAAGAAGGAAAGAACTATACCACAAGACCGACCATTTTATTTAATGCATTGGTATTATAAGGATGGAAATGTTAGGTATTCGTTCCCACGATCCCGCCAGAACTGGAGGGATCTACCCAGGGACAATTTACTAGATAGTGTAGAAGTCCTTAGGTATGATGAAAAAAAGGAGAAAAGTGAGAATATGGGAAGAGTGCCGACTGAGATAGAGCTAGAACTGGAATAAACCCAATAAGGTTCTAGTAATGAAGTCTCGGTAAGCACTGAAGGGGTTGAAGAATGAAAAAGAATTGAAATGTGAAAAGGGTGAAAAGAAATAGCCCTCCAATAATTCAACCTTAGGGCAGAAACCGGGTTCAATACATATGCTACTGATGGTTACTAAGGTAACGCCGGTATTGAAGACAAGACGTCACGGACCGAATGACTCACTGCACTAAACTTCCCAAGCTACTCAAGTTCTCTTAAAAGGACTTGTTTCATTCACACGGGGAACCCACATAATCTATCGACTTTCTCTTAGAGATGGTTGATATTGAAGACGGAGACCCTCTCCCTAGTCTCCGACATAAGAAACCAAATGTGCACTATTGAGTATAGAGCAAAGAGATCATCCAAAAAATCTCATTAGGACACAAAATTAATGAAGACTTGTTGTTTCACACAATGTGGAAAGTAAGTATATATTGAGAGTCATACGCATTATCCTTGTGGTATTACCTGAACATCCGAGTGATATGTAAAGTATTCACAATAAAGATGGAAATCCTTCTAGAGCCAACATCAAACAAGCTCTTGGTGGGTGACATGTGAGATCTTTCCAAAAGAACAAGCTTGTGACAACTGGATAGAAACAATGGGGCTTATCTACTTGAGTCAACCTTGGTCCAGGAAATGAATTGACGAATACTTTTGGAAAAATCGTTCGATGTGCAAATCTCTTCTTTTCTCTAGCACATCGAATGTGTATTCATTTTCAAATACAAAAAGTGTTTCTGAATGAAAATTGATCTTTCTAATAAACTATTCGCCGTATTGCAAAACTCTTTCTTCAAGCAATACGCGATTGTTTTCAAATAATTTTTTCATCAATAAGTGAATCTCAATTCACTGGTTCACTCACTCCGTGTTGTTTAGTTTGGGACGCTCTGGTTTGAGAACGGCTAGATCAAGCTGCGAAACCCTGTCAAGGAGATTCTTCGGAATTCTACCTGATCACAAAAGTGTATTTATACTGATCAATGGGGAACCGTGGTTCTTGCAAATGTATTCAACGAAATTGAACAAAGACACTTTCGTGTGTTTTGGTGCTAACTGTTGTTTGAAGGAACATCGGACGGTTGCAGCTGATCAGGATTGAGGAGTCAATCCATAACCGCATGCTCATAGCAATCACGCTTAATTGAAGAACATCATGACAAGTGCATATCTACATAACATGGCTCTGATATTTTAATACTATGCTTCTGCTACGCTGCTGAAAATATCATGAACCAGCAAAGCTTCCGCTACTCTGATGAAAAGATGTCATGATCCAGAAAGTGTGGGCATGTCGGTCCAAAAGTCACAACATCACATGAAGGCAACACAATAAAGGGTGATCCAGAGATTTACTGTGGCTGATGATCTCAAAGAAAGCTCGAAGATCATCAAGATGTGGATCAGTTCAAAGACCTCCACTAAAATTACAATGTATGCGGACTTTGAATAATCGCTACTAAAGCACAAAGATTGCGGAACATGAAGAATTGAAGTCTACGAGCTCAGAACTGAAGACAATGATAGAATGCTAGGACACAAAATGTATTTCATGGGGTGACCTCCCTTAGGGGGAGATTGTTGGGATTTGGAAAATCCATATTGAAGAGTCGGTCACCCCATCTATAGTCTAGCATATGTTAGCTCGTACACGTTACGTTATTTATTAGTTAGTTAGTTATTAGCTCAGTTTAGCTTAGAGTAACACCATGGACGACGGACGGGTCTTTACTTACTGTATACCTGATCCACAGTCCGACAGGAGGACGTTAGCTTGTAACTATAAATACCTCTTCCTTCCTTGGAAGAGGTGGTGCTTCTTAATCTAACTTTTTTTTTGTTTTTAACTTTCTCTCTCTAGAAACACCCTCTCATCTCTTTCTCTCTCTAAACATGACATACTTGTATTATCATCATCCAAGGCCACCCGAATCATCAAACAACATAAAAGTATGATCCTACAAGTACCTATCATCACATCATTAAATAACATTCGCCTTCAAACGTGCTGCTTTACGCGGGTACCATGCTAGTGTTATTGAACTCACATGGAAAAGATATTCCTGACATAATCACTTAATCGGCGTGTGCCTAAATTGACCCTGCATATTGATAGGGTTATATTATAAAGACCCCCTATCATGTGACATAAGGGGGTTTGGTCAAAACATTCCTTTTGTCCCCCTGTTTTTCATTACAATAGAGTTTTTTGTCAGTTTCTATTCTGTATTTCTGAGAATATTAAGTGTTTGTCTTATTAAACTTTATATTTTATGTTTCGTACTTTCATATTTATAGTTTTTATATGAACAAAATCATAAAAGAAATAAAAAAAATAAAAAAAAGGGGGGGAGTCCCTTTTATAAAAATATGGGGTCTGAATATCTTCTCCCATATTGATATTAGGGTGGCAATTCGGGTCGGGTTTGGGTTGGCGGGTTCCGGTTATCAGGTGGGTGGGTCAGATAATCCCAACCCAAACCATTTAAATCATCGGGTCAACTATGTTACCACTAACCTGTTTAGACATAACCCGAACCTAACCCATTTAACCCATATATATACATGGGTTGGCGGGTTAAATAGGTTACACAGGTTGAATATGTTAAAGGGTTATATCAGTTAAGCGGGTTTCAAGTTGACCCATTTAACCCTTTTTATATACAAAAGTTGGCACATTACACGAGTTAAACAGGTTAAACAGATTTTCGGGTTGACTCGTTTAACACATTTAACCCGCGTAATAAAATATAAATAAATTTGAGTTTATGAAAAAAAAATCTTAAACGGGTTGGCGGGTCGACCCGCTTATTTTATTCCCAAACCGAACCTGACCTGTTTAATAAACACATAAGACAAACCTAGGATACGAAACGTATTTCGTCTTAGTTTTCTTTCAGTAGCTTGGTTACGAGATCACTGTAAATGATCTCCCCAATGTCAACAGTGACCCCGTTCATCAAGCAATAAGCTATCATCAACTGAATAGAGTTAACTTGTTCAGTGGATGAGTGGTTCCCGCCGAGAACCTGAATCACAAATGTGAACATGATCCTTCAAGCCACGGGAAATGAGTTCTTGGTGACAGGGGTCCTGTCCAAAAACTTTGGATCTAAAACAATTTGTTTTAACCCATGCTTAACTATGGAGGGTTCAGGATGGGCAACATAGTTCCCAGAATTATAGTCAAATCCTGTTGAAGTACAAAATGTTTTATAATCCAGGGTGACTGACTTTTCCCCGTTAAAAAGACTGAATTTGATGAGATACTCCCGAGTGGTCGTAGGTCGGTCTCATCAGAGGGAGTGACGGGTCATAGGCCACTTCAGAGTCGAAAATCCCCGAGAAGGTTTTGGTACAGAATTGATGGGGACTGAGTAAAGGCCTGTTTCAGTGGGCAGTTGAATAAAAACTTCATGATGCCCTTATAGGCTGGGACATCAGTGGGGTATTAAAAATTGCCTATAACATTATTTGTTTTAAATTCAACATTACTGAGATCCCCTACCCACTGTGGTGCAAACTGAAGAGATTGTGTTCTTGCCAATTTCATTAAAAATGTTTTTAGGGTTTTGAAAAAGATATCTTGACAAGAACAAACAAAGAGTTTTGAATCTCTTAAGTTTTGTAGTGAAAAACCTTTTGTAAATGTTTACAGAGAAGATTTTTGTGAAAAACTTGTTTTGAGGATTAAAAACACACTGATTTCTGGGTTTGAGAAGAGATTTTGACAAAGTTTAGATGCAGAAACTTTTTTTTATGTGTGTTTTTGAGGTTTTGAAGGGGGTATTTATAGAGGGGTGAGAGAGGTAAATCTTGTATAAATGAGGATTTGTAAAGTCATTTTTTGAAAACGTTTTGAATCTCCTCATTTAATGCCACCACTCCACTACCCGTAGTAAAATCCCGGTTTTCAAGGGAACAGTTGCATTGCACAGTAAAAGTGCATTCCGCAGTAATAAAATATCATTAGGATATTTCATGTGTGATAACATCAAATAGTCCTGAATATTAAGTGTCAATTTCCCCCGATATTGCTCGTTATTTATATCATTTATATGGATTTACGATTGTTTTCCATTGTTTTCCACTTTCAGGTAAATTACGAGCATTGGAGCAAAAGAGACGCGGAAATGAAAACATTACTAAAGACTTATCACAGTATGCTTATTTGGAAGAAGTTATGGCGTAACTCGTCTCTCACATTACGCCGTAACTATTGCGTGACCCAGAAGTCCAACTTATCAAGAGGTTACGGTGAACTCTTCCCAAAGGTTACGACGTAACTCCATTAGGTCAAAAGAGGTTCCACGCCGATACTTACGCCGCCGTATCTGCATCACTTACGACTTAACCAAGTTTATTGAAGACTACGGCGTAACCACTTATAAGGTTACGCCGTAATGAGCAAATCTAGTGCATTTACGAGGAAATAGAAGGTTACGGCATAACTCCTATATTGGTTACGCCAGTAACCCGCACTGCCTATAAATACGCCACGAATTCCAAAGATTTCAAAGCATCCCATTCCACACACAACACTCTGAGAACATGGAAAAAAGCTCAAGGTAGGTCTAGGGAAGCATACGGAGCTGTTTCCAAAGGGAGAAGTCACACCATTACGATAAGCTTTAGCGTTTATTATTTATTTTACTTTCAATTCATGTATTTCGTACCTTTGAATATTGAATTGATTTGCATGATTAATATGAGCGGCTACCTTTGGTGCTAGCCTAGTTATGATTCCTTAATTGTTTTGTTTGCGTTTACCTTTACTTCCGTACAATTATTTCTAAGTGTATGCATGCATAGTTCTTTGGTATTCACCCTTGGTTCGGTAGTTTTGAATGGCGATAGAGGCCAATTGCCTAGGAGATATGACCAACTGACCGTAGGTGAGCGGACTGAGACGGGAAGGGTAAGATATGACCAACTGCCGACCCTTTCTACTTGTGCGATTTGACCAACTGATCACCTATCGTTTGGATGAACTTAAGAATTGGGGGGTGTAGTGTCTAAGTTCCTAACGGTCGGGCACTCACTAATTAGAATCTAGCATGTAGCGGTACTTAACGACTCGACTTAGGGGACCAGAACAACAGGGACTTATGACGGTGCGCCTGATTTCTCCCTGTGGTGGCATCTTTGCTGATAGGTTAGGGCTTAATTGACCAAATCCTCTCTCGATTTGACCCCACCTGATGTAATTGGAAGTAGGTAGACGTAGACATAACTAGCTAGGAGGATTGACTAGGTTAGCACCACTATTCCTCTATTGATTTCCCTTTACCATTTATTTGCTATTATTTTATATTCTGCATTAGTAGTTTAATTAATTAAATCAAAACCATTATTATTCTGTGACAATTAGATTTAGTAATAATTCGACACACATAGCTCTTGGGACGACCTCGGCTTTACCATTTACTATACTACACACGACCGGGTACACTGCCCGTTAGTGCATTAGGGTAGACCATAGATATAGCGAGACACTATGAATATTAAGACCTGGGCAAGAAAACCTGCATCAAGTTTTTGGCGCCGCTGCCGGGGAGCTATTTTAGGATTTTATATTAAGTCTTTTTTTTTTTCCTGATAATGTCAGGATACAAGACTCGCAGCTCTAGGCCCTTTCTGGCTACCCCATTTGTTGACCCGGAGAAGCAATTTCGAAAAAGGAAGATCTATTCTCCGGTTCCTATTCACAATATCTGCTCATTTTACGAGTCAGACCAATCGGACACAGAACCAGAGGTCATCAATAATAATGATATCGATGACCTAACCATGGAGCAGTATTTGGACCGACCAAACGATAACTGCCAACGAAGCTTCACTCAGGATTCTCCTACCAAAAAATACTCCATCCCCGATCATATTATTCGAGAGCTACGTAAGCTTAAGTTTTCTGGAGACAAAGATGAGGCCGTTCAGGATCACGTAGAGGATTCTCCACTTATCCTCTCTTTTCAACGTCAGGGGTATTCCTAGTTATTCAGTCACTGCAAGGATTTTTCCTATGACTCTCACTGGAACAGCAAAAAGATGGTATAACAAACTTCCTAGTGAATGTAAAGATGCATGGGGAAAACTAAGAAAGGAGTTCGTCCAACAATTTTGCCCTCCTTAAAAAATGGCTACGCTTCTCGGGAAAATCTATCAATTCGTTCACATTGGAGAAGAGACGTTGTACCAAGCATGGGAAAGATTTAATGAGCTTCTCTATCGATGCCCTACTCATGATTTAAACAAACATCAAATCGTATACGTCTTCTATCGGGGGATTAATACGCAAACACGAGAACTCCTCGATTCACCAAGACCTATTCCTAGCATGACTCCTGATCAGGCCTTGGAATGTATTCAGCAGATTTCTGAACATTGCTACAAGTGGCACATGGATACAGGATACGGACCGAGAGATAACTTCGATCATAAGGTAATGAAGACAATAACAAAGCAAGAATACAATTACGGGGAAATTTTTGAAAAACGATGGTTGGAAAGAGAAGCTGAAGAATGTAGGGTTGAGAAGGTTAAAAGTGTATTTGAGACCAATACCGGAAACGATCTTGAGAAAAAGATTCTTGACCACATCAAAGAATCTAGAGAGCGCGATGATAGGATAGAAAAAATGATGAAAGCATTCGTGGATAATACAGTCTCTTCTATTAAAATTCATGATGAAAGGATAAAGAGATTAAAGAGAAGTGTTAGTTCGTGTTCAGAAGCCATCTCTGATTACCTAACAGCTCGGGAGGAAGAAGTTGTCCACACTGTAGGAACTATCTTCGAAGAACCTTTGACCTTTTCAGAAAAGGTTAAGCGACGAATCAACATGGAAAGACAATCACTTTTGGACCAAACTTTGCTGGTAAACCCTCCTACTAATGATTCTGATTGTCATGATATTGCACGGGAATTAAGCTACGATGAGACTATTCGCCTCAACAAAAGATGCTCAGCGGTTTTGAGGAACGAGCTACCACAAAAGGAAAAATATCCAGGATGCTTTACTCTCCCTTGCTATATCGAGAGCCTAAACATGTGTAACGCCCTGGCAGATCTTGGAGCTAGTATTAGCATAATGCCTCGTTCGATATTTTTGCGTATGGGAATTGGCAACTTAAAACCGGCCAAGATGAAAATTGAAATGGCTGATCGATCCATGCAATCGCCATTAGGAATTGTTGAAAATGTATTGGTGAAGATTAAGAGATTCTTTTTCCCAGCGGATTTTGTGATTCTTGAGATTCCGGAAGACAACAGGATACCTGTCATTTTAGGAAGACCCATGCTTGCTACTGCTCACACTAAAGTGGATGTCTTTGCCGGAAAATTGACTCTGGAAGCTAATGGAGAGATCGCCACATGCGGACCTAATGAACATTTGTCTACCCCGGAGAAGGTATGTGCAATTGACCCAGTGGGGAATTTTGGTGAAGCCCTTGAAAATTTTCTTAGCGACCCCCCGGATCCTGGAGAGGTTGACTCGGGGAAGGAATTTGATGTTTTCGTGAATTTTAAGGAAGAGGATTGTTAATACAAATAAGCCGTAAAAACGTTTATTTATATTTTACGATCTTCTAATGTTTTGTCGATAACAAACGTAAAATCATTTTAATGAAACAAAAAAAGAATACGTAAATAGTTTGAGTCAATAGTTTCCTAACACATTTACGCTTTCACATAAAACACTAAAACAAGTTTAAGTGATTTTATGATTTAGATACATATGTACAACAACTAGTGTTTACATATTGGGTTAGCATATACTTAAACTAAGTATACTAAAATGGGTAAAAACAAGTATATACTAAATTGGTTAAAACAAGTATATACTAAATGGGTAAAAACTAGCAAATGGTATTGACCCATAACCCATGGTTTTATATATACCACTTAACCAAGTTCATTGTATCTAAAAAGAAAACCATGGATCAACCCATAACCCATGACCCATGACCCATAACCAAAAATACCCATGGGCAAAGAGGAGCGTTCCACGGATCCCTGGTTTTGTGCTAGCCGGATCCCAAGTGGAAGGGATCCGTGGGATCCGGGGAACAGTAGAGAATTTTCTCTATAAATAGAGAGCCATTTCTTCCTTTCTATGCATCACTTTACACACATACTTCCCCCAAGTATTCTAACCCTCTAACCTCAGATCCAAGTGATCTATGTAGTTTGTTTTTTGTTTTTGTGTGATCTTCTAGGTTCCTCTTAAAAGAGAGATCACCACTTCTTGAAGACGTGCAAGCTCAAGTCCATGAGTTCTCTTGTTGATTGTTCTTCCTTTCTCCATAGATGTTGGATCGAAGGCATTAGTGAAGAATGCCGAAAGTGTCAAGATGAAAGCATTTGTGCAAGGTGCTCATCATCCGTGTCAAAGCATTAAGTGAAGAATGCTAAAGATGTCAAGACGAAGGCATTAGTGAAGGGTGCCAAGCGTTGTGTCAAAGGCATTAGTGAAAGATGCCGAAGAATCAAATCAAGTCGCATTTGGGAAGAATGCCTAGGTCGTATAATCGATGAAGTGCATTGTTATACACATAAGTATTTATTTATTTCCAAGGATGGTGATATCCTTGATGATGGTGTAACAAGGAATTGATCTGCTTGATATTAGGTGTTGTGTTGTGAAGGGTAGTAGTTCCTCCATAGTAATGGAACTAGGTGCTTAGCCTAGTACCTAATAAAGGGTAGGCGACGTTATGATAGGATTAGTTCTCCTTGGTTTGAAAGAACTCGGTGGTTAGCCTAGCACCGTATAAAGGGTAGGCGACATTGTGTTAGGTGTGGTTCACCTTGGAGTGAAAGAACTCGGTATTTAGCTTTGTACCAGAAAAAGGTTAAGCGACGTTGTGAAGGCTTCTCCGCCATAAGGAGTTGGTGTAGTGCTTACGAACTCTCGAGTAGGTGACTCGGGGAGTGGAGTAGGGCAAGAAATGGTGTCCTTGTAGCCGAACCACTAAAAATAACTTGTGTCGTGGTGATGTGCTTCTTACTCTTTATCTTTCATTACACGTTTATATATCTATCTATCAACGTCCAACATAAACAACCAAATAGATTGACATAAGTCGATCTAAATATTTAAAAGAAAGTTTTAAATTGGTAAAACTATTCAACCCCCCCTTCTAGTTTTCCACAATTGGCATCAGAGCTTCGTTACCAAGTTTCTTAGAGTATGTGGTACTTTAAAAACTTGATACGATCCATGTATGTTTGAACACTACAAAGAAGGATTATTTTTGTCATATTTCAAAAAAAAAAAAAAACATTATATTGTTTATTGTTGGACAATGATAGAATGTTCTAACATTTTTTTTGCGTCATCCATACTTGGAGTTGGAGTTGCCAAGAAGATCATAAAGAATTTATCTAAATGTCTCTTTTCGCAAAAAGAATGTTTAGTATTCTTACAACATAAATTTGGAGATTCCAAGAAAATCACAAAACATCTAAATACTTCTTTTCCTGAAAAGAATATTTAGCAAATGTATGATCTTTAAACTACTTACCTTATTGTTATTATTATTATCTTAGTTGCATGATTTATTAGTAATTGTTCTAGTAGTTATTCATATTATAGTCATCATCTAAATAGTATTCTTCGACTTATTTGTATAGACTACATTACCAACTTGTAATAATGATATCTTGGTTATTCGATAACCTCAATCATTATTCATCACAAAGGATTTATTGACACTTCATCTATGTCAATAAATATCCATGTGAAACTTATTATATTATGATAAAATGGGATTTTATTATAATGTTTGAAAAGCTTCCCAAGAATTATGACTAATTCTTAAAAAGGGAACCTCGTCTAATAGGAATAGTACTTAATCTTCAAAACCTCAAACCACAAGTTTTAGAGCCCTAACATCAAAACACTAGGCGTTTTAGAACTTCCAAACCAAAGTTATCAAGGAATGTTTGAGCTGACTTTTGCTGTCATGCCGGATCCTTCGTTTATACTAGCCGGATCCCAAATGAGAGGGATCCGCGGGATCCGTGCAACAGAAGACAATATAAGCTGAAAAATGATCACTGTGGATGTTCCACAATCATACTCACCTCAAAGACTCACGAACAAGAACTCATGTACTGTTCATAGGAGCAAATTGATCATTCTTCTCAAGCTTAACAATCACTTGTGTAAGTATAAACTTCACTACATTGTTAATTTAATTCCTTGATTCTTAGAATTACAATTTCTTCATCTTTAAGAGTTAGGTTCAAATGGGTTTATCATAATTTGTCACCACATTGTTTTCTAAGATAATCTAAATCAAAGAATTAACATTGTTAATACAAATTAAACACATTTCTTGAACTCAACAAAGATAATGAGAGCAAAATTGTGATCAAACCCTCTAGGTTACTATTCACAATTAACGCCACATTGTGGTTGTATTGTTTAGGAACAATCATGCCAAGCAACAAGAAACAAGATTACCAAGGTACTGCTCACTACATACCCATGTATCATAGGAAAGATGGTTTAAGTCCGGACGATAGGAAAGCCTTTAAGTTGCTTGAAAGGAGACTCTTTCATGAAGGTAGAGTTGTTGATCCATCATTTCTTGCAAATACCGACATAAGGGAAGTTTTTGCAACTATTGGGTTTGATTGTTTATTGGATATAAACGAGGAAATTTGCCCGGTCTCTGTGCTTGAATTCTACAAGACAATGGGTATAATTAGAAATGATGATGGGTCCATCTCAATTGAATTCACCATCAATGAGCGAGAGTTTAGTCTTTCACTTATCGAGTTTGGAAGAATTATATATCAAGGTGTTTGTATGTACTCCAATGAATGGTCTTTGGAACAACTACACACAATGGTTGATCATCACGACATTTATCACGCAACAATCCCTGAAGCAACCACGGTAAGAGACACCATGTTTTTGCCAAGAGCATCCCCATCAAGGGTTACTAGGAAATCGAAAGTGATCTATAGGGATCCCTTCCAAATGGAGCTTTCGGAGATGTACCCGTTGTATAGAAAATGGGAAGATGTGATTAGAGAAAATGTGGTGTGTCTAGTAGGAAACAAGGATCACCCCAACGCATGTCTAAGCTTCATGATTTATTGTCTAGTGACCGAAACTCGCTTCAACATTGCCTACTACATGGTCAAGAGAATGGCAAGTGTAAGAAGCATGGACAAGATGGTGCTTCCATATGCAATGCTTCTAACCCGTCTTGCCAAATTCATCTTTGCATTAGACCCTTCCCCACAATCCTTGGATCATAGCTTTTGCAATAAGGTTATGGTACCATTAACCGAGGGTAGAACAACAAGGTTTATGGTGGAAGGCAAGAGGCCACACCCACCCACGGATTCCTCGGACGAAAGGGAGAGGAAAGGAGAAGGTGAAGGAAGTAGTAGCAACCCACTTGATAATATCGATCTTGACCCCTTGGACTACATTAACCAATTGCCAAACATTCCTAATGAATCACCCGAATGGCAAAAAACCAATGGAATCTTCAAATGCTTCGCCAATTTCTTGAGGAAGAAGAAGTGAAGATAGTTTGATAAAAAGTGGAGGACGGGTGAAGAAGTGAAAGAAAGGTAAGGTCTTAGGACTCTAGTGTATGATGAACAATTTCAAACAATGGTTTGTAAACACTTTAAACTATGCTCGTAGTATGTAGGTATTGCCATATCTTGGCACTAAACAATCTGAACTTAGATATTTGGATAATGAGATTTTACGACCCCTTGAGTGGTCGTCGTCACTCATTCTAGGAATTTTAGCTCTTCCTACTTTGATATACATTATATTAGTTGTGTTATTGCATTTAGTCCCCATAGAAACAACTAGGAAAAGCATTTACTATAAAGTGCAAAATTGCACATTTCTGTAAGCTCTCATGATCTGCAGTTGGCGGATCCCGCTTTTGAACTAGCGGATCCCTCCCATAAGGGAACCGTGGGATCCGTGGTATCTGTTATGCAATACAGATTTAGCTACATCAAAATAGTCCACTAGATCACCTAGAACAAGTCAAACATAAGATACTAGAACCAACTAAGTCTTTCTCAAATAGTTTAAAACCTCACTCTCATTCATGGATTATCTAGAATATTTTTCCGAAATATCTTTGATTTCTCAACTAATCAAAACTCACCATAATTTCGCTCCTACACTCACACAACATATATCACGCTTAATAGCACTTAGTTTGGCCTATCCTTCAATTTTAGCAAATTGATCTCAATCATCTTTGACTCAAAATTAGGCTCAAAAATTAGCTTTTCATTTCTTTCTACTTTTAAAGATTTTAGTAAATTATTCTTAGGACATCATCTGGCTTCTAGGACCTGTTGTCACCATTTCTCCACATCAAATTAAAAGGAATCATTGTCAAACATATAGTTAGACTACCCAAGATCAAATTTTCTTGGCCAAAACCATTATTAAGCACCATTACTTGTTATGGTTGAGGATTTGAGATATCCAACAGCTAAAGACTTCAAAATTAAGTCAAAACTTCGAAATCCATTAATAACAAACCTCACAAAAGCATAATGATTTCACCTAAACCCTGTCTGATAGCCGGATCCCTGGCCCTTAACCAGGCGGATCCCTGCTGAGAGGGATCCGCGGGATCCGTAGATGCAGAAAGAATAAATCAGCTCCTATATTCAAATTCATGTCACCTTTTGGTTCTCTAACCACTTTTAGCATACATTAATTGTCCTCCTAGAGCTGATCAAAACCTCAAGAGCATGCTTAGTCTTCTAAGTGGCCAAGAATTTAATTCTCAAATTCAAATTATCCTTATAAAACCAAACAACCTTAGGTTTATGGCATCATCCTCAATTACCTTTCAAAAATCAGCAATTAGAAGCTCACATTAGCATCTTCATCACCATGTCTAAAGCTCTTAGCAACAACTCTTCAAACATAGGATCATCCAAAAGAAATGGTTAAATGATCCATGAAATTTCATCCACCGAGACATCTCCCATTAGAGATAATGACACTAGATTCCCACCTCATCAAACCCATCTAACAAAAGCTAAGAGAACCGCAAGGATTAGCATCAAACCCTTCGAACTAGAAAAAGGATCATCTAGTTCTAAACCAAACATGGCTAGTTCTAGCAAGCCATCAAAACCATCATTCATTGAGCATGAACTACACTCTTTGAATGAGCCTCTTCCTCACCCTAACATCTATTCATTGTTCCATTCACCACCAAGAACCTCCCATTCACCAACCTTTTCATTGAATCGGGAACCGCCTACAACACCAACTAGCCCATCATGGGAGACAAGGAACAGCCTTGATCATATGGAAGAAGTTCCATTACCACCCTCATTTTTAGAACCTCTTCCTACTTCTCAAAATGAAGACCCGCAAACACACATTGAGCCCCCTCAAAATATCCATTTCCCTCCGGGTCCAAACCAAGACAATAATTGCCCAAATTGTCTAAAAACTCAAGGACTTGTTCAAGAAGTATGAAATGAGATACATTTCATGTTTAATCATCTTCTTGCAAAGTTGGATCAATTCAACAAATCAACTCATCCCTAGACTCAAGCATATTGTTGCATTTTAAGTCTAGTAATTAGTTAGCATTAATTGTATTTGTATGGCTAAGTTCATTCTCTTAGTTTAGAGATTTGGTTGTTTATCTCTTGTTTTATTGAATGACTACTTATATGCTATGATTATTATGTGTATTGTGCCTGTTACATTGGACATATATCTCATTTCCTCATTAGCATTGCTTGACATTTCTTCACTACTGAAGAAACTGTCATCAAATAGCCGGATCCCTCCATAATGCCTAGACGGATCCCTCCAAGAAGGGAACCGTGGGATCCGTGGATCAGAAGCACAAATTTCTACTAACTTGAGTTTTACTTGCAAGAAATTATGCATTATACTCTTGTTTTCTAACCTTTACTTTGTAGATTTTCAAATTAGCACATGAAGACTTTGACACCATAAAGCTAGGGGGAGCTTTGTGTCAAAATTGCAAAAACATTTGAAACTTAATCTGATTTTGGACCATACTTCATGACACCCCATTGCATCTTTGCAATCTTCAAGGGGGAGCACATTTTCGTCACTTAGACGAACCATTTGCAAACATAATTGCAAAAACAATTTGTTTATTTTACGTCATGTCCTTGACGCCCTTTCAAAGGGATGGACTCGTCAAGGAGGAGTAAAGACGATTACCATTTCCATCACTTGCTCTCTTTATATTTTCTTTACATATTTTTCTTATAAAAATTGTGTTCGTTACTTTTAACATTTTTTGTTTCGACAAAAAGGGGGAGAAGAAAGTAAAAACTACTAATTCAAACTCGCTACGAATTCTTTAGTTTTTCTTAAAATAATTTTATGTTTTGTCATCAACAAAAAGGGGGAGATTGTTAATACAAATAAGCCGTAAAAACGTTTATTTATATTTTACGATCTTCTAATATTTTTTCGATAACAAACGTAAAATCATTTTAATGAAACAAAAAAAGAATACGTAAATAGTTTGAGTCAATAGTTTCCTAATACATTTACGCTTTCACATAAAACACTAAAACAAGTATAAGTGATTTTATGATTTAGATACATATGTACAACAACTAGTGTTTACATATTGGGTTAGCATATACTTAAACTAAGTATACTAAAATGGGTAAAAACAAGTATATACTAAATGCGTAAAAACAAGTATATACTAAATGGGTAAAAACTAGCAAATGGTATTGACCCATAACCCATGGTTTTATATATACCACTTAACCAAGTTCATTGTATCTAGAAAGAAAACCATGGATCAACCCATAACCCATGACCCATGACCCATAACCAAAAATACCCATGGGCAAAGAGGAGCGTTCCACGGATCCCTGGCTTTGTGCTAGCCGGATCCCAGTGGAAGGATCCGTGGGATTCGGAGAACAGTAGAGAATTTTCTCTATAAATAGAGAGCCATTTCTTCCTTTCTATGCATCACTTTACACACATACTTCCCCAAGTATTCTAACCCTCTAACCTCATATCCAAGTGATCTATGTAGTTTGTTTTTGTTTTGTGTGATCTTCTAGGTTCCTCTTAAAGGAGAGATCACCACTTCTTGAAGACGCGCAAGCTCAAGTCCATGAGTTGCCAAGCTTCGTCATCATCAAGACAACTAAGGTTCTCTTGTTGATAGTTCTTCCTTTCTCCATAGATGTTGGATCGAAGGCATTAGTGAAGAATGCCGAAAGTGTCAAGATGAAAGCATTTGTGCAAGGTGCTCATCATCCGTGTCAAAGCATTAAGTGAAGAATGCTAAAGATGTCAAGACGAAGGCATTAGTGAAGGGTGCCAAAGCGTTGTGTCAAAGGCATTAGTGAAAGATGCCGAAGAATCAAATCAAGTCGCATTTGGGAAGAATGCCTAGGTCGTATAATCGATGAAGTGCATCGTTATACACATATGTATTTATTTATTTGCATGGATGGTGATATCCTTGATGATGGTATAACAAGGAGTTGATGTCCTTGATATTAGGTGTTGTGTTGTGAAGAGCAGTAGTTCCTCCATAGTAATGGAACTAGGTGCTTAGCCTAGTAACTAATAAAGGGTAGGCGACGTTGTGATAGGATTGGTTCTCCTTGGTGTGAAAGAACTCGGTGGTTAGCCTAGCAACGTATAAAGGGTAGGCGACGTTGTGTTAGGTGTGGTTCGCCTTGGTGTGAAAGAACTCGATATTTAGCTTTGTACCAGAAAAAGGTTAAGCGACGTTGTGAAGGCTTCTTCGCCATAAAGAGTTGGTGTAGTGCTTACGAACTCTCGAGTAGGTGACTCGGGGAGTGGAGTAGGGCAAGGAAGGTGTCCTTGTAGCCGAACCACTATAAATAACTTGTGTCGTGGTGATGTGCTTCTTACTCTTTATCTTTCATTACATGTTTATATATCTATCTATCAACGTCCAACATAAACAACCAAATAGATTGACATAAGTTGATCTAAATATTTAAAAGAAAGTTTTAAATTGGTAAAACTATTCAACCCCCCTTCTAGTTTTCCACAAGGATAACTTAGGATTAAGTGCTGAAGACCACTCAAGTGATGTCGAGATGACCCATTGTCAAGATAACTCTGAAAAAACATTCGTGCAATCGGACCAACCACAGTTTTATGAAATGGGGGCACGTATCCATCATAGGAATCCCTATTATTTGAAAATCTCATTCAAAATCGGGTTCATTGATTTTCACCCATTTATCAACACAAATTCCCCAGTTAACATTATCTCTAAGGAATGCTACAACCAGGTTATGGAAAAGGAGCTTGATTACAAAGGAAACAACTTCCTCGGGATTGCAACGAACATACGTGTGTTGACTTTGTGGTTTTGGATGATGTTAGCGAGTTCGTATAAGATGGGCTAACCAGGGTGATTTTCGGAAAACCCTTTAAAGAAATATCTGGGCTTGATAAAAACGAGAAAGAAGGGCTGGTTTGGTTGAAGATTGGCGATGATAAAACTGTTTTCAAAATGCCAAGGACCGTCAAAAAATTTAAAAATTGGACTAAAAAACAGTTAAGTTATGCTCGGCCGCTGCTTGGTATTAGTGAAGAAGATAAGGCTAAAGGTTTTGATCACCCCCACCAAAAGATCAAAATTTTTTACTTAGGGTGTTTAGAACTTGGAGAAGGATACAAACGGGATGAGAATCTGATCAGCTGGCTTCAACATGGAGATTGCCCAGCCCACGAGGTGACAAACAAGCACTGGTAGTCCGCGACTATGAGTCTAACTTAAAGACTCGTTAATAAAGAAAAGTGCTCTTTCGGGAGACAACCTGAATTATCTCTTTCTTTTGTTTTTATTTCCTTTATGTTGGGTTTTGTGTTTTCTAACCATTTTGCAGGGAATGAGGAACTAATTGCTGCTATAGTTGCTGATATGAGCAAAGTTACGGCGTAACTCATCTTAGTGATTACGCCGTAACCAGCATTTTAGGCAGGAAATCTTGACATTACCAATTACGGCGTAATACCATCTCAGTGGTTACGCTGTAACTACTCGCTTCACAGCTCATACCAGGGTTTTGCCAGTTACGGTAACTCCCTAATAGGAGTTCTGACGTAACTCTCTACTTTAATTCTTACATTTTAAAACACAGTAACCTTGTATTAGTTTTTAAATGAACTTTGTGGTGTGTTCCCTGTAAACCCTCACGAGACTTCACTCATCCACTTGGGACACCAAGTGGTTTAAAAGGCTTGTTGCATTCGCTAAATGCAACCGTGATTCCTACGAAAATGAGTTAGGTTTGTTTTTTCATTTTTATTTTATTTTTCTTTTTAGTATTATGCTTGTCGGTATTGTGATTTCAGGGATGGAAGTTTGTTCATGACACTTTAACGAAGGCACGGTTCTTTCTCGTGGGCCTTCTTCTTTTTTGGAGCAAATTTCTGGGAAGTTCTCGCTCTAATTCTACCTTTCTCTTCACCTTTATTTTAATGCCTAGTACAAAAGGGACTTTGTACAATTCAAGTGGGGGGACGGGAGTAGAATTATATCTTGAACTTTATTTCACCCTCATTTTTCTAGTTTATTTTGAAAAATTATGCCATTTTGAAAATTTTGACATGTTTTTTCGAACCTAACTAGATTAGACCTTAGCCGAGCACATACAACCCTTGACATTACATGGTGAGATTAGCCTTATCCGTTTCCAATATTTTGCCCCAATTCCACCAAATTATGAGTGTGCCGGTAGCTTGTAAACTTTAGAACTTGGCCTTTGCATCATTTCGAAACCATAGACGAGGTATGTTGAGTTAGCTCGATGTATTTGGACTTTTCAGTTTTAGAAGGCAATATTATAGGATTATCACCCAAAGAGCCTACCATTGTGAGTCTATCAATTAGTCACCTCGACTTTTCAACCCCCTTGTGAAACCCTTTTGTTGCACTCCCCTTTAATGCCGATACCCTAGATACACCCTCGAGCCATTCCTTTCATTTTGTCAACCCAATATATTGTTTCACCATTCACCTTACACCTTAGCCTACACTGTAGTCTTTATTTGTAATTGGGAAGTCATCATTTGCCTAAGTTCAAGGTTCGAGTGGAAAGGTTTGGAAATCACGCTTTCATCGACAACATTTATGAAGATCATTGAAGACCCCCCGAATTCCCTTTGTTCATCTCAAGTGGGGGGATGTTATGTTATTATGTTATGTTCAATAAATAAATAAATAAATAAATAAATAAAAAATGTGATTCGAAAAAAAAAAAATAGTTGATTGAGTTATGATATTGTAAAGTGCGATGTTATAAGCACTATAGTATGAGCTTTATTGATTAATATCGAGGAGGCCACCTCGGTCACATTAGAAGATTGGAGTTGGAGGTATACCAACTGAAGAAGAAAAGGTAGTGTGCCCATCACAACATCCTCTAATGACGCATCTACCTTGCATTTCAATGTCCGGTCTCTAGACTTCTAAGCTTGAACTTTGGGAGGACGGTAAGTGGTGATGACTTAGTTATAGATTTAGACTACCTGCTTGTTTTTCATTTTACACCAATTATATATCCCATGTCTTATCCTACCCTTTTGTCATGAAGCGTGTCTAGGTGATGCAGCGAGCAATCTTTGGTGTCTTGGCCATGGATTTGGTCATGTATCATTGATATTTTCCACTTCGCCGTGACATGTTAGTAATGACGAGTCACCCCTTAACCTTTGTCGTGTCTACCATTATTGCCTTCGAGAATTGTTTAGCCCTTAACTCTAGTGGTGGAGATTTGTGTAACCGCCAAGCTTATGATAGAATACATGCTATGACAGTGCTATTGAGTGATCACCTCGAAATTGACACTTAGAATAGTTGAGAGATTTGAGTGTTTGTTCCCCTTTCGTGAGGTGTTCGGATTTGTTTTATTTTAGCATAAGGGATTTGTAAACTCATATTTTCTAGGTTTTGGGAGATATCTTTTTAGGAATCTATCTAATAAGGTCTACTTGAGGGCAAGTAGAGTTCAAGTGGGGGGATATTTGATAACATCAAATAGTCCTGAATATTAAGTGTCAATTTCCCCCGATATTGCTCGTTACTTATATCATTTATATGGATTTACGCTTGTTTTCCATTGTTTTCCACTTTCAGGTAAATTACGAGCATTGGAGCTAAAGAGACGCGGAAATGGAAACATTACTAAAGATTTATCACAATATGCTTATTTGGAAGAAGTTATGTAAACAACTTGTCTCTCACATTACGGTAACTATTGCGTGACCGAAGTCCAACTTATCAAGAGAGGTTAACTCTTCCCAAAGGTTACGACATAATTCCATTAGGTCAAAAGAGGTTCCACGCGTGATACAGTAGTAACTCGTCCCACAAGCGTAACAAGTTTATTGAAGACTACGGTAACCACTTATAAGGTTACGCAGTAGACGAGATCTAGTATATTTACGGAAATAGAAGTTTACTGGCGTAACTCCTATATTAGTTACGGACCCAGGCTATAAATACCCCACTAATTACTGCGTTTTCAAAGCATCCCATTCCACATACAACACTCACGAGAACATGGGAAAAGCTCAAGGCGGTCTAGGGAAGCATCTGAGAGGCTGTTTCCAAGGAGAAGTCACACCATTACGATAAGCTTTAGCGTTTATTATTTATTTTACTTTCAATTAATGTATTTCGTACCTTTGAATATTGAATTGATTTGCATGATTAATATGAGGGGCTAAGCACCCTTTGGTGCTAGCCTAGTTATGATTCCTTAATTGTTTTGTTTGCATTTACTTTACTTCCATACAATTATTTCTAAGTGTATACATGCATAGTTCTTTGGTAGTCACCTTGGTTGGTAGTTTTGAATGGCGATAGAGGCCAATTGCCTAGAGATATGACCAACCGGCCGTGGGTGAGCTTAACCGAGACGGGTAAGATATGACCAATGACGGCGACCCTTTCTACTTGTGCGATTTGACCAATTGATCACCTATCGTTTGGATGAACTTAAGAATGGGGGGTGTAGTGTCTAAGTTCCTAACGGCTGGGCACTCACTATTTAGAATCTAGCATGTAGCGGTACTTAATTACTCGGCTTAGGGGACCATGAACAACGACTTATGGCGGTGCTTGATTTCTCTGTGGTGGCATCTTTCTTTGATAGGTTGATAGGAAATGACCAAATGTTGTCCTCTGAATTTGACCCCACTGAAGTAAATTGGAAGTAGATAGCGTGAACATAACTAGCTAGGAAGATTGACTAGGTTAGCACCACTATTCCTCTATTGATTTCCCTTTACCATTTATTTGCTATTATTTTATATTCGGCATTAGTAGTTTAATAAATTAAATCAAAGCCATTATTATTCTGTAACAATTAGACTTAGTAATAATCCGACACATATAGCTCTTGGGACGACCTCGGCTTTACCATTTACTACACTACACACGACCGGTTACACTGCCCGTTAGTGCATTAAGGTAGACCATAGGTATAGCGAGACACTATAAATATTAAGACATGGTCAGTAAAACCTGCATCAATGTGAGAAGGGGCATTTAATGCCAAGTGGGATGAGGTAAGGTGTTGAGAGACCCTTGACTTGGATGACAGTAAGACAAAGAGACATATATTCCTATATTAAATTGGTATGGTTACCAACCTAGGACATTTAAGTAACTGATACTTGGTGCATTTAGTTACTCATTCAATACTCAATGTCTAAAGTCAGGGTCCTTGAATGAGTCTTACTCATTCAGTGAGAGGGTTGTTTTGGGGTTTTGTTCAGGGAGGATGAACCATTTGAGAGAAAATTACGAGATTGGGATTGGTTTTGGGTTCGCGACTTTCTATGTCTAGCATTCCCAATTTTGCCTTTCACAGAAAGGTAGGTTCATCTAAGGGTTTGGTGAAGATATCGATGAGTTGATATTCATGAGGGATAAAATGAAGCTCTATGTCTCCTTTCATTATGTGGTCCACGATAAAATGATATCCGATATCTATGTGTTTGGTTCTTTGGTGAAGGACAGGTTGTTAGAGATTGCAATAGCACTGGTGTTATCACAAAAGATGGGTACCATTTTGTAATGGATGTCATAGTCACTAAGTTGACTTTTCATCCATAAAACATTGGCATAGCATCCTACATTAGCCACATACTCGCCACCAGAAGACATAACCATGATTGTTGCTTTTAGCACTCCAACAAACCGCTTTTCCTCAAGAAATTGTGAGGACCACGAGGTACTTTTTTCATCCATGTTGCTTGACCGGTATGTCAGTGAGAATATCCTTTGAGATCAAATCCTGAGCTCTTTGGATAGTAGAGTCCAAGGCTTGGAGTTCCTTTTAGGTATCGAGTATTCTTTTTGGTTGCAGTGAGATGGGATTTGGGATTGGGATGATATCTTGCTATTAGACAGTGAGAATTGTATGTACGATCGGAAGCGTAAAAGATGCATCAATGACCCAACAATCCCTCACGGAAATGGGTTTGATTGATGATTTGCCGGTGAGATCGGTCCAAGGTTGTTAGGAGGGACCATTGTCTTCTGAGAACACGATATCTCATATTTTTCCAAGAGATTTGGTGTACTTCTCTTGATGATGGAGATTCCTTTATCATTTTGCACGATTTGTAGTCCAAGGAAGGAAGTGAGTTCACCCATCATGCTCATTTCAAACTTCTTTGTCATCAGTTTTTCAAATTGTTTTCAAAGAGTGTAGTTTGTTGAGCCAAAGATGATGTCATCAACATATATTTGGACCAGTATCACATCTTGCTTTGTCACAGTAGATAAACAAAGTGTTGTCTATCTTTCCTCTAACAAACTTGTTTTGAATCAGGAAGGCTGAGAGAGTTTCATACCATGCCCTAGGAGCTTGTTTAAGTCCATGAAGGGCTTTGTCAAGCTTAAAGACATAGTCAGGGAATTCACTACTCTCAAAGCTAGGAGGTTGATGTACATACACATCTTCCTTAAGTTCACCATTCAGAAATGTACTTTTTACATCCATTTGGTAAACTTTGAATTTCATGTAGGTAGCAAATGCAAGGAAGATCCTGATGGCTTCCATTCTTGCAACAGAAGCAAATGTCTCATCATAGTCAATGCCTTCTTGTTATCAGAACCTTTGGCTACAAGTCCGGCTTTGTTTTTAATGTGATCGCAGTTTTCATCAGTTTTGTTTCAAAACCCACTTCATTCCTATAATGACAATGACACGAGACATTTGATCAAGGTGATGACTTTGTTTTTATCAAACCGTTGAAGTTCTTCTTGCATAGCCCGAACCCGGCTTGGGTGTTTTAGAGCCTGTTGACATTTTTAGGTTATATTTCGATAGAAAATCACATATAGGCATTCATTGGTTGGTGCATTTAACTTAGCAGACCATGCTTCTAGTGAGCATGCTGAGTGGGTTCACCAATGATGTTTACAAGCTCAATGTCCCGAGATTTTGTCCACTTACTTTGTGGTCTAGGATCTGAGCTTGAAGAGGTCACCGGAAGCTCGTGGGTAGGATTCAGTGCGAGCCTGAGTCATTAAGATCATATGTTGAGATGTCCGGTTTAGGTTAAGGTTCTTGAATCTGAGGTTCTGAACATTTGGTTCAAGATTACCTATCCCAACAGGACTGATTAATTATCAATGAATTCACTGATAGTTGATTGGGGAAGGTTGTGAGGTAAGACATAATATGAGATGTCGACATTAGCTTGGTATGAGGAATTGATTTCATGTTATACTCATCGAGGATATCTTGATGAGTTATCAATTCCTATTTCCTCCAATCGAGGTGTTGGTGAACGATGCTCTCGAACTTTCATGAAGGTGACATGAAAGGTTTCCTCAACTTGTTGTCTCCTTGTGTTAAATACCCCGAAGGCTTTGGAGATCGGTGAGTAACCTAGAAAGTATCCATCATCGACTTTAGCATCAAACTTCCTAGAATATCCTTGTGGTTATGAATAAACACGGGACATCCAAACACATGGAAGTAGCCGATGCTCGAAGTCTACATTTGAATATCTCATATGAGGTTTTGTTATGTCTTTTGACAATGATTGACCTGTTTTGAGTGTAACAGGCTGTTTTGACATCTTTAGTCCATAAATGTTTTGAGAGAGCTGAGCCATTTAACATAGTTACGGCGACCTCAATGAGAGTTATGTTTTTCCTTTGTGACCCATTTTGTTCGGTGTAAGGAGATGAAAATTTTGGGAGATTCCCTTTTCATCACGAGAAATTCTCAAGCTCTTCATTTTCGAACTTCGATTACCATTTTCGTTCGATTTGTTTTAGTAATGTCATTACGGTTTTCAATGTTCTGATGAATGACATTATTGTATCCGTACCTACTCTTTTTGGAAATAAAGTATACCCAAGTGTATCTTGAAAACTCATCAACAATGACAAGTGTATACTTATCATGCTGGATTGATCTTGGACTAAGGGTCCAAAGAGATCCATATCGCGAGGAGAAGGCAGAACTTTGATGGAGAAATTTTGTTTGGTTTGAATGATGCTCAATGGTGTTTGCCTTTTCTGGCAGCGCATGGTTTATCTTTTGCAAAAACCAGTGATGGTAAGCCAAGGACTTTATTTTTCTTTGCCAAGTTGTTTATGTTTTTGAAGTTTAAGTGAGAGAGTCTCTTGTGCCACAACCAGTTGATAGTTTTAGTGGCTTTGGCAAAGAGACAAGTTCCATCTTAAGAGAGTGTTGACATGTCTAAGACATAAACATCATCTCTTCTAGGAGCTATCAAAACAACTTCTTTGTTGGATTAAAAATGGTGCCTTGTTTGTCATTGAATTGCACAATATACTTAGCATCACAGAGTTGACTGACACTGGTGAGATTGTATTTTAGACCTTTGACATAAGCTATTCTAGAGAAAACTATTCCATTGCAGTATCGAACTATAACCTTGGGACATGATGAATTATCACCAAATCGCCTTGGGTCTGGTTCCGTTACATACTTGTGTAGATACTCCTTAACACCGGTCCTTCTTGAGCATGACTATCTAGATGCCAAATAGGCTCCCTTGGCATGTCTCTGCAGAATAAAGCGGATTAGTTTATCATCGCGACCCACATCGGTGGGCTTAGGTCTAAAGGTCCGCTTGAGTTTGGCAATTGATTCATTTTCTGGTTGAGTGCATTGTGCTACCGCGAGTTTTGCATTTGGGAGGAGGATGACTAAGTGATTCAGGTTGCTTGAACTTCTCCTTGCTTGGATGACCTTGTCATGTTTGGGATGTTTCATGAGTCGGATTTCTTCAAATATCACACATGTGTTCATGAGACAATCATCGGATGATGATCATTAAGAATCACAAGTGTGGGCAAGGAGGAAAGGGTTTTGCTCTATACTTTTGAGCATATTTGGAGGTTGAAGCATCCGATGACCAACTTTGGTATAGTTTGCTTTCTTGAGTGAACTTACATATTGTAGTGATCGAAGTTCGTGATCATCCTTTTGCGAATCATCAGAAAAGGATTCTATAGCGATTGTCGAGATACGACCGCTATAATGCTACATACCACATACTTTCGCGGGTTTGGTGGTGGATTTTGACTTTGATGAACTAGAGGAGCATGACTTAGTTTCCTTGATTAAATGGGAGCTTTTGAAGGATTCCATCTTATCACGACTTCCTCACAAGTTGGTCGATTCTTGGGTTCTGCCTTGGTGAGGAGAGGCGAAGATGTAGAAGTCTCGATAGGAGTAGACTCTTATTGAATTGGTTTTGTTGGTTTTTTGAGATGATTCTACCAAGTCGGACCTTTCTTTTGGTGAGGATTGAATTGTAATGGAAAGCTCGTGAGCTTGGTGTAGCACCAAGAGGTTTGGGTGGAAGGTGCATTAGATTTTGCTTCGAGACTCGGAGATGTGTTCATACTCAGGCATCGGGAATCCAAGCATGCTCTTAAGAGCTTGACTCTAGACTCTAGTATTCTTCCTAATCAAATTTGGAAGCATACTCTGTGGTTTACCCGTTCAATCCAATCACCGGGCTTGGGAATTTTCATCATATTGGTAATCATGCCACCGTTACAAATGGTTTGGGAGGCGGTCTTTGTTGTGAGTCGTGGATACGGTCTTCACCTATGACTCTCTTTTTTTGCTACTAGGGGCACCCAGCATCAAAGACCGATTCTTAGCAGTCCAACTTTCGATGATATCTTTTTCCCTTTTAAGTTCATCTTGAAGAGCCTAATTTCTTTTAACTAGTTCAGTGTTTTGAATTTGCAAAGTGATAGCCTCAAGCTTATTTTGTTTTAAAAGAAGCAGTTCATCCCTACACTTGTTCGGTTCAAAACTTAGCTTGTTATATTTTGAAAAAAGATTTAATCGTTGCTCTTCTACAAACTTAAGTTCAACATTGATATAGTTCATATAAGACTGCCAATCAGAGTCATCATCCATAGAAAGCAAAATATTTACCTTCTTCATTGTGATGTTGCCCATTCTCTATTCCTGGCATGATTTTTCCCAGCGGCTAGCTTGTCCTCTTCGAGAGGGCCATCGTCTGTGACATGCACCATTTCATCATCGATGAGACGGTTCTTCATCCCGTCGAAGGTTTTGACAATGAGGCCTTTGTTCTGCACATATTTTACATTTGTTTGTTGTTTATGAGGGATCGGCCTCAAGCAATGCTAGCTTAGCTTTGACTTTCTGTACTTAGCTTCAAAATCTGATTTTGTTTTGATCAGATTTGTTTAGAAAATTTTGATGAGACTGATAGGTTTTTGGTTGAAATTTGCTAAAGCCTGAGGATTGATTTAACCCTGTTAGCTATTGGTTTTCATAAACACACAAACAATAATATGTAAGGTCGAATCATGCAAGAGTTTAGAGAGAAAAAGTAGAAGATGAGAGCCTTTCTAGAGAGGGAAAGTAAACAAAAGAAAGAATGTTAGATTAAATGAAAGGTCCAACCCTCTACCTTGGGAGGTAGAGGGTATTTATAGTTACATACAATACGTCCTCCTACGGACTGTGGATCAGGCATATAGTGGGTAAAGACCCGTCCTTCCTCCACGGTGTTACTTTAAGCTAAACTATGCTAATGACTAACTAATAAACTAGTAAATAACGATATGTCTGCGAGCTAACTTATGCTAGATTATATTTCGGGTGACCGACACTTCACTATGGAATTTCTAATTCCTAACAATCTCCTCCTAAGGGAGGTTACCCATGTTTACATTTTTTAAATCCTAGCATTCTATTTTATCTTGATCTTGGGCTCGTGACTTTAATTCTTCATACGCAATCTTTGTGCTTTAGCATTGATACTTCAAAGTCCACATAGTTTTACTTTGATGGAGTCTTTGAACTGATCCACATCTTTGATGATCTTGAGCTTCATTGAGATCATCGACCATTAAATCTGGATCATCCTTTTGTTGTTGCCTTATCATTGTGATGTTGTGACTTTTGGTGACATACCACACTATCATGACATCTTTCCATCAGTAGCGGAAGCTTCACTGGTTCATGATATTTGCAACGGTAGCGGCTATAATATATAAATATCGATCCGGTTATGATATATGCACTAGTCATGATTTCTTCAATTAAGTGTGGATCTTTGTGAGCATGCGCTTTGGATTGACTTCTCGAATTCGATCATTTTACAACCGTCCAAATGTACGCAAACAACAGTTAGCAATAAACCTGCGAAAGTGTCTTTGATCACTCGTTGAATTGAGGTACATGGCCCGGTTCCCGCTTGATCGATTAATTCTTTACTTGTCGAGGTGTATAATGCAGAAGAATCCTTGACAGGGTTTTGCGTTTGTTCTAGCCGTTCTCAAAGCCGGAATGTCTCAAAAGACAACCGGAGTGAGTGAACTAGCAAGAGAGATTTCTTGATTGATGAAAAATTGATTTGAAAACAATGCATATTGCTAGAAGAAAGAGTTTTGCAATCGAAAAGGTTTTATAAGAAAGATCAATTTTCAACAAAATACTTTTTGTATTTGAAAGAGAGTACACATTCGATGTGCTAGAGAAAAGAAGATATTTGCACATGGCGGTTTTCCAAAAGTATTTTTCAATCGAGACACTTTTGTGTTTGAAAAACATGAGTACACATTCGATGTGCTAGAGAAAAGATGATTTGCACATCGAACAGTTTTTCCAAAAGTATTCGTCAATTCATAACCTAGACCAAGGTTGATTCACTAGTGAATCGCCCCATCGTTTCTATCCAGTTGTCACAAGCTTGATCTTTTAGAAAGATCTCACATGTCACCCACCAAGAGCTTGTTTGATGTTGGCTCTAGAAGGATTTCCATCTTCATCGTGAATATTTAACATATCGCTCGGATGTTCTGGCAATACCACAAGGATAATGCGTAGGACTCTTAATATATTCTTACTTTCCACATTGTGTGAAACAGCAAGTCTTCATTAATTTTGTGTCCTAATGAAATATTGTGGATGATCTCTTGGCTCTAGACTCAATTGTGCATTTTGGTTCCTATCCTAGGAGACTAGGGAGAGGGTCTCCTTCTTCCATATCAACAATCTCTAAGAGAAAGTCGATAGATTACGTAGGTTCCCCGTGAGAATGAAACAAGCCCTTTTAAGAGGAACTTGAGTAGCTTCGGAAGTTAGGCACAGTGCGTCACTGGGTCCATGACGTCTTGTCTTCAATACTAGTGTTACCTTAGTATACTAGTAGCATATGTATTGAACCTGGTTTACGCCTAAGGTTGAATTAATGGAGGGCTATTTCTTTTCACCCTTTTCACATTCAATTCTTTTCATTCCAACCCCTTGGTGCTTACCGAGACTTCATAACTAGAACCTTGTTGGGTTTATTCCAAGACTAGCCGGTCGCACTCTTCCGTATTCTCATTTTTATCCATTTTCATCATACCTAAGGACTTCTACACTATCTAGTGGATTGTCCTAGGTAGATCCCTCTGACTCTGGCGGGATGTAGGAACGAATACCTAACCAAACCATCCTTATAACACCATGCGTAAAGTAAATTGGTCGGTCTTTTGGTATTGTTCATTCCTTTATGAAACCAATTGAAAAATCATTTGGAAAATTAATCAAGGTACTTGTGATATAATATCAAAGCATTTTGTACCTTAATTGTTTTGATCATTTAGAAATGCTCCCCCTCAACATGTGCATATGATTTTTAAATTATTTAGCACATGGAGGCAAGAGTTCTTTGAAATAATTTCTTGATCACAATTTCCGTGGAAAAAACCATTTGATTTTCTTGGTAAATTCTCCCCCTCAATATGTGCATAGGATATTTGAAATCATTTTATCACATAGAGGCAAGAGGTTTTTGAAGTACATCCACAATCATACTAGCCATTAAGAAACCATTAGAAAATCAATCAAGGTACTTATGTTGAAACATAGAAATCTTTGTACCTTGAAAGTTTGTTTTCTTTTGAGATGCTCCCCCTCAATATGTGCTTCGAGATTCGAAAGCGTTTAGCACATATGGGAGAGCAGCATGCACATTTGAATCAACACGATCACCTTTTATCAAATTATATAATTAAATCACAAATTCTCCCCCGATAAAAAATATCAAACCCTTTGAGATTTTGGATCCCAAGTGATTTAATTAGGTTTAGAAAACATGGGAGAATATGTGGCCTAGTTTAAATACTCATCTTGTTTTTGGATAAATGCTCCTCCTCAATCATGTGTAGCATATATTGAAATCGTTTGACACATGGAGGCAGGAGTGCCTTTAATGGACTAAAACCAATTCCATTTAAACAGATAAGAGATTTAAATCACTATCTCTCCCTCGATCAAAAATTTCAAACCTCTTGAGATTTGTGATCCCAATTGATTTAAATTATTTAGAAAATTTTAGGGGAAAGACGTGGCTTGATTTAATTTTGGAAAAATGATAGATAGGGATCAATATAAGACATTAAAGATTGTTAGTGTCAGGTATGATAGTTTTTAAGAGATCTTTAAGAAAAAATAAAACCATTTCACAATCAAATATTCAAACAAGAACAGAAAAAATTTCATTTTGTAAGATCTTTGAGTTTTAAAGAAAATCATACCATGACATAACATTAAATCTTTAGATCACCACTTTAATTCGTACAAGCCGGACTTGATAGATGAAATATCGTTTGAAAATATTTTATTTAAAATCACTCTCCCCCTCAATCGATGACCGTAGTTGTTGATTGAGTGACTTAAGATTTGATAAAATGAAGTCTGGTGATTTCCAAATTAAGTCCGATTTATTTTCAAAACCAATATTTTTCCATTTTTCAAAACAATATTATTTAAAAATTGTTTCAAAAATGATACATCACTATTATCCCTGCACAAAGATACGTTAGGTGGTTAAGCTGCTTTTGTTGTTTGTTCTTGAAGGTTTGGAAGAAAACGTCTGGCAGGCGAGTGAGACCTCTCGAAGTTGCATCTATCGTGCCAACTATCCATGGAGAGATCGATTAAGCTCCGTTTCTTCTTGTCGACCAAGATATAGTTACCACTTTCCTTTCGCATCCAATCATCTTCATATGTGGGATCGGATAGGGGATTCTTTAGTGCATAAAAGTTGCTTATTTATAACATTTTTTATAATGAGGCCCCTTAATAACGTTTATTTAATTTGGCAAGATGTGTTGTATTTAACTAATGAGATTTACAAAAGAGCGATTGGATATCTCTACTACTTATAATACGGATGCATCTCTCTCCTAATAATTTTGCGGACTTTGGACTTGCAACAAATTGAGCATGATGTACAACACTTGACACATAATTTTCGAGACTTACAACCAAATAAGCATAGTGTACAACACTTTAATGCACATATTAAAAAAACACCACATTAATACTATTAAAGTGATCAATTAATACACTATTTAATTCACCCATACACCAAAATAAACAATAATTTAATCACAATGTACAATTTAATCAAGCTACTAAGCCAAACAAACACTAAAAAAATATTAGGAGACATAAATAAAAAATTATTAGGAGAGACATAAATAAATAAAAGAAAAACGCAAAAAAAAAGAACAATGTCGATCTCGGATCTATCTTTGTGTAAAAATCGGTTGGTTCACGAACAATATCACAAAGAAATATCTCCTCATAGATCATTTTAAGAAGCTTAACTTGTTTAATATCCTAAATATTAAAGAACTAACAAAAGCATTTGTTTCATCTCATCTTCAATTCGGTTTGAACAAAAAAAACGAAAATAAAAAAACTAACCTACCTTAGATCTTTCTAAAGATCTTGAAGACTTAGAACACAGGGACGATTTATTATTTTTGTGTGGTGAATAAGCTTGGTTTGAAATACCAAGGGTTAAAGGTTAAGTTTTGTGTGATTCGGATTGTTGGAAGAGGAAAACTAAGGACACTTTGTTTGTGGTTATCATTTTGAAATCAGAAAAGATAAAAAGAGAGGAACGATTTTTTTGGTGGGTAGATTTATTGGTGGCTGCGTTTGTTTTAGGATTAGGGTAAGTGTGTGAGGGTAAAGCTTGGTTAGTAAGACTTGGGCTTGACCGGATTAAACTTGGGCTTCGGGTTAAGTTTGATTGCTTTGGGCTGCATCATTCTTTGAAAGAATTTTGGTCGAAATTTTTATCTCATTTGGTCAATAAATACAATTAATACTGCTTATTAAAACACCCATTACATAAAAAATACAAATTATCAAGCATATTGTACAACCAAATTAAACACAATTTCGCATTATTTCACTACTACAAATAATAAAGACGCTATACAAATATTAAAGCCAACGAGCAACGGGCCAAATGTGCTTAAACCAGGCGGTAGCGGACCAAGCGGGCTCGACGGCGGTTTCTGGCTATGGGTTCGCCCAATGACCTGGTATATGAAATTCTTGATATCCGTAAATGTATTGTTAAAAAGAATATAATAAATTAAAATACATTATTCATCGAAAATTTTTATTTCAGGTGCCATGCTGCAGCAAGTACCCTACTGATTGTGAAGCATATCTGACGCATCACTTGCACACCTTCTTCGCCGTCATTTGTTCGAGTATTTGGCTATAACTAAAGAAATAACTTTAAATATACCACTTAAAAAGTATCTATACTTTTAGAATATGTTCTTTTATCAAGACAAGTCCACTAGCTTTCTTAGACCCAAGAAAACCCACATCTTTTTTTACTACAAATATTCATTTATTCATTTATTCATTCTCCAAGGTTCTTGTCCCATGGTGGGTGTCACATGGCACACTCTTATTCGTTAAACAATATCATAAAGAATCTAAAACCCTCGAAACCCTACCCTTCACTTGATAAATACGAATCCCTTTTTACAATGTCAAGCAAAGCCACATAAAATATCACATATATTGTACTTCACTTTATATATGGATAGTTCAATCACTATATATTTGGAAACAAATCTTATTGTTTTGTAGCATATTTTCCTCTTCATGTGCTTCACTTGGTACATTAACTACGAGTCAAAGATAGAGAGCTTCATGCACACATTAAAGATCTATCTCATGCTTACGCCTGTCGTGCTTTTGCTTCTCGTACACTGGCTTTCTAGCGGTGGAAGGAATTGGTTCCCGTCGTTGCTGCCAATGCCGAAAAGACGCCTTCATAGAGCGGGGTGATCATGGGCTTTAAGGCAAATACATTTGTATTAGGGTTTTATCTTGTTTTATAAATACTCTTTGTAATATTTTAGTTCATCATTAAATCAAGTTTAAGATCAATAATTATCTAGTTATTCTCTTCTATTTCTTAAGAATTTCGCCTGCGCTTGAAGTGTTGCTTTATATCAGATACAACCCCTAACCGGCCGTCAATTGGTACTTCATTGAGAGTCCTGTTGAAGGGCTACCAAATGGTTCAAAAAAAAAAAAAAAAAAAAAAAAAAAAAAAAAAAAAAAATAATCACTTTTCATCGACCACTATTCACGGTACTGTTCATCGACCACTATTCACGCGCATTTATTGTGAATCTCTTTTTCACGGGAGTGCTTTCATCGAAAAAATTATTTTTTGTTTGTTTTGTTCAGTTAATGTTAATGGCTGGCGGATGCCCTGATGATGGGCCAAATACGCACTATCAAAGCTTTTTGCAAATGGATGCGGTGGCGAATGAGAGTGAATTTGTGGTGCTTGGAAATCAAGTAACGGGATCTCGAATCTACTTAAATCGATGTATCTCGGGACTTAAGCTTCTACAATGTGCACTCTTAAGGTTAAGCCTACAACTTTAGGGCTTGTTCCATAGCCCGTATAATGGGGCTGGCTTTGAGAGATAATTCTTGAGGAAAAATTTGAACTTTGAAGAGAAAATAGATATCATGCTATCATGGCCAAGTGAAGAAGCTCCATATGTGATTAAAGAGTCCTTAGATGCTAATGAAGATATTGGTGTTGTTGAGGTTAGTAAGCGAATAAGCGGTTTTGATATTGGTGAGTAATGTGGAAAGCATGGAAGTTCAGAGAGAGTTTAGCGAACTTTCTAAAATAAAAAAGTGTGGAAAGATGTTTGTTGTGGGTGGTGGTAGGCGTGTAGGGTTGGCGAAGATGAGTCGAATATAGCGATATCGCTACTTAAGGATGGAGGTGGTATATCTGATGATAGTATATATGAAATAAATTTGGGATTAATCAAGGAGTTTGTGATTAAAATGTTGGAGGGTAGAGATGTTTAGGAGAGAGTTTGGTTTTTGTTTGAAGTGGGTATATCTGAGAAGAGTCTTTACAAAGAGATGGAAGGGTGTTGTGTTATGTGAAGAAGAAAATGATGGAGGCTCTAATTCAAAGAATCATGGAATCGGGATTAAGAAAACTTTGGACAACACCTTGAGGGCAAGGTGATTTTGAAGGAGTGAGGAATCCCACATGGGTACGAGCCCAAGGCTTCATTTAGCTATTAGGGTTTTATTTTGTCTTATAAATACTCATTGTAATATTTTAGTTCATCATTCAATCAGTTTAGATCAATAATTATCTAGTTCTTCTCTTCTATTTCTTAAGAGGCTGCCTTGCCTTGAAATTTTCTTGCTCTCTACAACCCACTAACGGGCAGGGGCGAGCCATTGTGCTTGTTTTTCTAATTTATATGGTGTCTTATCAATCTTCTATTCATGAATGTTGGTATCCTCTAAGTAGAAGATCGAGTTGTTTTTGGTAATAATATTTTTCTTGGTTTGGGACGTTATGAGTTTTAGCTAAGGATTTCTACGTTTTTATTGTAGCATATATTGGATTGGGATGTTATTGATGATTAAATATGGTTTGTTACACAAATGTGATTGTAGTGTTGGAATGTATGTAGTACTAATCACTTTATTGATGATTAAATAAAGTGATAGTGTTTAGTAACCGATTCACTCGTCAAATTCCACAAAAAGAACGAACTAAAAATGGACTGATAAGTTAGTACAAAATACAAATCAATTGTTTTATGTTTCGATAGTAATACTAATGTATTTCACTACAAGTCTATAACATTAAGACCGATTGTTTTATAAGATCTGGATGGGTAAGTAACATCATTTGTGTTTCTAATATACAAAGGCAATACATAGATAAGTAAATAATACCTCCGTCACATAATAATTGTTCACTTTGACATTTCTAAGTCTTTTTTATTAAACTTTGACCATAAATATTTTTATTTTTGTAATATAATACTTAATGAAAAATGTATGAATAAATTGATTTTTAAATGTATTTTCATTTGGTATAATTTTTATCAAGTATTATATAACACAAATAAAAATATTAGTGGTCAAAGTTAAACAAGAAAAACTCAAAAAAGTAAAAGTGGACAATTATTTTGGAACGAAGAGAGTATGAAATAACTTTGGAAGCATCACTAGTTTATTAACCCGTAAATATTACAGTAGAAAAAGTAAACTTGGTACACCCTCTTCCACCCATACTACACCCACCTATCTCATTTGCTTGAAATTAGCTCCTACCTTGCTCAAGTACGCATATTCCATGTATCAACCTGTTTTCAAAGACGAAACCATAGCAAATTTTATGTACATGTCGTTTAAATAAAAAAAACATACATATAATTTAAGGCAAAAGGTACAAAAAGTTATTCAACTTAAATATGTTTCGAATCAAGATACTCTATTTTTTTTTTCTTTCACGTAAAGGTGGCCAACTTTTTTTTTAGCCAATTTAGGTTTTTTACTAACTTCCGTTAACCCACTAACGACCAATTCGTTAATAAATTACATGTTTGGTCCTTAAGTTTGTATAGTCATTTCACCACCACCACCTGCCACCTCTACCACCATCATCCACCACCACCACCACCAGAAGCCACCACCACCATCCACCACCACTACCAGCCACCGCCACCACCACCCTCCTCCACCACCACCACCACCAACCGCCGCCACCATCACCAGCCGACACCACCATCACCCACCACCATCATCCGCCACCACCACTAGTCGCCGCCACCACCAGACTGGTGGTGGTGTGGATGCTGGTGGTGGCGGACGGTCGTGGTGGAGGTGGTAATGGCGGTGGTTAATGGTGGTGGTGGCGGACGGTGGTGGGAGGTGGTGGCTGGTGATGGTGGTGGTGGTGGAGGGTGAAATGACTATATAAACTCATGGACCAAACATGTAATTTACTAACAAAATGGTCGTTAGTGGGTTAACGAAAGTTAGTAAAAAACCTAAATCGGCAAAAAAAAAAAAAAAAAAGGTTGGCCGCCTTTATGTGTAAGAAAAAAAATGGAGTATTTTGATTGAAAAACATACCTTAAGTTGAGTAGCTTTTTGTGTCATTTGCCCTATAATTTACTACTAAATAGTTCATGTTTTAAAAAATGATATAAAAGAAAGCAAGACCTTTACTATAAAAGAAAATATAAAAATCAAATCTTGCTATGGAATGTAAAAAAATATAAAAGTTGATCTTTTCTATACCTTCCTCTCCTAAGAAGTTATTGTTATGGGATAAAGTTGTTTCTTTATCGTTTTTGTGGATTTCCTCTAGGAATCCCAATCTTAAGTTTAGTTGGGTAAGTTGGTTGCAAAATCCTATTGCTACTATATCTTCTTTGTAATTGTGTCTAGCTTTTGCTAGTTTAATATAAAGCCGCCGTTCAAAAAAAATATAAAAGAAAGCAAGACGGCAAGACCTTTATTATAGGTGAAACATAAGTTTAACCACTCATTTAAGTGAATGCAAACATCTAATTAGATGGTATAATATTTTCAATGAAGTTACGCTGCTTCGCGTTGTTTTAAGCAACTCGACAAACAATTTTGGTGGTTAAAGAGGATCGGCAAGCTGCACCTTTCCACAACTACAACACAATTCTGGTGTTTGAAGAGTTCTCTTTTGTTTGTCAGATTTGTCTAACTAAGAACTTAAAGAATCCTAATTCTTGCTCGACCATGTAAATGGTACTAAACTATATAAAATCACAGATACATACCGTGTACATGGGAAGATTCTCAACGTAGCTAATAAGTATCTCAAGTTTACTACCACTTTCACATTCAAGTCCATCATGCATCTCAAGACACGTACATATGATCACTTATCTTTTTAGTAAAAGATCAAGCAAAAAAAAAAAGAAAGAAAAAAAACAGCAAAAACATTGTGTAGTAACTTTCTGCCACTTTGTGGTATATGGGTATTTCAATAAAGTATTCCAACTTTCGACATTATGTTAGTAAGTTTCAAACATTTTGTTTTCATTTTTGTTGTGTCTTCATAATCTGTCTACTTGTCCCATTGAAGATACCAAAAAAAAAAAAAAAAAAAAAAAAAAGCTTTAAATGAGCCCATTTAAAACTCTCCCATTTTACAGGTAACATGCATAACATATCCCCAATCACATGAACAAATAAATAATTTACTAAACTGATTAAATAAATGAATGGTAAAATTAACTCGATGCCCGAATGCTCAAACACCAATCACATGAATCGAAAACACTAAGCAAAGAAGAAGATTGACCTGATCTTTGAGTGTCCTTTTTCCTTTTCTTTTTTATGATATTGGATGTTTCCTAGCCAACCCGTCCGAGCTCATCCAAGTTCGAATTGTCTTTATAGTGATATTTGTTATGATATTGGATATCTAGCCACACATTTGAGCTCCGTTGTAAAATCGGCCCGCACGGCCGATTAATCCCTCGCATAATACTCGCCTGATCGGTCACTAAGCGCCTTGATTTATCATAATCGGCCTATTTAATCGGTTTGGTCAAAGATCGCTAAAAAATCGGTCAACAAACCGATTAATCGGACAAAATCGGTCTAATCGAATTAATCAGACAAAATCGCTTAAAAATCGGTCCATAAAATCGCTTAAATATCAAACAAAATCGCTTAAAAATCGGTTAATAAATCGATTAATCAAACAAAATTGGTCAAATATCGCTTAAAATGGCCAACAAACCGAGTAATATCTATGTTTGACTTTAAACTTTGAAGAATTATGTATTATGTTTTTATTTGAACACTTGAAATATTTGAACTTTGATGCACTATGCTTATCTCATACAATATAATATAATATAATATCTAAAATTACAATTTTGTGCATAAAAATTCTAATCTGATTAATCTCCGATTAATCCCCGCCTAACCGAGTAATCACTAGGCCCTACCCGACCACCTCAATAGCGGCTAGCGATTTTTACAACCTTGCATTTGTGGCACCTGCATAAATCACATTATATTATCATCACTTTGCTTATGTAAAAAAAATTACTGCATAATATTGAATTATCATAATAAGTACCTTACACATGTTCATATAATATCTCAAGTAAAAGTTCATTCAAGTCATGAACAATGATTAATTTGTTTAACTAATTATTGAAGCTAATGAGATACTAATAAACATCTTTAGCTTACCGCGAACACAACGTCCTGCTTATCGGAGTTTGTAAGAGACATTAAATGCCAAGCTATGACATGTATTCTCAAATTGAACCTGAATTTAAAGGAGTCTTATACAAAAGTTTACTTGTTCACTTGACACATGCCGAAGAGCCACAACTTCTCTAAAATTCTGAACGATATTTATCTAAATAAATGAAGTATGTAAACTGATCCAATAAAAACACAGATTGTCTAAATTAGCTTAATTTACCTTTTCAATTGACAAAACAACAATAAGAAAATCATACAAATTTTAAGTTCAATATGGTTAATAAAATCATACAAAATTTAAGTTTAGTATGGTTCACCAAACTTAAGTATGATATGAAATTGTAACAAATTACACCTACACTTATATCCTATGTTCATAATTCGACGATGACCAAATACACACATTCACTTGATTACAACCACATGAAAGCATAACAACACAAAAATAAATTAAATTCACCAATAATGCAATAAAACCTCTGTAAATTAATAAGGTTGAAACTGGGATATTTTACTAATATAGCGAGATATTATTATATCGATAAATTAATAATTTATTAATTTTAGCCGTTCAAAAAAAAATAATTTATTAATTTAGTAAGGTTTTATGTATGGCCTTAAAATTTCAAGTCCAATATACTAGTTACAATATATACTAGTTAGAAATGAAAACTAAATTAGAAAAACAAGTTTTAATTAACATTTTATAAATGGGTTAATGATCACTGCTGCAAGCAGTAGAAACCATTACTTTTTGTTATCAACATTTCATGTGCTAATTGCACCAAAAAATGCCAAATTGCACACAATGAACTTCAAAGTGTTCTTTAGATAGAGTTACTACTCAAATTCTAAACCTCAAAGACATAAACAATATCGATAAGTTCATTGCAACTGTTAGTTTCTTTTTATGAGATAATACCACGAATTACAAATGTCGAAAACTACCAACACCGGAAAAATCATTATTATCTCTTAATCTCGTCACCCTTATAAACAACACTACACAAGTTCAATAAAAACTAACAATAGAAAATCAAGTTGTTGTTTGTAACTTTTTATTTAGTTAATGATATAGCTTATAATCCAAACCCAACAATAGTATATAAATTTCATAGTTAAATAATGAACTCCCTAGGATGTTTCTCCATGAGGGATTGGAAAAGTAATAAGTACACCCGTTAAACCATAAATCCCAAACCCTAATTTTCCCCCAAACTGAAACAAAATTAACATAAAAAGTACAAACCTTTTTAGAATGTAAACCCATGATTAGTTAAGCTATAAAGAGTAAAAGTTTGAAAAGAACACTTATAAAATCCATTTAAATCACAACCTTTACATAAGCAAATGTAAAAATCTAATCTCAAACACGAGTTCAAAAAAATAATGTATTGTACCTCCTTTGTGAAGCCACAAATAAGCATGAATAACCAATGATTGGCCGAGTTTTAAAACGCGATACTGGTGAGTCCGGTTTTGTTTTTGTAAAATTAGGGGTTTGGTTGACTTCTTTTTTTGTGTTGATGTGATTGAAATCCAGGAAGGGACAAAGTTTTTAAGAAAATTTGGTTGTGTTTGGTTTTTGTTTTTCAAAGTTTTTGTTTAAACCTCTGAAGATTTTATAGGTTCACCCCACCTTTTTAAAGTTTTCTTTATTCATATAATTGACATATATAATTTTGCACTTACTTTTAACCTAAAAAGAATTTATAATTTTTTTTTGTCAAATTAGGAAAATTTTAAATTTATTGTTGGGTTTGTTGATTTGATGATACAAAACAAGAAGAATGAAAAAGAAGGACTTAAAGTGACAAAGGATTAATTATTCAAATAATGAAGAATGAAACACAAGGGACTTGCTTGATAAAGAAGATTTTATTTATTAGTCATTTGTAGTCTTTTGTAAACCCTAATCTCTATTATATAAAGAGACATAGGGTACAGGTTTTTATCATGTCTTCCATTATGTAGCCGACTAGAGAGATTGGTGTAGCCCTAAGGTCAAGGTGTTCTTGATCCTTGTTACAAGGTGTGTAACACGTTTTACCATTGATCAAGGTAGAATTAGGGCTTGTATGATGATGATGAACACCTTGTTGCAATAACAATTAATGTTTGTTTTATCCGCTGCGTATTGTCTTTGTTATTGTAATTCCTAGTGCTCAAAATGATCCATGGAGTCTAACAAACTCCACAATTGGTATTAGAGCCAAGGGGGCTCGTTACCTAGGGATTCACAAGGTTTTTCGATGAAGAAGAAGAAATTTCGAAGTTGATTTTTCAATTTTCGCATCTTTTTGCAGGTTAGTTTTCAAACAGCGATAACTTTTTCGTTAACCGTTGGATCGGGCTGCAATTTTTGGTGGAGACTCTCAAGATATCAAGCTAACTTTTCACTGGTGGAAACAGGAATGAAAGCTCTTAAACACTAAAAAAGCTTAAAAGTAAATTGCAAGAATTGAAAGAAAACTTTGAATTGTATTAACAAAATTGAGATTACAATACTTAAATGAGATTACAACGGAATTTAAAAGGAATTTAAATAAGGCAATAAGTAAACAGGTCAAAATCTTTCTAAAACATGAAAAATTGGACAAAATACAATATGTGATGGAGATATAGCTGAGCCTTAGGCATCTAGGGTTTCATCGAAGCTTCGGTATCACAAATCACAGGATCTTTGCTTGGTCACCAATCCTAGTATTGTAGCCCTTGGATCATGATGTGAGGTGTCAGGACCAATGAGGATGCTTCTTAGTGCCATTGTGTCATTCTTGTCCATGTCATCCTTGCAATATTTTTAGTACCAAGTTCCTGTGAGGGTAAATTGGTTGAAGGAGCAGGGTAATTTGAAAGAGATAAACAAAGGAAAGCATTTGAGCGAGGGTTGACCTTTTTTGAGCAAGGGATAATTAAGGGTGAGTTTGACCAGATATGTATATTGGGTTGACTTGGGTTCTATGTGTAATAAAAAATGGGTCATGGGGTGGTAGAGGTATCCGAGTGGTTTTATTTGTAGTTGGCCTATGGTGGGAAATGGGCTAGGATTTGGTTTGTTTCTATTTTAGGATTTACACTTTAGGATTAGAATTAACAAAAAGGACCATTGTAGCTAATTTGTAAATTCCAAGGACCAAAGGTGTAATTTAGGTAATGTGAGGGTGTAAGGTGTAATTTGGTTAAGTGAGGGGTATATTGTGTCAATGTGATAAAGTGGAGGGTAAATGTGTAAAAATGATAAGGATGAGGGTATTTTGTGTAAAAATGGTAATTATGGAAATGATGAGAGTGTGTTTGGTAAATATGCCAAAATGAGTGTATAATGTGAAAATTTCCCAATCATGATCCAAAACACCGTAAAATGTAGTTTTGAGCATTCAAGATCTATAAACCCGTAAAACTGATTCCCGACATCGGCTTTTGCACTCTTTTCATTCTCGTGCTTCGGTTCTTCTGTTTTGTCTTTTCTTTGTCTGTTTTGATATATCCGTACCTGCACATGCATAAACTCAAGAAACACACAAATATTAGGCATTAATGGCTCGTTTCCGGTTTATTTGGGTTGGTTTTGATAAAGAAAAGGTATATGTTTTCACATATACCAAAATCCCCCAAACTAACGTATTGCCGTATCCTCACGCAATGTCATCAACTCATGCTTCTAAAACCAAAGATTCCAACCTCTTTCTACTAAAGCTATGAAAAGTAGCAAAGCTTCCTCAAAAGAGATTAAGAAACCCTTGATTCTAAAAACACCCCGTTTACCTTTGTATTTCATATATAGATATAACGTTAAAGCACTTTCTATTTTGAGATACGGTTTGTTGAACTTTCATGTCAATCAATAACATATTTTTGATAAACACTTTAGGATCACAGAGTAGGAAACACAACTCATGAAGAAGTGACCATACTGATAGAATTCATCGTCCTTGATTTTTCACGAGTCCCCAAACTAAGCTTAAAAATGAAATCACAGCTAAAGTATGATTTTAGATGCTAACACTACCCGTAAATGATAATTGTGTACGTGTAGCTACTTCTCGCTCCCTTATTCCTTATTCATTTAGGGCTTTTATTATAAAAAATTTTGATTTTTCTTATTTCACTATGATTAGGAACTTTATTTTATAGAAGAAACCCGGTTTAGACAATAATTAGTTTTCAAAACATTCCTCAAGACTCCATTTTGGTAAAACTTAAGGTCCACACTTAGATCCCGATTTAACACGATTTCGGGGATATCATAAAAAATCCCCGGAGTCGAAGCTTGGCTTAACATTATTTCAGCACATTTGTATTTTTGCAATTTTAGCCCTTGATCTTTTCAACCACCAATTCAACGGGATTACCGTTTAATTACATCACTAGTCATCCTAGAAGAAACCCACCGACAAGTGTGGTCATGATTTGTGGTTTCGTCATGCGAGTAGGGCCTTGGAAATTTACAAGTCAGGATTACGAATCGAGGAGTTAAGCGAATCAAACAAAATTAAATTCTAATCATCAAGGTTCGCAGGAATTCTCGAAGAGGTTCTAAGTTCAATAAGGAACAATAAGACAAATTTCGCGCTAAGTACCTACACCTCTTTACCGAAATCACTCCAACATCCAACACAAAATGAATTCCGGGTTGGAATTCTTTTAACGGGAGAGGTGTTGTGAAAACGTAGAGGAGGGGTGAATTCATTATCTGTTTAAAATCTTAAAACTTGTTGTATCAAATTGCCGATCAAGTTTGATGTAATATGAAAAGTGACAATATAAATAATACACTAAACCAATAGTGTATTTCACACAAGAATACATGTCATCATAATATGAACATAGGAAACAAAGATAAACAAAAAGCAATAACACAAGAAATAATATAATTGAAGTATAAAAGTAAAGCAATAAGTAAAAGAAAGTGCAAACCGGACACGATGATTTATAGTTGTTTGGTCACAGAGCTACTCTTCGCCCTAATCCACTCCCCGAGTACCCAACTCGAAAGTAACTTCACTACGTCAACAAGCTCCCTTCTCGGTGGAGAAAACCTTACAAATATCGCTTACATTATTTCTGGTACTAAGCTAAATACCATGTTCTAATTAAAGGTAGAACCAACCTAACGTCGCCTCTCGTTTTTCGGTACTAAGCTAAATACCGAGTCCTTCTTCGGGTACAACCAAACCTGTTATGTTTTAAGGCCTAACATAACAAACTGACCAACTTGGTGTATTAAAAATAAAACACACCAGACAAATAACCATTGTGTTTTGAGTCCTAAACACATAAACCATCTAATCTAGTGTAAAATGGAATAAGTGTTACATGTGTACAATGATGATCCATGACACAAATTTCTAATCGATATGAATGACTAATTTAAATGAACTTAAATTTATAGGAAGCATTTAGTGGATGAAGATCACAAGTTCCCTAAGCTTGTTGTGATAGATCTTCATGTATGTATGCTTGTGGTAGATGAGGATGCAAGATATCTAAGATTCCTTTGGATGATCATTTCAGGAGTTTTCTTACAATGAAATAAATGTTAGAAGCATTATGGTCATTTGATAATAAGGGTATTTATGAGTGTGTTACTACTGCTCTAAATGTATGCAAAAGGGTAGAGAGAATTTGTGTTTAAGAAGTGAAGAAATGAGTGAACAATGAGCTTCTATTTATAGGCAAAAAAGTTCATACACCCACAGATTACACGGACCCCTTCTAAGGGGTCCTTCCGATATACAAAAGGGTCCTTGGGGCACGTGACCACAGATTTTGTTAAAAAAATCTTTCCAAAATCAAACCCAAATCTTTCCAAATCTTTCCAAAATCTTTCCTATAATCTAACCAAAATATTTTGTATGATATTTGCAGGGATTTGAGAAGATTTTGGTGTGACAAATTATTCTATGTGATGCATGATGCAATAATACATTTATGTTTGATTTCCCTAATTGCAAAAAGTTAATATGTATGAATTAAAAAATTTCTAGTTTATTTTGTACATAAAATGTTTAGTCAAGTGTCTTGACAAAGATAATTTGTAAGTAAACTTTAAAAAGTTTAGTTAGTTTGTGTATGAAAAATATAGTTAGTTTACTTATACAAATAAAAGTGTATATTTGTACATAAACTTTAGTGTAAAAATAAAAATGATGTACTTGTAAAAATACTTATATATGCAAAATGTAAAGTGATTTCGAAATAGAATGATAAACCTATTGATGAGGTTTTATGACCATGTTTTAATATTTATAAAGTCTCGTTATACCTATGGTCTACCCTAGTGCACTAACGGGCAGTGTACCCCGCTAGTAGTGTAGTATTCGGTAAAGCCGAGGTCGTCCCAAGATCTATGTGTGTTGGATTATTACTAAGTCTAGGTGTCACAGTGTTTAATAATGGTTTCGATAAGGAATTAATTAATTAACTACTAAAGCAGAAAATAGCAAATAAAGGCAGATAAAAGGTAAAGGGTAAATCAATAGAGGAGAGTGGTGCTAACCTATCCTCCTAGCTAGTTATGTCTACGTCTACTTACTTCCAATTACTTCAGGTGGCGTCAAAGTCGAGAGGACAACATTTGGTCAATTTCCCAAGCCTAACCTATCACAAGATGCCACCACAGAGAAGTCAGTGTCCCCTCATAAGTCCTGTTGTTCCCTGGTCCCCTGCGAAGTCATTAAGTACCGCTACATGCTAGATTTATAATAGTGAGTGCCTGGCGGCGCTTGTAGCAACAAACACTCACCCCCTAATTCTTAAGTTCATCCAAACGGTAGGTGATCGGTTGGTCAAATCGCACAAGTAGAAAGGGTCGTCAGTTGGTCATATCTTACCCTTCCGTCTCGCTCAGCCGCCTCACCTAGGGTCAGTTGGTCGTATCTCCAAGGCAATTGGCCTCTACCGCCATTCAAAACTACCGAACCAAGGGTAGCTACCAATAAACTATGCATGCATACACTTAGAAATAATTGTACGGAAATAATGTAAACGCAAACAAAACAATTAAGAAATCATAACTAGGCCACACACAAGAGGTGCTTAGCCGCTCATATTAATCATACAAACCAATTCAATATTCAAAGGTACGAAATACATGAATCGAAAGTAAAGAAAATATAAAATGCTAATGCTTATCGTAGGGGAGTGATTTCTCCCTTGAGAGACTCCTTATGCTCCGCTAGACCTTCCTTTAGCTTTTTCTCACGCTTCTCTCGATTGTTGTGTGTGGAATGGGATGATTAGAAATGCCGAATTGTGGGGTATTTATAGGCGGATCTGGGTTACTACGTAACTATAACAAGAGTAATGCCGTAACCTTCAATTTCTTCGTATTTTGCACTAGATCTGCTAGTTACGGCAGTAACCTTATTAGGTTACGCCAGTAGTCTTCAATATACTTGGTTACGCGTAGTTGATGAAATAGTTACGACGTGTAGTTATCGCTGGCGTGGAACCTCATTTGACCTAATGGAGTTACGTTGTAACCTTTGGGAAGAGTTACGCCGTAACCTTCTCGATGAGTTGGTTTTCTGAGTCACGCTTTAGTTACGACGTAATGTGAGAGATGAGTTATGCCGTAACTTCTTCAAAGTAGCATACTGTGATAAATCTTTTGATATTTCTCCGGTTCCCGCATATCTTTAGCTCCAATGCTCGTAATTTACTCGAAAGTGGAAAATAATGGAAAACAAGCATAAATCTAAATAAATGATATAAATTACAAGCATTATCGGGGGAAATTGACACTTAATATTCAGGACTATTTGATGTGTTAGGTTCCCATTTATGTAACACAAGCATCAATATAAGAAATGAGATAAGAGAGTGATCGGTTGAACAAGTTAACACACACGAATAAGAATAAAGAAAAGTTATGCGTAGCTTATGTGATAAAATGAACAACCAACTCCCAATTGGGAGTTTACAAGACTATTTATAGGAGAGGGAGCTAGGGCAACACTCCTAGTCCCTTCCTTTCCTTATTAGGCTTGGGCCTAGGCTTATGGGCCTTCTACATAAGCCTAAGCATAATAACAAACATAAAGGCCTAATTAAGCTAACTATTACATATTAATTACTAACACTTGTAATCTAGTTTAGGAGTGATTCCAACAATCTCCCTCTAAGTGTTGGTGATTAATGATTTGAGTGATAACATTGTAGGTGCTGATGTAATAGTAGCTTTGAGGTCTTCTGACATTCTTCTTTCTTGTGAGAAGAAGTGTCTTGATTCGAACAATCTCCCCAATGTAGGGATCTTGTTTACTTTGCAGTTTTTCAGCTTTGACGTCTTCATCATCTTTGTTCTTTGTGGTGGTAGTGATAATATGTTGTTGTTATCTCCATCAGGTCCGCTTCGTTGCTCTAGTGTCTCCACGTCTTTCTCCAACATGCTCACACACTCTTTAACGTTGGATTTCAGTGTTGATGAAGTTCTCTAAGTCTTTGAACTTTTGTAGATTCTTTGATTGATGAAGAATCATTTTGACTTTGTGTTGCCTTTGAATGTGAGAGAACTTTTTATATGTTGTGGTTGGTATGAGCATGAGGAGAATCTGCACGATCTTTTCCACCCTCAAGCATCCATAAAAAGAAAACATAAAACATGGGTTAGAAATAATCCAGCACTTACAAGTTTGAACTTCGAGTGTGTTAACATCATAGTGTGAAAACACAACTCTAATTCTCACAAAGGTTGTTCCCTGAACCGAGTCCCACAAGTGAGATAACGTGATGAACCGAAGTACACCTACAGATTGATGAGTCGTGAGGTACACCGAAGCATCACCCCACGCCTAGCGACCGTTTGAGACACACTAAGCGTAACCCACAAGGAGTTACGAAGTGACCTCTGTCAGGGCGTTTGATGTTGACCTCGGCAGGAGTTTCCATTCAATCACGAGGATCACAGTGTAACCCTCATAATTTTTTCGACAGATTGCTTAGATCTGTGAAGGACACGATAATATATCACTTGTGTTCTTATTGTTGAACGACAAGCGATGAATTGTCAAGTGTACCTAAGAGATCTTTTGATGAATCTCGTGGCTCTAGACTCAATAGTGCACTTTGGTTTTCCTGAGCGGAGACTAGGGAGAGGGTCTCCTTCTTCAATACCAGCAATCTCTAAGAGAAAGCCGATAGTTTACGTAGGGTTCCCTGTGAGAATGAAACAAGCTTCTGTTGAGAGAAACTTGAGTGGCTAAGAAGGTTTTAGTGCATGCGTCACTGGGTCTATGACGACTTTAATCTTCAATACCGATGTCATCAAGTGACAACCAAGAGCATATGAATTGAACCCGGTGTCCTCTAAGTTGAATAATCTTGAGGGCTATTTCTTTTCACCCTTTCTTTGTTTTTTTTTTTAATTCTTCAACTCCTTCTTCTCATTCTCATTCTCATCTCTTTTTATAATCATACCTAAGGACTTCTAATTCTAACTATTGGTGGTGTGTTGGGTAGATCCTCTCCTCCGCTCAAGGATCATAGGACGGTTTTTCCTAACCTTAGTCACCTTATAACACCATGACTAACCTATGTTGCCATAAAACCAATTTTCATGAAAATCTCTCAAAGTGGTTATGAATAAAAACATTTAGTACCACTGTGAGAGTTTAGTATTTTGCAGAAATACTCCTCCTCCATACGCGCTTAAGAATTTGACGAGAAATTTGCACGTGAGAGAAGAGCCGCACTTTTGAATTGATCAACTCAAGATAGACAATCCCTCGCAGACACTACGTTGCATAGTTTAAAGATTTACATTGTCAGCTTTTAGGTGACAACTAGCTCTAATAACTACCTTGAAGGTGTGGACAAACCTCGAAGGTTGTCAAACCCGTCAAAGTTCATGTCTACGATGAGTTTCTCGAATGGTACCTTCTACTAGGACAAGTCCTTTGCAAGACACGTTTACATCACTAGAAACTAGCTTGAATTATTACCCGTCCGGACAAGTCTTTTCGAGTTAATCACGTTTAAGATCTCGTCAATTCATTGGTTAAGTCTTTTTAGCACGATGATTCTTTTACAATTCACAACATATTTCTTATCACATAATTTTTTCTCCCCAAAAATGACATATAAATGTTATTTTTGACGAAATTTGATATCGAATATGACCATTTCGAGTTTTGTGGGAAGATTACCACGAAGAATATTTTTGTAAACATAGTTTTTAAGCAAATACTCCCCTCAACAAGTGATATTAACTTTTGAGGTTTTGAAAATCATAAGGGGAAGTACTTGTTCTTTTGAGCAAAACTTTGAAAAATGAAAGTTTTGATTAGTTTTACTCAAAAGTGCTTAAGCTCCTTTTATAGGATTGTGGCAATGCGTACCACGGGTCCTTTCATTACAAGTACGGGTTGTGCACTGTTATGTGTGCACAAGCATAGTCAGATAAAAATCACACATCCAAATAGTTAATGAAAGAAACAGATCAAGGGGTACCGGAGTCTCGTGTATTCCAGAATAACTCCAGAATGCCGGACGTTGGTAGCCAGATGAGATATGCTTGATCGACCACCAACAAACTCTCCAATGTTCGAACTGATCCCTTCGAACAACCTTTCATCAATCCGTGTGATGATCTTCCTAACATCCCTTCTCTCCTCGAATTCCATCGCCGCGGACCCGATGCCATTATGAATCTCTTTCAATCTGTATGCTAGCCCGTCCCTAACTTTCTTCAACGTGTGATCCCCAAACTTGTTAAGCTCTTTACACGCCATGAAACAGTTGTGGTGTAGTTCACTTCTAGACTACCCCCAAAGGTTTCTTGATAAGGGTATATTGAGGAAGTCGGTTGATGTCAGGAAGGTCTAGTTGAGGTTTTGTGAGATTGACCCGCTTTGGTAAGATTCGACAGCCAGTGAATGTCCTCTACACGTTCTCGGATCATAATGCTTCCGATGAAGATTAATAATGACTTGATGTACTCGCGTTGATGGTTGTGGAGTGTCGATTCGGTCCTTGCACCTTAGCGAGATACATATCTTTAATGTCATTTAGTGACAGCCTCGAAAACTTCACGAAGTCATATTCCTCTTCGCTTGTCGTTTGACCACAATGTTCTTGAGGAATGTGTAGTCCCACTTTGACGACAGGGTAACATGCTTAATTGCAATGATCCATTTTTCACTAAACACTTCCTTTTTAGACTTGAGAACCCTGGCCTTCAGAGAAGATTCTTCGGCGTTCGCTAATGATGAATCCCATACAGCGCATCAAGGTCATATTTTTCCACTTTATTAGCAAACATATGTGTGGCTTCTTCCTCGATGGCTGGATTGTGAGAGTAGATTGCTGCCGAAAGGAAATGTGAGTGATGTAGCGTACTTTCTTGTCACATCGCTACCGTGTAGAAGAAACTCAAAGTCATTATTGAAGAAGTAACGGTATGGAATTTGAGGTTGATCCGGTCGGCCAATTGTTGGTAGAGGTTTGGTCCAATCTGTGTAATATGGAGCCTTGTCTTGTCTTGTGAAGTCGATGTTGGCTTCGGGATTGAGCCAATCGATGTTGTTTGACATGGCTCGTGCAATGTCGATGGTATTCGACTTCAATTGCACCGTCGAGTCGTCTTTAAGCAGTTGGAAGGCATCATTCTTAATTCGCCTTAGCTCAGCCTTAGTCATCTTCTTCACTCGAATCGTTCTTGAATCAGCTTCACATGCTCCATATTACGCCATCTACCATTTCTTGACCTTCTAATGAGGGAGTAGCATCAACAAGTCTAGAAAACCACCATATTCTTTGGTTGTATCATCATCTATCCATGAGAGAACATCGGGTTCGCCTTCTTTTTCTTTGGCTTTGATGAGGACTCTGGTTTCTTTGTTGTGGCGGGAGAGGTGGGCTGTTTTGGGCTCGGATCTCTTCATCGCCACCACCTGTATTCAAATGATCACCGGTTTTCTCTGTTGATGGTGGTAACTCGAGTCTTGAGGTTTCTCAGTAGCGTGCCAGAACGTGGAAGAGATCTTCGTGGTCCTTGGGTGTGGTGGCGCATGTAGGATGATTCACCTGTTTTCTTCTTGCGCTTTAGACTCTTTATCCTTATCCTGCCATCATCGCCTCTAGGACGCTTAGTTCAGTCCGCTTTGCATGACGCTTTAAGTTGGTAATCCAATGCGTCAAGCAGCTTTACCTTCGCCGAGGTAAACGTTGCGATCGCTTTGACATTTGAAGTACAAGCTTGGAAACCAATTTTACATCGGAGAAAGCTGTAGGCTTGGTTGATTGTAATCTGTAAAGGCGTTGATCTTATTGTTTGCTTGGCCAACCGCATGAGATTCTGGATAGAGTTGTCGGTGAACATTTCTCTTGTCACGCCAGAAAGTGTCGAGAAGAAACTTGTGAGTATATTATCGGCAGCCCTGTTCATTTCACCCTCTAAATCTCTATTAAGAAGCATGGATTTTCCTTTCTCCCAACATCTCGTTTATCACTTTCAAGTAGATTGCTACTGTCCGCAGTTGATCTAGTTTCTTGTTGACTACACTCTTTTCCTTGCTTGCTTGATGCTTTAACAATCTTAGACTTAGCTCGTGATGCCCAAGTGTCGGTAGGTTTCTTCGATTTGGATGCCGATCTTGTGCTATCCTTTGATGTTGGTGGTGATGAATGAGAAGATGAGTCTGATGATGAGTCATGAGATGGCTCAGCGTCCTTTTGTGGCTCGAAGTTCGTTCTTGTGTATAAAGGGATTGTCAAGAAGATAATTTTTACCTTTTCTCAGCTTGAGCCTTTTCTTCACCTTAATACGAGCTTCTTCTTCCTTAGGACGTGCTTTTTCGCTGCTTTTAGCCGCAACACCTTCATCGGAATTTTCTCGGACTTCTCCATTTCGGTTCCTCAAAGTCATAAGTGATAGAATCCTCAAGTTGCTTTTGTTGTTGTTCTGGGTGGTACCGCCCCTTATCGGGTTGATTAACCGATCGGAACCGTGTAGTTAGTGCACTACCACTTGACCCTCTAGGGCCACGAGTTTGTTCACGGGTGAATTCTCGAGCAACATGTTGAAGTCTCGAGATTCTTCAACTTCTTTCAGTAGTCTCTGTCTTCATCCAGTGGATCTTCTTCCCAGCTCTCTTCTTCTTGCTCAAGCACTGGAGTTTTCCCTTTATCAGCCTTGGGACTTGGAGGTTTTGCAAAAGTTAGTGGGTCATCTGTGGCAATTTCGGTAGATAACCTCTTCATCCTTCAAGATCCTCTGAATCCTCGCCCATTAGTTTCATCGGTTGAGTTTGGGAAGAGGGATGGCTTAAGTAATGCAGGAACTCTTCTTGAGTGTGTGTGAGTTCTCGCCGCAACACTTCCTCGTGATCGCCTCCGGTCTTCCTAGGTGTACCGAAGACTTACTATCAATGAAACCTACGTTGCCGCTTCAATCGCTACCGGATATCGTTTGTACGATTGAAGTCCTTTGATAGCATCAGTAAGAAGATAATCTCGTAACACTACACCTTTCTTCAGTTGATTCCTTAAATCTTACCACATTAAATGTGGGTTCAAGTAGCACGGAGTGATGTTTGGGATCTTCAAGTCTTTGGGGAATATCTGGGTTGGTTTCAAGAATCCTTTTGATCAACAATTTTGTATCGACATAAGGGATTTTGGAGCAGTGCCTTTTCGTAAATCATCATGTCATCCCATTTGAGTCGCAAATTCGATGTGTTTCTTGTTGACCATGCCCCAAAAGATTTGAAGTTCCATGAGCTTCGGATGCTCATAACACGCCGCCACGTCCAAAACGGATTTAGCAATCAAAATGTACAGTGTTCTCCATGGTAGAGGAATATTCTTGAGATCTACTGATGAGTGTTTTGTGATAACTCCAAAGACTTCATCATAGCCGGTGTCGACCATGAATTGATGAACTATCTCTTCCGTAGGAGTAGCAGAGAACTCAGTGAGGCTCAATGGTCGGAAGAAGAAGAAGACCCTTAAATCGCAGGAGTGATGGTGACTTGTTTGTGATTAAGCGCCACCGCACAACACTTCTTTGACCTGACCTTTGTATCGTGTGCCATAATTGGTGAAGATAGATCTCCGAAGCAGTAGCAATTTGTGAGCATATTCGGTATGGATGAGTCTTCGAATATCCACGCAATCGACAAGAAGACTCGTAACATGTAAAGTTATCGAAATCGACTCTGAGGTTGTTCTTTCCAGTCTTCATTGTATAACCTTCGGGGAAGATGTCTTCCATTGAGAGAACATTTGGTGCATCAACATTTTCCATTTGGACGTCCATATCGTGATCTGAAAGACATTTAGCCAAAAGAACCAACATATCGAAAGACATTATGTTAGTTAACAGTTGATTTTATTTGTCCAATTATTGAATATGTTATGTTAATGAATGTTACGAGTCCAACGTCACTTGTTTGTCCAATAGTCCATAGTAGTCGTGAAAAGTTTCGTGAGTTTGTTAATTTTGAATTTTTAAGTCCAAATTTTAACTTATTTTCACAACATATATGTACCATTTAAGCTAATTGGTGACATTTTGGTTTCGTGACGTCATGATTTGTTTGTTTACAAGTTTGTACGCGTAACAATTCACAATTTAGGCTAAAAAGTTAGGCTTAGGCGTAGGATTTTGCAATCTTATGAATAAAGATATATCATATGCATAGGCATAAGCTTATGCGCGTAGGATCTTGACTTGCCGTAAGAAATGTTAGGCGTAGGAAAAGAGAACCTTAGGCATAAAGCTTACGCTTTGCTGTATATGGGAGCTTACGCGTAAGGCTTACTCGTAAGAGTGAACCTTATAATGCAGTTTATGTTCAGCATATCCCACGGATATGCCAGTAGTCCCTTTGTAGAACCTACGCTAAAGGTTACGCGTAAGATTACTCTTATCGGTAACTTTCTACGCCGAAGATGATCCTTATGCGTAGAATTCCATGTTAACCTTGAATCTGAATTTTTCACGCGTAATAACCTGAAACAAATGTATATGTATCATATCTCATTCATTAACATATTATCCAATACTCTTTCAGTCTTATATGAAATGACTATAAACAACAGTTACGCGAAAGATTTCCTTACGCAGAGAACTAAAACCCTTGGTTTCAAATTCTATGAGTATGTAATCCAACCATAGGAAATGCACCAAACGATTTCTGGGATAACTTAGAGGGCTAGGGAGTTGTCTTAAACAAGTATTAACATCAAAACCTTCATGAATCGAAAATACCCAATTCGTATGAACTTAAACCCTAATTCACAATTACTTGAGATTTATTGTTTCTGGGCATGATTCAAACATGGTTTTGGTAAATTAAACATGTAACAAGCATTACCTAACCATCTAATTGACCGAAACACTCCAAATGAAAACACCAAAATCTACGCTTAAACCCTAATTTTGAAAATTGATTAATTGAGTTTGGTTGATTCAGTTGATGAAAATAGTTTTATAATGATTATATCAACATTGTAGCACGCTTATTTCATCAATGTACACTCAAACTATGATTCATGTTTATACGCATATGCGTAAAACATGAAATCAATGCTAGGGTTAAATCTAGCCGTTGGATTTTCAAATAAATCAAAACCATTGTTTGTTTTAACACCAAGAATGATTAAACACTTACAAGTTTGAGATCAACAACACGGTTTTGAAGATTGAAGGATAGGCGTAGGATTTGGTATATGAGATATTAAATGGTGTAATAAATGATATGAAAAAGTTGGTGAAGGGTTTTGTTAAAATATAGTTTGAGCTTTTGACAACATTGGTCCCTCCACCTAAACCATTTTCATCCAACGCCCATAACTTCTATTTTGCTTACGAAAAACATGATATTTAGAAAGAACTTGACACATCCCTCTAATTTCTAAGAAATAATGAAATTTTAGAAATTTGAGTATGGGAGTGTCAAGAAACCTTAAATGTGACCATCAATATCAAAGAAACAACCGGTAATAGATAATATGCAAGTACAAGGTTTTATGAAACAGAAAAATATATACATTCTTCCCCTCAACACTTGACCGAAAAATACTGAATTTTGAAAGTGAAAAGAGTTTACGGAAGATTTGTACTTGCCATGTTGAGAGAAATTTGGATAGAGGAATATTTTTGAGTTTTATAAGTTTTATTTTTTGTATTTTGTTTTTGAAAAAATATTTACAAAAGAGGTTTTGGTGTTTGACTGGTTTTAAGATTGTTTTAAAAGTTCATCCAGTTCCTCCGAGTCAAACACCCGATACCAATTGGACCAACTCAGTAAACCTAGCAGAGCCAAGGCTTTGGTGAGAAGATCCGCCAGCTTGGTATTCAAGCACCCATAAAGTATAATTCAACGGCACCCTTTCCACATGCTCCTTGATGAAATGATATCAAAGATCAAGCGTGCTTTGATTTTGAATGTTGAAGAGTCGCGACGCATATAATAGCACGATTGTCGCAAAGACGCCGGGATTCGTCAAATACGTAACCATAGTCTTTGATTTGTGTTCGCATCCAAATGACTTGAGCACAACGCCGACATGGCTACATATTCCGCTTCGTGGAGGACAATATGTACAATCCTGCTTCTTCGATTGCCATGACACCAGTTTATCACCAAGAAATTGTAGAGCACCAAGTACTTTTGTGAATTTAAGCAACCCTGCGGATCAACATTTGAAAAGGCGATTAGTTCAAAACCAAAATCCTTTGGATACCAGATCCCCAAGTTAATGGTTCCCTTAATGTATCGGAGGATTCTTTTTGCCTCAGAGAGGTGTTTCTCAGTTGGTCTTGACTGATAACGGGAGCAAAGATATACCGAAAATACAATGTCGCTCCACGGGCCGTTAGATACATGAGAGACCCAATGATACTTCGGTATTTGGTAGGGTCAACCAATTTCCCATGTAAATCACCCGTTTGTTGGTGTGTGTGCCATTGGGGTGGCATAGGTATCACAACTTGTCATTCCATGTTTGTTTAAAATTTCAAGGGCATATTTGGATGACTCAATAAAAAATACCGGGTGATTGATGAACTTAAAGTCCTAGAAAGAACGTAAGTTCACCCATCATGGACATTTCAAAATGTTTTTCATGAGTTTTGAAAAAGCGTTTGAGTACTTTAGATGTGTTGACCCAAAAATGATGTCATCCACATAAATTTGAATAATTAAAATGTGTGCCCTGTGATATTGTATGAAAAGTGTAGGGTCGACCGAACCTTGACGAAATTATTGGCGATAAGAAAGGATGATAACTTATCATACCATGCCCGAGGGGCTTGTTTGAGACCGTAGAGAGCCTTCTTCAGCTTTGTAGAGCGTGATTAGGGAACTCGGATCAACGAATCCTTTTCTGGCTAACATAGACCGCTTTTCAGGTTGTCCATTGAGAAAAGTAGTTTTGACATCCATATGAAAGACCGTGATGTTCATGTGAACCACAAACTAAAGAAAAACTGCATGCCTCAAGACGCGAGCAACGGGCGAATGATTTTTCAAAGTCAATACCCCTTCCTGTCTATAACCCTTAGCCACCGACGTGACTTATTTCGATTACGGTTCCTTCAAAGATCCAATTGTTTTTCCAAATCCATTTGAGACCAATGACAAAGACCCATGTTGGTCTTTCAGCCAATTCCTATACTTCAAGACGTTTAAATTGATTGAGTTCTTCTTGCATGGATTCAATCCAGTTGTCTTTGGTCATTGCATCTTTAATGTTTTAGGTTCGATTGGCGGCGGTGAGTGCATAAATGCAATGTTCACCGCTCGTGTAGACGCTTGTCTAGTTACGCATGGTTGATTCGGGTTCCCAATAATGTTCTCAAGAGGATGGTCTTTCATCCAACGATGTGTGGAAGGTTGATGTTGATATACATTCTGCAGATTGGTAGGATTCAAGCGGCTTGTAGATGATTCTCGCAACATCGTGTGGCGATACATTAGCAAATGGATTCAAGAACGCATTTGGATCATAATCTGCAGGTGGGGGTACTTCATTGTTCAATATCATCACCGTTCATTGGCGTCGTTGGATGCGGTTTGTTCAACTGTTGTTGTAGAATCAACTAGTGGTGCTTCCTCAACAGTAGTTGTTGTAGCGTGTATGTATTGGATTTTGATCCGGTTGAGCAGTGGAAACATTTGATACCTGGAGCACGTTCATCAATATCATCACTAAACAGGGAGCAAATAGTCGTTCCATTTGACGTCGAGTTAGTTGTAAACTAGGTTCAGCAGATGATGGGGTTTGAGGGAAGTTTAAACGGTTATGACCGGGTTCCAAGTCGCTTATGCTCGAAGCCATTTATGTAAGCTCATCGAAATTGGCATGAATCGTTTCCATAATCTCCCTTGTACGACTATTCCGGATCCGTAAAACCTTAGAGTTTTCACCATATCCTACAAAGACTCCAATGTCAGCTTTGGCTTTGAGCTTACCAAAGTCATCACGATCATTATTCGGATAACAAAGAGATCCAAATACATGAAAGTGTTTGAGATTCGGTTTTTGGTTGTGGATAAGCTAATAAGGTGTTTTGTTGTGGCGTTTGGTAATCATTGAACGATTCGAGTGTAACATGCAGGACACCTGACCCATAAGTAATCACTGGAAGTTTAGCATTAATTAACATTGTTCTTGCCTTCCACTAACGCATTGTTCGCTTTCAACTACTCCGTTTTGTTTTGGTGTTCGTGCAATAGATGTTTGATGCTCTATTCCCACTTTCTCATAAAATGCACGAAGAGTTTGATTCACAAATTCGCCTTTGTCTTTTTCGATTTTTCTCGACTGTTCCTCGAGTGAACTTGAATTTTCGTGAGAAAGGTGATGATCATCTGTGGAGCTTGATCTTTACTTCAAGAAAATAAACCCAAGTCCATCTTGAGTAGTCATCAACAATTACCAAGATGTAGCGCTTTGCCATTAATCGTCAGACAAAGACGCCACACAAATCCATGTGAAGAAGATGAAGCACATGCCGTGAGTTGTGTTCCACCTTTGAAGGAAAGTGAGCACGAGTGCTTTTCCCTTGTTCACAAGCTGAGCATAGGTGATCTTTAGAATACCGAAATCTTGGGAGACCTTCAACAAGTTTATATCGTGCAAGATTGGTTATGGTTTGAAAGTTTAAATGTGAGAGACGACGGTGCCATAGCCAAGATTTTGTAGATGTAGCCTTAGAAAGTTGATAGATGGGAGATGAAACAATCATGTCTTGCATTGAGATTGTGTAGAGACTTGATGTGCGTTGACCAGACATAAGATCGTTTCCTTGTAGATCACGAAAGTAAGGTAAACGCAAACAAAACAATTAAGGAATCATAACTAGGCTAGCACCAAAGGGTGCTTAGCTGCTCATATTAATCATGCAAATCAATTCAATATTTAAAGGTACGAAATACATGAATTGAAAGTAAAAGAAATAATAAAAGCTAAAGCTTATTGTAATGGTGTGACTTCTCCCTGGAAACAACTCCAGTATGCTTCCCTAGACATTTCGCTTTTCCCACGTTCTCAAAGTGTTGTGTATGGAATGGGATGCTTTGAAATGCTGGAATTCGTGGGGTATTTATAGGTTGTGTCGGGTTACGCGTAACCATTAGAGGAGTTACGCGAAACCTTCTATTTCTTCATAAATGCACTAGATCTCTAGTTACGCGTAACCTTATAAGTGGTTACGCCATAGTCTTCAATAAACCCAGTTACGTCGTAAGTGATGCAAGAGTTACGCGTAAGTATCAGGGCGTGGAACCTCTTTTGACCTAATGGAGGAGTTGTAACCTTTGGGAAGAGGCCACGTAACCTCTTGATAAGTTGGACTCTCGGTCACGCAATAGTTACGTATGAGAGATGAGCTACGCCGTAACTTCTTCAAAATAGGCATACTTTGATAAATCTTTAGTAATGTTTTCATTTCCGCGTCTCTTTAGCTCCAATGCTCGTAATTTACCTGAAAGTGGAAAACAATAGAAAACAAGCGTAAATCCATATAAATGATATAAATAACGAGCAATATCGGGGGAAATTGACACATAATATTCAGGACTATTTGATGTTATCAAATATCCCCCACCTTGAACTCTACTTGCCCTCAAGTAGACCTTATTAGATAGATTCCTAAAAGATAATCTCCCAAACCTGGAAAATATAAAGTTTACAAATCCCTTATGCTAGAATAAAACAAAGCCGAACACCTCACGAAGGGGAACAAACACTCAAATCTCTCAACTATTCTAAGTGTCAATTTCGGGTGATCACTCAATCGCACAGTCATAGCATGTATTCTATCATAAGCTTGGCGGTTACACAAATCTCCACCACTAGAGTTAGGGCTAAACACCTCGAAGGCATATGGGTAGACACGACAAAGGTTAAGGGGTGACTCGTCATTACTAACATGTCACGAAGAAGTGGACAAAATCAATGATACATGACCAAATCCATGGCCAAGACACCAAAGATTGCTCACGTGATCACCTAGACACGCTACATGACTAAAGGGTAGGATAAGACATGGGATATATAATTGGTGTAAAATGAAAACAAGCAGGTAGTCTAAATCTATAACTAAGTCATCACCACTTACCGTCAGCCCAAAGTTCAAGCTTAGAAGTCTAGAGACCGGATCATGAAATGCAAGGTAGATGCGCCATTAGAGGACGTCGTGATGGGCACACTACCTTTTCTTCTTCAGTTGGTAAAAATCCAACTCCAATCTTCTAATGTGACCGAGGTGGCCTCCGATACTAATCAATCAATAAAGCTCATACTATAGTGCTTATAACATCACACTTTACAATATCATAACTCAATCAATTTTTTTGAACATAACAATATAACATAACATTCCCCCACTTGAGATGAACAATGGGAATTCGTGGGGTCTTCAATGATCTTCATAATTGTTGTCGATGAAAGCGCGATTTCCAAACCTTTCCACTCGAACCTTGAACTTAGGCAAATGATGACTTCCCAATTACAAATAAAGACTACTGGGTAGGCCAAGGTGTAAGGGTGTAACGAAACAATATATTGGGTTGACAAAATGAAAGGAATGGCTCAGAAGGGTGTATCTAGGGGTATCTTGCACTAAAGGGGAGTGCAACAAAATGGTTTTACATGGGGGTCGAAAAGTCGAGGTGACTAATCGATAGACTCACAATGGTAGGCTGTTTGGGTGATAATCCTATAATATTGCCTTCTAAAACTGAAAAGTCCAAATACATCGAGCTAACTCAAAATACCTCGTCTATGGTCTCGAAATGATGCAAAGGCCAAGTTCTAAAGTTTACAAGCTACCGTCACACTCATAATTTGGTGGATTTGAGGTAAAATATTGGAAACGGATAAGGCTAATCTCACCAAGTAATGTCAAGGGTTGTATGTGCTCGGCTAAGGTCTAATCTAGTTAGGTTCGGAAAAACATGTCAAAATTTTCAAAATGGCATAGTTTTTCAAAATAAACTAGAAAAATGAAGGCGAAATAAAGTTCAAGATATAATTCTACTCCCGTCCCTCCACTTGTATTGTACAAAGTCCCTTTTGTACTAGGCATTAAAATAAATGTGAAGAGAAAGGTAGAATTAGAGCGAGAACTTCCCTGAAATTTGCTCCAAAAAGAAGAAGGCCCACGAGAAAAAACCGTACCTTCGTTTTAAGCGTCATGAACAAACTTCAATCCTTGAAATCACAATACCGACAAGCATAATTCTAAAAAGAAAAAAAAACAAAATAAAAAAAAAACCTAACTCACTTTCGTAGGAATCACGGTTGCATTTAGCGAATGCAACAAGCCTTTTAAGCCACTTGGTGTCCCAAGTGAACGAGTGAAGTTTCGTGAGGGTTTACAGGGAACACACCCACAAAGTTCATTTAAAAACTAATACAGGGTTACTGTGTTTTAAAATGAAAGAATTAAAGTAGAGAGAGAGTTACGTGAACTCCTATGAAGGAGTTACGCCCGCAATCAAAACCTGGTATGAGCTGTGAATCGAATAGTTACGGCATAACCACTGAGATGGAATTACGCCGTATTTGGTAATGCTTCAAGAATTCTGCTGCTAAAATGTTGGTTATGGCGTAATCACCAAGATGATTTACGCCGTAACTCGCTCTCAGACAAGAATCGCATAGTAATTACTTCTTTGTCTCCTGAAAAAATAGTTAGAAAACACAAAACCCAACAGAAAGGAAATCAAACAAAAGAAAGGGATAATTCGGGTTGTCTCCCGAAAGAGCACTTTTCTTTATTAATGAGTCTTTAAGTTAGACTCAGAGCCGCGGGGCTCCTATGGGGGCCTTTGAACTTGCCCCACTTCCATCATTCGTTGGTATTCATTCATCCAATTATCAAGCCCTTTTTTCCTTGTAGAATTATTGAGCCCAATTGTTCCCAACTTATGTGAAAGCCATTTATCACATGATTCTCCATGGTCATCATCTTTAGTAATAATATTATCAGTAATGCTGATGTTTGATCTTGTTCCACCTATGATGTCAGTGAGATGGTTGCACCCATACACCCATACTGCTTGACTAGTTCCTTAATAAATTTCGAGCTTCCAAGCTTTAATTTGTACCAATCTTCCAATGCTAATTCAACATCATGTTTCTCTCCTTTATGAGGGTAAATCCATTCATTGGCTTTTCTTTCACATTTTTGAGGACGAGTAAACGGTGGCCATGCTGATTGATTCTATGGTTGACATCGAAGTTACAAAATGTTTGTTTGGACTCGAGTTTCATCAATGTTGGTCAATTTCATCCTGCTTCTCTACAATGATCAATACTTTCTTTACTCATCAAGTATAGGTTTAGAGTGTAGAGTGGGGTTCAAAGGATTGAACATTATTATAAATTTTAGTTTTGGTTTTAAATGCTCATTCATACTAAAGTTATTCGTTCATTTTCATCCTCAAGGAAATTTGTTTTTCAAAAACCATAATTTGAGCCCTACAAGTGGCCAGAAAAGGTCTTCCAACAATCAAGTTGTAAGCCTCCCGCTTTCCCATATCAATAACTACAAAATCGGTAGGGAAGAAAAATTTTCCAATTTTTAAAAGCACATTGTTCACAATTCCCCTCGGTACAGCCTTAGAGGAGTCCGCCATTTCAATCATAATAGTTGTTTATTTTAAATTGGTCAGTTTGATTTTTTCAAATAAAGTGGTTGAGATAAGGTTAACCCCAACCCCTAAATCAGCTAATGCGTGAATCTTAATGTTATCAATGGTGCAAGGGAGAAGAAAACTTTCCTGGTATTGTAGCTTTTCAGGAAGTTGGCTTGGTAGGAACTCGTCGCTCGCTTTATCATCCTCTCTTAGGTAGTTAATCCCGAGATCATTAGTGATAGGATGTGATTGCTCCTTTTTGCTTTATCCTGCGCAAATATGGCCTTGCAGGTAGTGGCTTTAGCATCACTTGTTTCAAGGTTCTTAGCTAATTGCCCAATGTGTTTCGAGGTTCTTAATTGCAAAGATCTTGGTTAGGTTCATATTGGTGTCCTCCTTTACTTTGACCATCCATTCCTTGAGTCTATCTTCCTTTTTGTCTATTCTTCAATGTGTCGGTGCATTATTTCTTCAAGGCTAGGTTTGGGAGGATTATTGTTGATTCTTGTGTAGAACCCGGGGATTTTTTCAACGATACCTAGGTCCATAGTTATTGTAATGTGAAGGGAATTCTTTCCCATAGTTTACTTCTCCGATACTTTTAACTTCTTCATTGGAGGAACATTCTTTAGAAGGACGAGCCTCATCTCGCTCCACTTGAATGGAATGCACATTTTCCTTGAGCTTCTTCATTTCTCTTCCAAGGCTTTCTAATTTGTTGTTTATTGTTGCAAGGCCCTCAATATCATTATTCTTACTTCGGTTGCTTCCTCCATTGTGCCATTTGTGAGAGTGGTCTGCCATTTTTTGAATAGTTTCCAAAGCCATGGTGGGTGTCATACTAGGAATTGGCCCTTGAGAATCAATCATTTGTCTTGAAGAGATGTTCAGTCCCTTGTAGAAGACGCTCACTTTTGTTGGTTGTTGAGATCGTGAGTAGTAAGCACTTGTATAACAATTCTTTGTATCTTTCCCAAGCTTGGTATAATGTTTCATCACCCTCTTGCTTGAAGTTACGAATTTCTTCCATTTGCTTAGCCGTCTTTGATGGAGGACAATATCTCTGAATGAAATATTTTTTAAGATAGGCCAAGTGTTGACAGTCCCTGCAGGTAATCGATCGACCCATCTTTTTGCAGCTCCCGTAAGAGAAATAAGGAATACTCGTTGTTGATACAAAAGTTGGGCGTTCCTTGTTTGGACTCCGGTTCCCGTATCAATTGGATCTTAATGCTTGAGACCTGCGCACTAAGAAAACATAAAACACCGTTAGGCTTACCGTGGGATTGTCTCCCACGATTATCCTCCGGCGTGAGAGTAAGTAATCGGTTTTAGGGTATAGTTGAGAGTTAGGGTTTTGAGATCGTACCTTTAATGAGGGCTGGGATGCCCTTTATATACACATGAAACCCTTATTGGTTTCGTGTTGGGTCTATTATAGATTTGATGATACAAAACAAGAAGAATGAAACATGAAGGACTAAAAGTGAAAAGAACAGAAACTACAAAAGATGGAGGATTTGGAAGATTCTAGAAGATATGCTTAAAAGAATATTTAGTTTCCTAATTGTATTATGATTCCTCTTGTAAACCCTAGATGTCTCTAGTATATAAAGAGACATAGGGTCAGTAGTTTAATGGTACGTACAAGATGTAAACCAAAGGTGTGTGTGTGTGGGAACCTAGGCGTAGGGATTTGGGAAAACGCCTAGGGTTTGGTTTAGTTAGTTAGTGTTAGATCAAGTCTTTGATCTTTATTATAGTTAGTTAATAGTTAGTTTGATAATAAAAACCTTGTTCATAATAATGTTGATTCTATGTTTGAATATTCCGCATTTATTATTATGTGTTCCTAGATATAATATTAGACCTCGTCTAAGAGCTTACAATGATCTTCACATGTGGTATCGAGCCGGGCTCATGATATCTAGGGATCTACAAGGTTTTTTGAAGAAAAAGAAGAAAAATTCGAAGCTGCAAAAATTCGTAATACTTCTTCAAAGATGCTTTAAAAAACGTTATAACTTTTTAATGAACCGTTGGATTGGGCTAAAATTCGAACTGGAGCTTCTTGGTATATCTATCTTTAATCTCACTGAAGGGATTGTCAATCGGAGCTCAATCAATAAAAGTTATGTTTCTGTCGAAGTCTGCTGCTGATTTTTCATAAGGTTACTACAGCACTGTTTTGTAACGATCATAACTTGTTCGTTAACCGTTGGATCGTAACGATATTTTGGGTGGATGTTCTCTATATACTCATCTAACTTTCCACCAAAGGGATCTTCGATCTGAGCTATTATGTGAAAGTACTGCTTAAAGTACTGCTGTTATGTCGAAAGTACTGCTTGATTTTAAAGTACTGTTGTTCAAGATATGAAAGTAATGCTTGGAATTCAAAGTATCGATTATTGATGAAAGTATCATTTGATTTTTAAAGTACCGCTTATGCTTCAGTATCACTGGTCTCCTTATGAAAGTGTTGCACGTTAGATGAGTACTCTTGCAGCATCATTTCAAGGTACTGCATTTTATTGAAAGTAATTTGCCCATGTTTGAAAGTAATGCTGATTGGATGAAAATATCTCCTTCTCAAAGTATAATGTTATTATGAAAGTACTGCTGCTCTAAATTTAAAAGTACTGTTTTGCATATGGATTTCAATTTAAGGGGAAGTTGAGCATATTAATTGTTATGGTTTTTGGATATCACACACACAGGAGATTGGTCACACACACAAGGAGTTTAGTTTTTGATTTTTGTTCTTAAAAGATTTTAAAAAGCTCAAAGTTGATTTTGATGAAGAATTGATTACGAAGAGGATTATTATCACTTATTTGAAGGTGAAGTGGAATTACTTGGTTTGTGTTCTTATCATATAGCTTGATGAATCTAGCAATGTGTGATTTTTCTTATGATGCTCTATGCACATATTGGCTATCACTTAAAGGAGTTACATTGTAGTGCTCGCAGGTCTCATACTAGTTGAGGATTCTTGTCAAGGGATTCGCGTCTACTTATATTTGGTGGGTATAAGTATGGAGTTCCGTGGATAGTACAATATTTAAGACACAAGTTTGGGAAATTCTACTTTCATCAAATTGTTATACTCGGCTTCACAAGTGATCATTAAGCTTACCGATTTGAAGAATCAAGAAGATGGTTAACATATGGGTTTTCGGGGAAGCTTATTGTTAAATGTTTAACCATCTATATGCATCACTCAAGGGGAAGTGTTTGATTTTTACTACTGTTGATCATTATTACTACTGCTAGTTGGAGTTTTCTTTTGTTTTGGATCCATTTTTCCTATGGTGCGTAATGGTGGGCGATTTTAAACATTGGAAGTCTTAGATTGGAAGTATGATATTGGTTCGTGGTAGTCAAGATCATTATTTGCATATGTTCCCTATTTGGATAATAACAAAAAGGGGAAGAGATGTTTGAGTGGCATTGCATGGATTAAGGGGAAGACAAGAATGTTTCATTCATGGTGAGATTTAATTATCTCAACTTCTGCTACTTCGTCTAGGGAAGTTCGTACAAGAATTGTGTTTGTTTTGTCATCATCAAATAGGGGAAGATTGTTGGGTCTATTATAGATTTGATGATACAAAACAAGAAGAATGAAACATGAAGGACTAAAAGTGACAAGAAGGGAAACTACAAAAGATGGAGGATTTGGAAGATTCTAGAAGATATGCTTAAAAGAATATTTAGTTTCCTAATTGTATTATGATTCCTCTTGTAAACCCTAGATGTCTCTAGTATATAAAGAGACATAGGGTCAGTAGTTTAATGGTACGTACAAGATGTAAACCAAAGGTGTGTGTGTGTGGGAACCTAGGCGTAGGGATTTGGGAAAACGCCTAGGGTTTGGTTTAGTTAGTTAGTGTTAGATCAAGTCTTTGATCTTTATTATAGTTAGTTAGTTAGTTTATGATAATGAAAAACCTTGTTCATAATAATGTTAATTCTATGTTTGAATATTTCGCCTTTATTATTATGTGTTCCTAGATATAATATTAGACCTCGTCTAAGAGCTTACAACGATCTTCACATTTCGTGTTCCCCAAACTTCAGCGTATCCCGCCTAAGTCGGTTATGAAACACTTATCTCCCAAGATAAGAGATATCCGATATCGTAGTTTCATAAATAACTTGGGTTTGGGCCTTCTGAGCCCAAACCGTTATCGTTAGCCCAGCCGCATCGGGCTCACTAGTAGCGGTCATTGGTCAGGTTCGTGACCCGAATGCTGACTATACGTCATCATGTCCCCCGAGTCTAGTATGCACAGGGACAACCTGCGGATGCTAGACTAATAGCTGTAGCCCATAAAACCTTCGAAGCGTAGCAGAGAAGCGAAAAAAGGTTTCCCGCCTTAAAGAATATACGGTGAATCTAGTCAAAATATGTCAAAGGCATACCTCGTAAAACGTGGGAAAGTAACTAAAAATGTGTCACATCAACAGATCCTATCCACATATTCCACAGGTAACAGCGCGTGCGCCTTTAAAAACTGTATCATGGTCCGTGGTTTGAGTGATTTTACCTCTGACATGACCGAGGATGAACTTCGCGAGTTCACCTCGGATTATTATATTCCGATGGCGCTGCATCCGGTGGTTCCGCCGCTAAGCTCAATAGCGGATTTCCCCGGCGGGGTACACGCTTTCTCTCAATTTGAATCAACGTGTGCCCATATCCTTATTCTTGTGCGACGATTAATTTTACTATCGCCGCACATATCTTAGTCGACCGTATATGTGCAGAAAAAATAACAAACTCGAGGTTAATTGCCGCTATTGGCGATTAACCCCACTATCTACCTTCCGCGCTTTTACCACACAACGGGTCAAACGGGTAGGTTTCATTTGCTAAGCGCGCAGGAGGCTGCAATGTTACACCGGAAACGGACGCGCTTAGAACTGGAGGGAAAATTTTTTCTGGGTCGATGAAGCGTTGTTCCCTTGGCATTTTGCATTCTACACCCAAAGCTGCCGCCAAAGATGAGCGCCCCTCCCAATGATGATGGGATACGATAAACACCAACTCGTGTTCCCATCATTCCTACCCCGAGGAATTTTGGTGCACGGGCATCACGCATTATTTTGGTAGACTGATGAGGTGCCAACCTTCTTAGACGCGGATGGCGTGGGTGGGTGCTCGTCCTTCCATTCTTTTGCTTTATTAATATGAGCCTCTCTTTTCATCTTTGTACTTTTTGTAACCTGTTTGTTGTTTGTTTCTTTGCCAGAGATGGATCTATTCACGTTGTGAACTTGGCCAAGCCACATGTAGCGGTAGGGGTGCACCCGTGAGAGGGGGAAGTCCCCATTTTGGAGGCTACAGCAGGGCGTACCATGGAGATGAACCTTGAGGAAGCTGGGAGTAGTCCACCCGTTGTGATGGAGGCACCTTCTACAAAGCGTGCCCCGCCCTAGGGTACCTTCCCTTTAGTAGCCATCCCACATGGAGAGCATGGAAGAACTCGGCGAGATAGAGGAGACAACTCAGGGTCAGAGCGCAAGAGGGTGCTTGGTGACGATGGCGCAAGCTCATCCGAAAAGCGCCCTGTCATTCTTGACGTGGAGTTGTCATCGCTTCGATGCCGGTCCTCGCGCTCAACGAGACTGCCCGCCCAAGTAAGTATTATCGCCAAAATTTATCTCACTTTTTGGCCTCGTTATTAATTCACTTCTCTTTGCGTGCAGTGATTGAAGCTGTTGGGTTAACTTCTCGGCAAGGGAGTCGCCACCTAAGGCAAGTCCCGTGTACACTCGTGATCCAAAGGATAAAGGCGCCAAGCCGTTGCCCATGGACCAATTTTGAGGAGCTTGGTATTGCCGCCAGCGCACACTGTGCTACATTGGTTGCGCAGCTAAAGGCAAGGTATACCGGGAAAGTAGCTGCATGCCAGTAAAGACGAACAGACATTGCTAGAGGCTCATTTGGCTAGTGCCCGTGTTGAGGTGGAGGCAGTGAATTCTATTCCCGCTTTGTGGAGGAAAATGTCATTGCTGATCCAAATAAGCCAGGAGCGCGCTGCATCAGCGGATTACAAGGCTTCGTGCATCTGGGCTCTTAAGTATTTGGAAAAGGGGAAAGAATGGTTGTTCTCTCGTTTGGGGGAGTTTGGTGCAACCGTAGTTCGCGGAGGAACTGGAAATGAAGCCGCGCAAGCTCATTGAATGAGACGAGGAGTTGTAGGGCCGTAAAGGTAGGTGTCAACCGGACCGACCGCCAGCAGATCGACCGACCGAAAACCGAAGTTCGCCAGTTAAGACCGGTGACCGGACCAATTTGGTCGGTCCGGTCTCATCGGTCGGTCCGGTCTCTCCTCGTCGGTCCGTCCAAAACGCCCACTAATTTGGGTTTTCGCTCTGTTTGGTCCGGACCGACCGACCGACCGGACCGAGGACCGATTTGCCCAAAAGCCGGAGACCGCGACCGACCACCAATGTGGTCCGGCCCCGCACCGCGGTCGGTCCGGTCGGTCCTTCTGGCCGTCCGTCCGCCGTCCGCTTGCTGCTCACCCTTAAGGAGTTGTATCCCCAGCTTGTTTCTGTTAGTCGTATTATTGTTAGGACTTTTGGGCTCAAGCCCATGACTACATAGGGTTTCTTATATGTTTTCGTATATTTATATGTCTCTTGTGAAGACTTGGTACTCATTCAATAAATGACAATCAGACAATATCAATCACATAATATTCTAATATTCTACATGGTATCAAGCCAATCATTTCCTTAAAACTCAACTTCTGCTGCTACCTCTCCCTTTCATCTCTTCTGCCGTCTACCTCATCTCCATCTCCTCCCTCAAATCAACTCTATCTATCCCACCACTATCCCCATCATGACTGTAATCGATCCTCCTCCTCTACCCACCATTCTCCTCTCCGATAAACTCATGGCAATTACCAACTTAAATAACATAATCCCGGTCAAACTCGATGTCGATGAAATGAACTACTCATCATGGGTATACTTCTTTACCCATTTTTGTCGCGGGAACCTTCTAATGGATCACCTTGAAATCAAGAGTGGTCAAGATGTTGGAACCACCTCATCGACGCCCTCGAATGGTTAAAAATCGATTCCATCCTACTCTCTTGGATCTTCGTTACTATATCCAAAACCCTTCAACAACGATTAGTTGTTGCAAACCCAAAATCGCATACGAAGCTTGGGAAACCCTAGCCGCCATATTTTCCTACAACAAAAGGACTCGCTCCATAGCCTTGAAAGCGGAGCTACGTTCTTTAAAACTTGGTGATATGGGTATCGATGCCTATTTTCGCAAGATTGAATCCATTGCCACAATCTTGAATAGTCTTGGTTCGAGTTTAGATGACGACGACGTTGTGACCTTTGCCTTGGAAGGGTTACCCGCTCGGTTCGATAACGTGGCGACGATTATTGCTCATAGGGATCCCTTTCCCGACCTCAAGACCGTTCGCTCCATGCTCACCACAAGAAGAGATGCGATTGAAGGCCCGTACCAACGACACCTTGTCCGATCCAACGTCCTCTTCACCCATGGTACTCCTAGCAAACACCGGTCACAACCCTCGCCGGTCGTCCACATCCACGGACAAAGTCCACAAGCCGTATATTAATTGGAGCAAAGGCTCTTGTCGCTTTGGGCATCCTGCAGTTTCTTCACAATGGCACGCATGGTTTGCATGCCAATATTGCTCCCCAAACTCCAACACCTACTAATTCATTATCCTCCAATGATATCACAACTTTACAACAACTTTTAAGCAAACTTGGCCTCACTGGAACAACCAGTGGCCTCAACACAACCCCACGACCCCCTATTGCCCTCCTAACCGTTCACCCTCATTTGCCCCTCCGTGAACCCCAAATCCAAACCATGTCCAGCCCAACATTGTTTTACCAACCGTTCACCAAGGTCCCTCATATCCCACGGGTTCAACAACATACCCGGTTCACCAACCAGTTTCCCAGGTTCACCAACCGGTTGCTCAGGTTCATCAGCCGGGTCATGCAGCAGGGGTTCAGCAGGGGGTTCAGCCAGTCCATCAGCCGGTTCAACAGCAGCAGGGTCATCCAGCAGGGGTCCATTTTGGCCAGCAGGTTCATCCACCAGGTTTTGGTCCGCCAGTTCACAACTCAGGCATTCTTGGACCTGCCCCAGTCCACGCAGCCCAGTCCAATCACACAGGAGGTTCGTTAGGAGCTATTTTGGGTCAAGAAACCTTTTACCTCATGCTTTTGCCACTACCACTCTTCATGAACCCGCCTCCCATTGGAACATGGAAAGGCTGCGTCCTCACCTTAATGACTCGGTCAATAATCTTAGTGTCGTTTATAATTTAGTATTTATTCATTCTGCTGCGCTTGGTGACGGTCACACTATTCCTGCCACCAACTCTCGCCATAGCATTTTACCAACTCCTTATCGACCCCTACACCTAAATAATGTTCTAATCACTCCTAATATTGTTAAAACTTGATTTCGTTCGCTACTTGTATGTGAAAATTATTGCACCGTTGAATTTGATCCCTTTGGTTTTTCTCATAGGATTTTCAAACTGGTCAGTGTGTGTCGCCCTGTGATAGCACCGCGACCTCTACCCCGGCCACCAAGCCATCTCCTATTCCTCAAGCCTACCTCACAAGTCAATATACGTGGCATCAACGTCTTGGACATCCAGGAAGTGAAGTGTTACATCATGTTATTTCTAATAATTCAATTTCTTGTAATAAAGAGAAATCTCCCGTGCTTTGTCATGCTTGTCAGCTTGGCAAACATGTGCGACTTCCATTTTTCAGTTCTTCTACCTTAGTTCAAGCTTGTTTTGATATTATTCACTCGGATTTATGGACCTCACCTATACCGAGCCTATCTGGTTTTAAATATTATGTTCTCTTTTTGGATCATTATTCTCAATTTGTATGGGTTTATCCGTTAGTTCATAAATCTGATGTTTTGTCCAAATTTATACTACTCGCAACTTTATCAAAACCCAATTCAACCGAGAAATAAAATCTTTCAAAGTGTGACCATGGTGGTGAATTTGATTACCATGCATTTCATAAATTATTTAACGACAATGGGATCCACTTTAGATTCTCCCGCCCCTCGACCTCTCAACAAAATGGTAATCAACGCATGATCCGCACCATTAACAACCTCATTCCGACCCTACTTTTCTCAAGCCCACCTACCCCCAAACTACTGGGTTGAAGCCCTCAACATGACCGTTTACCTCTTAAATATTTTACCCTCCAAGTACATTGATAACGCTTATATTCCCTTACCTCACTGCTTGGCACTTCACCCGACTACCATGATTTTACGCGGTTCTCGGATGTCCTTGTTTCATATAGACACTAACAACAAACCTGGCCCACGAGCCACACCATGCATATTTTTGGGCCATGCCACCAA
>OU343224.1:348751531-348880526 GCA_910596185.1 Chrysanthemum makinoi | reverse complement strand
AGAGTATTACTTACTGGCATTGCTATCTTAACAGAGTTACGGCGTAATCATCTTGGTGATTACGCCATAACCAACATTTTAGCAGCAGAATTCTTGAAGCATTACCAAATACGCGATAATTCCATCTCATTGTTATGCCGTAACTATTCGATTCACACTCATACCAGTTTTTGCCATTACGGCGTAACTCCTTCATAGGTTACGACGTAACCTCTCCTCTGCTTAATTCTTTCATTTTAAAACACAGTAACCTTGTATTAGTTTTTAAATGAACTTTGTGGGTGTGTTCCCTGTAAACCCTCACGAAACTTCACTCGTTCACTTGGGACACCAAGTGGCTTAAAAGGCTTGTTGCATTCGCTAAATGCAACCGTGATTCCTACGAAGTGAAGTTAGGTTTTGTTTTTTTTTTATTTTTTTTTTTTTTTTTCTTTTTAGAATTATGCTTGTCGGTATTGTGATTTCAAGGATTGAAGTTTGTTCATGACGCTTAAAACGAAGGTACGGTTTTTTCTCGTGGGCCTTCTTCTTTTTGGAGCAAATTTCAGGGAAGTTCTCGCTCCAATTCTACCTTTCTCTCACATTTATTTTATGCCTAGTACAAAAGGGACTTTGTACAATACATGGAGGCCGGGAGTAGAATTATATCTTGAACTTTATTTCGCCTATCATTTTTCTAGTTATTTTGAAAAACTATGCCATTTTGAAAATTTTGACATGTTTTCCTTTCCCTAACTAGATTAGACCTTAGCCGAGCACATACAACCCTTGACATTACTTGGTGAGATTAGCCTTATCCGTTTCCAATATTTTACCTCAAATCCACCAAATTATGAGTGTGACGGTAGCTTGTAAACTTTAGAACTTGGCCTTTGCATCATTTCGAGACCATAGACGAGGTATTTTGAGTTAGCTCGATGTATCTGGACTTTTCAGTTTTAGAAGGCAATATTATAGGATTATCACCCAACACGCCCTACCATTGTGAGTCTATCGATTAGTCACCTCGACTTTTCGACCCCCATGTAAAACCATTTTGTTGCACTCCCCTTTAGTGCAAGATACCCCTAGATACACCCTTCTGAGCCATTCCTTTCATTTTGTCAACCCAATATATTGTTTCGTTACACCCTTACACCTTGGCCTACCCTGTAGTCTTTATTTGTAATTGGGAAGTCATCATTTGCCTAAGTTCAAGGTTCGAGTGGAAAGGTTTGGAAATCGCGCTTTCATCGACAACAATTATGAAGATCATTGAAGACCCCCCGAATTCCCATTGTTCATCTCAAGTGGGGGGATGTTACGTTATATTGTTATGTTAAAAAAAAATTGATTGAGTTATGATATTGTAAAGTGCGATGTTATAAGCACTATAGTATGAGCTTTATTGATTAGTATCGAGGAGGCCACCTCGGTCACATTAGAAGATTGGAGTTGGATTTTTACCAACTGAAGAAGAAAAGGTAGTGTGCCCATCACGACGTCCTCTAATGACGCATCTACCTTGCATTTCATGATCCGGTCTCTAGACTTCTAAGCTTGAACTTTGGGCAGACGGTAAGTGGTGATGACTTAGTTATAGATTTAGACTACCTGCTTGTTTTTCATTTTACACCAATTATATATCCCATGTCTTATCCTACCCTTTAGTCATGAAGAGTGTCTAGGTGATGCAGCGAGCAATCTTTGGTGTCTTGGCCATGGATTTGGTCATGTATCATTGATTTTGTCCACTTCGCCGTGACATGTTAGTAATGACGAGTCACCCCTTAACCTTTGTCGTGTCTACCCATATTGCCTTCGAGAATTGTTTAGCCCTTAACTCTAGTGGTGGAGATTTGTGTAACCGCCAAGCTTATGATAGAATACATGCTATGACTGTGTGATTGAGTGATCACCCCGAAATTGACACTTAGAATTGTTGAGAGATTTGAGTGTTTGTTCCCCTTTCGTGAGGTGTTCGGCTTTGTTTTATTCTAGCATAAGGGATTTGTAAATTCATATTTTCCAGGTTTTGGGAGATATCTTTTTAGGAATCTATCTAATAAGGTCTACTTGAGGGCAAGTAGAGTTCAAGTGGGGGGATATTTGATAACATCAAATAGTCCTGAATATTATGTGTCAATTTCCCCCGATATTGCTCGTTATTTATATCATTTATATGGATTTACGCTTGTTTTCTATTGTTTTCCACTTTCAGGTAAATTACGAGCATTGGAGCTAAAGAGACGCGGAAATGAAAACATTACTAAAGATTTATCAAAGTATGCCTATTTTGAAGAAGTTACGGCGTAGCTCATCTCTCACATTACGCCGTAACTATTGCGTGACCCAGAAGTCCAACTTATCAAGAGGTTACGGCGTAACTCTTCCCAAAGGTTACAACGTAACTCCATTAGGTCAAAAGAGGTTCCACGCCGCTGATACTTACGCCGTAACTACTGCATCACTTACGACGTAACTGGGTTTATTGAAGACTATGGCGTAACCACTTATAAGGTTACGCCGTAACTAGCAGATCTAGTGCATTTATGAAGAAATAGAAGGTTCCGGCGTAACTCCTCTAATGGTTACGCCGTAACCCAGACCTGGCCTATAAATACCCCACGAATTCCAGCATTTCAAAGCATCCCATTCCATACACAACACTCTGAGAACGTGAGAAAAAGCTGAAGGCATGTCTAGGGAAGCATACGGAGTTGTTTCCAAGGGAGAAGTCACACCATTACAATAAGCTTTAGCGTTTATTATTTCTTTTACTTTCAATTCATGTATTTCGTACCTTTAAATATTGAATTGATTTGCATGACTAATATGAGCGGCTAAGCACCCTTTGGTGCTAGCCTAGTTATGATTCCTTAATTGTTTTGTTTGCGTTTACCTTACTTTCGTGATCTACAAGGAAACGATCTTATGTCTGGTCAACGCACATCAAGTCTCTACACAATCTCAATGCAAGACATGATTGTTTCATCTCCCATCTATCAACTTTCTAAGGCTACATCTACAAAAATCTTGGCTATGGCACCGTCGTCTCTCACATTTAAACTTTCAAACCATAACCAATCTTGCACGATATAAACTTGTTGAAGGTCTCCCAAGATTTCGGTATTCTAAAGATCACCTATGCTCAGCTTGTGAACAAGGGAAAAGCACTCGTGCTCACTTTCCTTCAAAGGTGGAACACAACTCACAGCATGTGCTTCATCTTCTTCACATGGATTTGTGTGGCCCGATGCGCGTGCAGACGATTAATGGCAAACGCTACATCTTGGTAATTGTAGATGACTACTCAAGATGGACTTGGGTTTATTTTCTTCGACGTAAAGATCAAGCTCCACATATGATCATCACCTTTCTCACGAAAATTCAAGTTCCCTCGGAACACAGTCAGAAAAAATCAAAAACAAAGGAACTGAATTTGTGAATCAAACTCTTCGTGCATTTTATGAGAAAGTGGGAATAGAGCATCAAACATCTATTGCAACTAACACCAAAACAAACGGAGTAGTTGAAAGCCGAACCGATCGAAACCGTGAAGCTAGTGGAAGCGCACAACATGTAATTAATGCTAAACTTCCAGATTACTTATGGGCTGAAGCCGTGTCCACTGCATGTTACACTCAGAATCGTTCAATGATTACCAAACGCCACAACAAAACACCTTATGAGCTTATCCACAACCAAAAACCGAATCTCAAACACTTTCATGTATTTGGATCTCTTTGTTATCCGAATAATGATCGTGATGACTTTGGTAAGCTCAAAGCCAAAGCTGACATTGGAGTCTTTGTAGGATATTGTGAAAACTCTAAGGGTTTACGGATCTGGAATCGTCGTACAAGGGAGATTATGGAAACGATTCATGCACATTTCGATGAGCTTACATAAATGGCTTCTGAGCATAACAGCTTGGAACCCAGTCATAACCGTTTAAACTTCCCTCAAACCCCATCATCTGCTGAACCTAGTTTACAACTAACTAGACGTCAAATGGAACAGCTATTTGCTCCTCTGTTTAGTGATTAGATGAACTGATGATGTGCAGAAGTATCAAATGTTTCCGCTGCTCAACCAGATCAAATCCAATACCGATACACACTGCTACAACAACTACTTTTGAGGAAGCACCACCAGTTGATTCTACAACAACAGTTGAACAAACCGCATCCAACGACGCTGAACCAGCTGATGATATTCTGAACAATGAAGTACCCCCACCTGCAGATTATGATCCAAATGCGTTCTTTAATCCATTTGCTAATGTATCTGCCACACCTGATGTTGCAGAATCATCTACAAGCCAGTTGAATCCTACCAATCTGCAGAATGTATATCAACATCAACCTTCCACACATCGTTGGATGAAAGACCATCCTCTTGAGAACATTATTGGTAACCCGAATCAACCAGTCGTAACTAGACAACGTCTTCACACAGACGGTGAACATTGCATTTATGCACTCACTGTCTGCCAATCTGAACCTAAAAACATTAAAGATGCAATGACCAAAGACAACTGGATTGAATCCATGCAAGAAGAACTCAATCAATTTAAACGTCTTGAAGTATAGGAATTGGCTGAAAGACCAACATGGGTCTTTGTCATTGGTCTCAAATGGATTTGGAAAAACAATTGGATGCTGAAGGAACCGTAATCAGAAATAAGTCACGTCTGGTGGCTAAGGGTTATAGACAGGAAGGGGGTATTGACTTTGAAAAATCATTCGCTCCGGTTGCTCGTCTTGAGGCTGTACGGATTTTTCTTTAGTTTGTGGTTCACATGAACATCACGGTCTTTCATATGGATGTCAAAACTACTTTTCTCAATGGACAACTGAAAGAAACGGTCTATGTTAGCCAGCCAAAAGGATTCGTTGATCCAGAGTTCCCTAATCACGTCTACAAACTGAAGAAGGCTCTCTACGGTCTCAAACAAGCCCCTCGGGCGTGGTATGATAAGTTTTCATCCTTTCTTATCGCCAATAATTTCGTCAAAGGTTCGGTCGACCCTACACTTTTCATACAATATCACAGGGCACACATTTTAATTATTCAAATTTATGTGGATGACATCATTTTTGGGTCAACACATCTAAAATACTCAAACGCTTTTTCAAAACTCATGAAAAAACATTTTGAAATGTCCATGATGGGTGAACTTACGTTCTTTCTAGGACTTCAAGTTCATCAATCACCCCCTGGTATTTTATTGAGTCACCCAAATATGCCCTTGAATTTTAAACAAACATGGAATGACAAGTTGTGATACCTATGCCACCCTAATGGCACACACCAAACTGGACGCCGATTTACATGGGAAATTGGTTGACCCTACCAAATACCGAAGTATCATTGGGTCTCTCATGTATCTAATGCCAAGACTGACATTGTATTTTCAGTATATCTTTGCTCCCGTTATCAGTCAAGACCAACTGAGAAACACCTCTCTGAGGCAAAAAGAATCCTCCGATACATTAAGGGAACCATTAACTTGGGGATCTGGTATCCAAAGGATTTTGGTTTTGAACTAATCGCCTTTTCAAATGTTGATCACGCAGGTTGCTTAAATTCACAAAAAAGTACTTCAGGTGCTCTACAATTTCTTGGTGATAAACTGGTGTCATGGCAATCGAAGAAGCAGGATTGTACATCGCTGTCCTCCACAGAAGCAGAATATGTAGCCATGTCGGCGTATTGTGCTCAAGTCATTTGGATGCGAACACAAATCAAAGACTATGGTTACGTATTTGACAGAATCCCGACGTACTGCGACAATCGAAGTGCTATTGCGATCTCGTGCAACTCTGTTCAACATTCAAAATCAAAGCACGTTGATCTTTGATATCATTTCATCAAGGAGCATGTGGAAAAGGGTACCGTTGAATTATACTTTATGGGTACTGAATACCAACTGGCAGATCTTCTCACCAAAGCCTTGGCTCCTGCTAGGTTTACTGAGTTGGTCCACCGGATTGGTATGCGGTGTTTGACTCCAGAGGAACTGGATGAACTTTTAAAACAATCTTAAAACCAGTCAAACACCAAAACCTCTTTTGTAAATATTTTTTCAAAAACAAAATACAAAAAATAAAACTTATAAAACTCAAAAATATTCCTCTATCCAAATTTCTCTCAACATGGCAAGTACAAATCTTCCGTAAACTCTTTTCACTTTCAAAATTCAGTATTTTTCGGTCAAGTGTTGAGGGGAAGAATGTATATATTTTTATGTTTCATAAAACCTTGTACTTGCATATTATCTATTACCGGTTGTTTCTTTGATATTGATGGTCACATTTCTGGTTTACTGACACTCCCCGTACTCAAATTTCTAAAATTTCATTATTTCTTAAGTCGAGGGAGAGTGTCGTCAAGTTTCTTTCTAAATATCATGTTTTTCGTAAGCAAAATAGAAGTTATGGGCGTTGGATGAAAATGGTTTAGGTGGAGGGACCAATGTTGTCAAAAGCTCAAACTATATTTTAACAAAACCCTTCACCAACTTTTTCATATCATTTATTACACCATTTAATATCTCATCTACCAAATCCTACGCCTATCCTTCAATCTTCAAAACCGTGTTGTTAATCTCAAATTTGTAAGTGTTTAATCATTCTTCGTGTTAAAACAAACAATGGTTTTGATTTATTTGAAAATCCAACGGCTAGATTTAACCCTAGCATTGATTTCATGTTTTACGCATATGCGTATAAACATGAATCACACTTTGAGTGTACATTGATGAAATAACTGAGCTACAATGTTGATATAATAATTATAAAACTATTTTCATCAACTGATTCCACCCAGAAACTCAAATGAATCAATTTTCAAAATTAGGGTTTAAGCGTAGATTTGGTTGTTTTCATTTGGGAGTGTTTCTGGTCAATTAGATGGTTAGGTTATGCTTGTTACATGCTTAATTGACCAAAACCATGTTTGAATCATGCCTAGAAACAATAAATCTCAAGTAATTGTGAATTAGGGTTTAAGTACATATGAATTGGGTATTTTCGATTCATGAAGGTTTTGATGTTAAAACTTATTTAAGACAACTCCCTAGCCCTCTAAGTTATCCCAGAAATCGTTTGGTGCATTTCCTATGGTTGGATTACATACTCGTAGAATTTGAAACCTAGGGTTTTAGTACTACGCGTAAGCTAATCTTACGTGTAACTGTTGTTTATAGTGATTTCATATAAGACTGAAAAAGTATTGGATAATATGTTATTGAATGAGTTATGATACATTTGTTTCAGGTTATTACGCGTGAAAAATTCAGATTCAAGGTTAACATGGAATTCTACACATAAGGATCATCTTACGCGTAGAAAGTTACACGTAAGAGTAATCTTACGCGTAACCTTTACGCGTAAGGTTCTACAAAGGGACTACGCGTATCCTGTGAAGCATATGCATAAACAGTAAGCTTTACGTATAAGGCTCACTCTTACGAGTAAGCCTTACGCGTAAGCTCCCATATACGCTTACGCGTAAGCTTTATGCCTAAGGTTCTCTTTTCCTACGCCTAACATTTCTTACGCGTAAGTCAAGATCCTACGCATAAGCTTATGCCTATGCATATGATATACTGTTTACGCATAAGATTGCAAAATCCTACGCCTAAGCCTAACTTTTTTAGCCTAAATTGTGAATTGTTACGCGTACAAACTTGTAAACAAACAAATCATGACGTCACGAAACCAAAATGTCACCAATTAGCTTAAATGGTACATATATGTTGTGAAAATAAGTTAAAATTTGGACTTAAAAATTCAAAATTAACAAACTCACGAAACTTTTCACGACTACTATGGACTATTGGACAAACAAGTGACGTTGGACTCGTAACATTCATTAACATAACATATTCAATAATTGGACAAATAAAATCAACTGTTAACTAACATAATGTCTTTCGATATGTTGGTTCTTTTGGCTAAATGTCTTTCAGATCACGATATGGACGTCCAAATGGAAAATGTTGATGCACCAAATGTTCTCTCAATGGAAGACATCTTCCCCGACGGTTATACAATGAAGACTGGAAAGAACAACCTCAGAGTCGATTTCGATAACTTTACATGTTCTGAGTCTTCTTGTCAGATTGCAGTGGATATTCTGAAGACTCATCCATACCAGAATATGCTCACAAATTCTGCTACTGTGCCGGAGATCTATCTTCACCAATTATGGCACACGATACAAAAGGTCAAAGGTCAAAGTGTTGTGACGGTGACGCTTAATCACAAACAAGTCACCATCACTCCTGCAGATTTAAGGGCTGTTCTTCTTCTTCCAGCCATTGAGCCTACTGAGTTCTCTGCTACTCCTACGGAAGAGATAGTTCATCAATTCATGGTCGACACCGGCTATGATGAAGCTGCTGGAGTTATCACAAAACACTCATCAGTAGATCTCAAGAATATTCCTCTACCATGGAGAACACTGTACATTTTGATTGCTAAATCCGTTTTCGGACGTGACAGCGGTTATGAGCATCCGAAGCTCATGGAACTTCAAATCTTTTGGGGCATGGTCAACATGAAACACATCGAATTTGCAGCTCTGAGCTGGGATGACATGATGATTTACCTGAAAAGGCCTGGCTCCAAAATCCCTTATGTCAGATACACAAAATTGTTGATCAAAAGGATTCTTGAAACCAACCCAGATATTCCCCAAAGACTTGAAGATCCCAAACATCACTCCGTGCTACTTGAACCCACATTTAATGTGGTAAGATTTAAGGAATCAACTACGAAGAAACAGGGTGTAGTGTTACGAGATTATCTTCTTACTGATGCTATCAAAGGACTTCAATCGTACAAACGATATCTGGTAGCAGTTGAAGCAGGCAACGTAGGTTTCATTGATAGTAAGTCTTCTGGTACACCTGTTAGGAAGACCAGGAGAGGCAGTACAGGAAGTGTTGCGAGCAGAACTCACACACTCAAGAAGAGAGTTCCTCGTACTTAAGCCATCCCTCTTCCCAAACCTGAACCGATGAAACTAATGGACGAGGATTCAGAGGATACTGAAACAGATGAAGAGGTTATCTACTCAGAAATTGCCACAGATGACCCACTAACTTTTGCAAAACCTCCAAGTCCCAAGGCTGATAAAGGGAAAACTCCAGTGCTTGAGCAAGAAGAAGAGAGCTCGGAAGAAGATCCACTGGATGAAGACAGAGACTACAGAAAGAAGTTGAAGAATCTCAGACTTCAACATGTTGCTCAGGAATTCACCCGTGAACAAACTCGTGGCCCTAGAGGGTCAAGTGGTAGTGCACTAACTACACCAGTTTCCGATGCGGTTAATCAACCCGATAAGGGAACTGGTACCACCACCCACGAACAACAACAAAAGCAACTTGAGGATTCTATCACTTATGACTTTGAGGAACCAGAAATGGAGAAGTCTGAGAAAATTCCTGATGAAGGTGTTGCGGCTAAAGAAACAGCAGAAAAAGAAGCACGTCCTAAGGCTGAAGAAGAAGCTCGTATTAAGGCTGAAGAAAAGGCTCAAGCTGAGAAAGAAGGTAAAAATTATCTTCTTGACAATCCCGCACATACACAAGAACGAACTTCTGAGCCACAAAAGGACACTGAGCCATCTCATGACTCATCATCAGACTCATCTTCTCATTCATCACCACCAACATCAAAGGATAGCACAAGATCAGCATCCAAATCAGTAAAGAAACCTACCGACACTTGGGCATCACGAGCTAAGTCTAAGATTGTTAAAGCTGTCAAGCAAGCAAGGAAAAAGAGTGTAGTCAACAAGAAACTAGATCAGCTTGCGGACAGTAGCAATCTACTTCAGAAAGTGATAAACGAGATGTTGGGAGAAAGGGAACGAATCCATCAGCTTCTTAATAGAGATTTAGAGGGTGAAATGAACAGGACTGCCAGATAATATACTCACAAGTTTCTTCTCGACACTGTTCCTGGCGTGACAAGAGAAATGTTCACCAGACAACTCTATCCGAATCTCATGCAGTTGGCCAAGCAAACAATAAGATCAACGCCTTTAACAGTTACAATCAACCCAACTGAGCCTACAGCTTTCTCCGATGTAAAATTGGTTTCCAAGCTTGTACTTCAAATGTCAAAACGATCTGCAACGTTTACCTCTGACGAAGGTAAACTGCTTGACGCATTGCTGGATTACCAACTTAAAACGTCATGCAAAGCGGCAGCTGAAACGGCTAAGCGTCCTAGAGACGATGATGAGCAGGATAAGGATAAAGAGTCTAAACGCAAGAAGAAAACAGGTGAATCATCCTACATGCCGCCACCACACCCAAGGACCACCGAAAGAAGATCTCTTCCACGTTCTGCTGCTACAGAGAAACCTCAGGACTCTGAGTTACCACCATCAACAGAGAAAACCGGTGATCATTTCGATTACACTGGTGGTGACGATGAAGAGATCCCAGAGCCCCAAAAACAGCCCACCTCTCCAGCCACAACAAAGAAACCAGAGTCCTCATCAAAGCCAAAGAAAAAGAAGACGAAGACCGATGTTCTCTCATGGATAGATGACGATACAACCAAAGAATATGACTGGTTTTCTAGACTTGTTGATGCTACTCCCTCATTACCAGAAGGTCAAGAAATGGTAGATGGCCGTAATATGGAGCATGTGAAGCTGATTCAAGAACAGTTCAGAGTGAAGAAGATGACTAAGGCTGAGCTAAGGCGAATAAAGAATGATGCCTTCCAACTGCTTAAAGACAGCTCAGACAGTGCAATTGAAGTCGAATACCATCTCGACAACATTGCACGAGCCATGTCAAACAACATCGATTGGCTCAATCCCGAAGCCAACATCGACTTCACAAGACAAGACAAGGCTCCATATTACACTGATTGGACCAAACCTCTACCAACAATTGGCCGACCGGATCAACCTCAAATTCCATACCGTTACTTCTTCAATAATGACTTCGAGTTTCTTCTACACGGTAGCGATGTGACAAGAAAGTACGCTACATCACTCACATTTCCTTTCCCGGCAGCAATCTACTCTCACAATCCAGCCATCGAGGAAGAAGCCACACATATGTTTGCTAATAAAGTGGAAAAATATGACCTTGATGCGCTGTATGGGATTCATCATTAGCCTGAACGCCGAAGAATCTTCTACAGAAGCTGCCAGGTTCTCAAGTCTAAAAAGGAAGTGTTTAGTGAAAAATGGATCATTGCAATTAAGCATGTTACCCTGTCGTCAAAGTGGGACTACACATTCCTCAAGAACATTGTGGTCAAACGACAAGACGAAGAGGAATATGACTTCTGTGAAGCGGATTTTCCGAGACTGTCACTAAATGACATTAAAGATATGTATCTCGCTAAGGTGCAAGGACGAATGCGACATTTCTCCACAACCATCCAACGCGAGTACATCAAGTCATTATTAATCTTCATCAGAAGCATTATGATCCAGGAACGTGTAGAGGACATTCAGCTTGCTGTCGAATCTTACCAAAAACGGGTCAATCTCACAAAACCTCAACTAGACCTTCCCGACATCAACCGACTTCCTCAATATACCCTTATCAAGAAACCTTTTGGGGTAGTCTACAGAAGTGAACTACACCACAACTGTTTCATGGCGTGTAAAGAGCTTAACAAGTTTGGGGATCACACGTTGAAGAAAGTTAGGGACGGGCTAGCATACAGATTGAAAGAGATTCATAATGGCATCCGGTCACCGAAGCGATGGAATTCGAGGGAGAGAAGGGATGTTAGGAAGATCATCACACGGATTGATGAAAGGTTGTTCAGAAGGGATCAGTTCAGAACATTGGAGAGTTTCGTTGGTGGTCGTCCAAGCATATCTCATACTGGCTACCAACGTCCAGAACGCATTACTGGAGTTATTGCTGGAATACCTGAGACTCCTGGTACCCCTTGATCTGTTTCTTTCATTAACTATTTGGATGTGTGATTTTTATCTGACTATGCTTGTGCACACATAACAGTGCACAACCCGTACTTGTAATGAAAGGACCCTGTGGTACGCATCAGTGCCACAATCCTATAAAAGGAGCGAAAGCTTCTTACTTTTGAGTAAAACTAATCAAAACTTTCATTTTTCAAAGTTTTGCTCAAAAGAACAAGTACTTCCCCTTATGATTTTCAAAACCTCAAAAGTTAATATCACTTGTTGAGGGGGAGTATTTGCTTAAAAACTATGTTTACAAAAATATTCTTCGTGGTAATCTTCCCACAAAACTCGAAATGGTCATATTCGATATCAAATTTCGTCAAAAATAACATTTATATGTCATTTTTGAGGGGGAGAAAAAAAATTATGTGATAAGAAATATGTTGTGAATTGTAAAAGAATCATCGTGCTAAAAAGACTTAACCAATGAATTGACGAGATCTTAAACGTGATTAACTCGAAAAGACTTGTCCGGGACGGGTAATAATTTCAAGCTAGTTCGCTAGTGATGTAAACGTGTCTTGCAAAGGACTTGTCCTAGTAGAAGGTACCATTCGAGAAACTCATCGTAGACATGAACTTTGACGGGTTTGACAACCTTTCGAGGTTTGTCCACACCTTCAAGGTAGTTATTAGAGCTAGCTGTCACCTAAAAGCTGACAATGTAACTCTTTAACTATGCAACGTAACCGTGTCTCGCGAGGGATTGTCTATCTTGAGTTGATCAATTCAAAAGTGCGCGCTCTTCTCTCACCGTGCAAATTTCTGTCAAAATTCTTAAGCACGTGTGGAGGAGGAGTATTTCTGCAAAATACTAAACTCTCACAGTGGTACTAAATGTTTTTATTCATAACCACTTTGAGAGATTTTCATGAAAATTGGTTTTATGGCAACATAGGTTAGTCATGGTGTTATAAGGTGACTAAGGTTAGGAATAACCGTCCTATGATCCGCCAGAGCCGGAGGGATCTACCCAAGGACACCACCAATAGTTAGAATTAGAAGTCCTTAGGTATGATTATAAAAAGGAGAAAATGAGAATCGGAGAAAGAAGGAGTTGAAGAATTAAAAAGAAAAACAAAGAAAAGGGTGAAAAGAAATAGCCCTCAAGATTATTCAACTTAGGGCAGACACCGGGTTCAATTCATATGCTACTGGTTGTCACTTGATGACACCGGTATTGAAGATTAAAGTCGTCATAGACCCAGTGACGCATGCACTAAAACCTTCTTAGCCACTCAAGTTTCTCTCAACAGAAGCTTGTTTCATTCTCACAGGGAACCCTACGTAAACTATCGGCTTTCTCTTAGAGATTGCTGGTATTGAAGAAGGAGACCCTCTCCCTAGTCTCCGCTCAGGAAACCAAAGCGCACTATTAAGTCTAGAGCCACGAGATTCATCAAAAGATCTCTTAGGTACACTTGACAATTCATCGCTTGTCGTTCAACAATAAGAACACAAGTGATATATTATCGTGTCCTTCACAGATCTAAGCAATCTGTCGAAAAAATTTATGAGGGGGTTACACCTGTGATCCTCAGTGATTGAATGGAAACTCCTGCCAGGGTCAACATCAAACAGCCCTGACAGCAGGTCACTTCGGTAACTCCTTGTGGGTTACGCTTAGTGTGTCTCAAACGGTCTACAGTCGTGGGGTGATGCTTCGGTGTACCTCAGCGACTCATCTGAACTGTAGGTGTACTTCGGTTCATCACGTTATCTCACTTGTGGGACTCCAGTTCAGGAACAGCCTTTGTGAGAATTAGAGTTGTGTTTTCACACTATGATGTTAACACTCTCGAAGTTCAAACTTGTAAGCGCTGGATTATTTCTAACCCATGTTTTATGTTTTCTTTTTATGGATGCTTGCGGGTGGAAAAGATCGTGCAGATTCTCCTCATGCTCATACCAACCACAACATATAAAAAGTTCTCTCACATTCAAAGGCAACACAAAGTCAAAATGATTCTTCATCAATCAAAGAATCTACAAAAGTTCAAAGACTTAGAGAACTTCATCAACACTGAAATCCAACGTTAAAGAGTGTGTGAGCATGTTGGAGAAAGACGTGGAGACACTAGAGCAACGAAGCGGACCTGATGGAGATAACAACAACATATTATCACTACCACCACAAAGAACAAAGATGATAAAGACGTCAAAGCTGAAAAACTGCAAAGTAAACAAGATCCCTACATTGGGGAGATTGTTCGAATCAAGACACTTCTTCTCACAAGAAAGAAGAATGTCAGAAGACGTCAAAGCTACTATTACATCAGCACCTACAATGTTATCACTCAAATCATTAATCACCAACACTTAGGGGGAGATTGTTGGAATCACTCCTAAACTAGATTACAAGTGTTAGTAATTAATATGTAATAGTTAGCTTAATTAGGCCTTTATGTTTGTTATTATGCTTAGGCTTATGTAGAAGGCCCATAAGCCTAGGCCCAAGCCTAATAAGGAAAGGAAGGGACTAGGAGTGTTGCCCTAGCTCCCTCTCCTATAAATAGTCTTGTAAACTCCCAATTGGGAGTTGGTTGTTCATTTTATCACATAAGCTACGCATAACTTTTCTTTATTCTTATTCGTGTTTGTTAACTTGTTCAACCGATCACTCTCTTATCTCATTTCTTATATTGATGCTTGTGTTACATAAATGGGAACCTAACACATCAAATAGTCCTGAATATTAAGTGTCAATTTCCCTCGATAATGCTTGTAATTTATATCATTTATATGGATTTATGCTTGTTTCCCATTATTTTCCACTTTCAGGTAAATTACGAGCATTGGAGCTAAAGATATGCGGAACTGGAGAAATATCAAAAGATTTATCACGGTATGCTACTTTGAAGAAGTTACGGCGTAACTCATCTCTCACATTACGCCGTAACTAAAGCGTAACTCAGAAAACCAACTCATCAGAAGGTTACGGCGTAACTCTTCCCAAAGGCTACGACGTAACTATATTAGGTCAAATGAGGTTCCACGCCACTGATAACTACGTCGTAACTATTTCATCAACTACGGCGTAACCAAGTATATTGAAGACTACAGCGTAACCACTGATAAGGTTACGCCGTAACTAGCAGATCTAGTGCAAAATACGAAGAAATTGAAGGTTACGGCGTAACTCTTGTTATAGTTACGCCGTAACCCAGATCTGGCCTATAAATACCCCACGAATTCCATCATTTCTAATCATCCCATTCCACACACAACAATCAGAGAACGTGAGAAAAAGCTAAAGGAAGGTCTAGCGGAGCATAAGGAGCTGTCTCCAAGGGAGAAATCACTCCCCTACGATAAGCATTAGCATTTTATATTTTCTTTACTTTCGATTCATGTATTTCGTACCTTTGAATATTGAATTGGTTTGTATGATTAATATGAGCGGCTAAGCACCTCTTGGTGCTGGCCTAGTTATGATTTCTTAATTGTTTTGTTTGCGTTTACATTACTTCCGTACAATTATTTCTAAGTGTATGCATGCATAGTTTATTGGTAGCTACCCTTGGTTCGGTAGTTTTGAATGGCGGTAGAGGCCAATTGCCTAGGAGATATGACCAACTGACCCTAGGTGAGCGGACTGAGACGGGAAGGGTAAGATATGACCAACTGACGACCCTTTCTACTTGTGCGATTTGACCAACTGATCACCTACCGTTTGGATGAACTTAAGAATTAGGGGGTGAGTGTTTAAGTTGCTAACGCCCAGGCACTCACTATTATAAATCTAGCATGTAGCGGTACTTAATGACTTCGCTTAGGGGACCAGGAACAACAGGACTTATGAGGGGACACCTGACTTCTCCTGTGGTGGCATCTTTGCTGATAGGTTAGGGCGAATTGACCAAATGTTGTCCTCTCGACTTTGACGCCACCTGAAGTAATTGGAAGTAAGTAGACGTAGACATAACTAGCTAGGAGGATAGGTTAGCACCACTCTCCTCTATTGATTTACCCTTTACCTTTTATCTGCCTTTATTTGCTATTTTCTGCTTTAGTAGTTAATTAATTAATTCCTTATCGAAACCATTATTAAACACTGTGACACCTAGACTTAGTAATAATCCAACACACATAGATCTTGGGACGACCTCGGCTTTACCGAATACTACACTACACGCGACCGGGTACACTGCCCGTTAGTGCACTAGGGTAGACCATAGGTATAACGAGACTTTATAAATATTAAAACATGGTCAGTAAAACCTGCATCAATAGGTTTATCATTCTATTTCGAAATCACTTTACATTTTGCATATATAAGTATTTTTACAAGTACATCATTTTTATTTTTACACTAAAGTTTATGTACAAATATACACTTTTATTTGTATAAGTAAACTAACTATATTTTTCATACACAAACTAACTAAACTTTTTAAAGTTTACTTACAAATTATCTTTGTCAAGACACTTGACTAAACATTTTGTGTACAAAATAAACTAGAAATTTTTTAATTCATACATATTAACTTTTTGCAATTAGGAAAATCAAACATAAATGTATTATTGCATCATGCATCACATAGAATAATTTGTCACACCAAAATCTTCTCAAATCCCTGCAAATATCATACAAAATATTTTGGTTAGATTATAGGAAAGATTTTGGAAAGATTTGGAAAGATTTGGGTTTGATTTTGGAAAGATTTTTTTAACAAAATCTGTCAGGCCCCAAGGACCCCTTTTGTATAACGGAAGGACCCCTTAGAAGGGGTCCGTGTAATCTTTGGGTGTATGAACTTTTTTGCCTATAAATAGAAGCTCATTGTTCACTCATTTCTTCACTACTTAAACACAAATTCTCTCTACCCTTTTGCATACATTTAGAGCAGTAGTAACACACTCATAAATACCCTTATTATCAAATGACCATAATGCTTCTAACATTTATTTCATTGTAAGAAAACTCCTGAAATGATCATCCAAAGGAATCTTAGAGATCTTGCATCCTCATCTACCACAAGCATACATACATGAAGATCTATCACAACAAGCTTAGGGAACTTGTGATCTTCATCCACTAAATGCTTCCTATAAATTTAAGTTCATTTAAATTAGTCATTCATATCGATTAGAAATTTGTGTCATGGATCATCATTGTACACATGTAACACTTATTCCATTTTACACTAGATTAGATGGTTTATGTGTTTAGGACTCAAAACACAATGGTTATTTGTCTTGTGTGTTTTATTTTTAATACACCAAGTTGGTCAGTTTGTTATGTTAGGCCTTAAAACATAACAGGTTTGGTTGTACCCGAAGAAGGACTCGGTATTTAGCTTAGTACCGAAAAAACTGAGGCGACGTTAGGTTGGTTCTACCTTTAATTAGAACATGGTATTTAGCTTAGTACCAGAAATAATGTAAGCGATATTTGTAAGGTTTTCTCCACCGAGAAGGGAGCTTGTTGACGTAGTGAAGTTACTTTCGAGTTGGGTACTCGGGGAGTGGAGTAGGGCGAATAGTAGCTCTGTAACCAAACAACTATAAATCATCGTGTCCGGTTTGCACTTTCTTTTACTTAATGCTTTACTTTTATACTTCAATTATATTATTTCTTGTGTTATTGCTTTTTGTTTATCTTTGTTTCCTATGTTCATATTATGATGACATGTATTCTTGTGTGAAATACACTATTGGTTTAGTGTATTATTTATATTGTCACTTTTCATATTACATCAAACTTGATCGGCAATTTGATACAACAAGTTTTAAGATTTTAAACAGTAATGAATTCACCCCCTCCTCTACGTTTTCACAACAGCCTCTCCCCGTTAAAAGAATTCCAACCCGGAATTCATTTTGTGTTGGATGTTGGAGTGATTTCGGTAAAGAGGTGTAGGTACTTAGCGCGAAATTTGTCTTATTGTTCCTTATTGAACTTAGAACCTCTTCGAGAATTCCTGCGAACCTTGATGATTAGAATTTAATTTTGTTTGATTCGCTTAACTCCTCGATTCGTAATCCTGACTTGTAAATTTCCAAGGCCCTACTCGCATGACGAAACCACAAATCATGACCACACTTGTCGGTGGGTTTCTTCTAGGATGACTAGTGATGTAATTAAACGGTAATCCCGTTGAATTGGTGGTTGAAAAGATCAAGGACTAAAATTTCAAAAATACAAATGTGTTGAAATAATGTTAAGCCAAGCTTCGACTCCGGGGATTTTTTATGATATCCCCGAAATCGTGTTAAATCGGGATCTAAGTGTGGACCTTACGTTTTACCAAAATGGAGTCTTGAGGAATGTTTTGAAAACTAATTATTGTCTAAACCGGGTTTCTTCTATATAATAAAGTTCCTAATCATAGTGAAATAAGAAAAATCAAAAAAATTTATAATAAAAGCCCTAAATGAATAAGGAATAAGGGAGCGAGAAGTAGCTACACGTACACAATTATCATTTACGGGTAGTGTTAGCATCTAAAATCATACTTTAGCTGTGATTTCATTTTTAAGCTTAGTTTGGGGACTCGTGAAAAATCAAGGACGTTGAATTCTATCAGTATGGTCACTTCTTCATGAGTTGTGTTTCCTACTCTGTGATCCTAAAGTGTTTATCAAAAATATGTTATTGATTGACATGAAAGTTCAACAAACCGTATCTCAAAATAGAAAGTGCTTTAACGTTATATCTATATATGAAATACAAAGGTAAACGGGGTGTTTTTAGAATCAAGGGTTTCTTAATCTCTTTTGAGGAAGCTTTGCTACTTTTCATAGCTTTAGTAGAAAGAGGTTGGAATCTTTGGTTTTAGAAGCATGAGTTGATGACATTGCGTGAGGATACGGCAATACGTTAGTTTGGGGGATTTTGGTATATGTGAAAACATATACCTTTTCTTTATCAAAACCAACCCAAATAAACCGGAAACGAGCCATTAATGCCTAATATTTGTGTGTTTCTTGAGTTTATGCATGTGCAGGTACGGATATATCAAAACAGACAAAGAAAAGACAAAACAGAAGAAAACCGAGCACGAGAATGAAAAGAGTGCAAAAGCCGATGTCGGGAATCAGTTTTACGGGTTTATAGATCTTGAATGCTCAAAACTACATTTTACGGTGTTTTGGATCATGATTGGGAAATTTTCACATTATACACTCATTTTGGCATATTTACCAAACACACTCTCATCATTTCCATAATTACCATTTTTACACAAAATACCCTCATCCTTATCATTTTTACACATTTACCCTCCACTTTATCACATTGACACAATATACCCCTCACTTAACCAAATTACACCTTACACCCTCACATTACCTAAATTACACCTTTGGTCCTTAGAATTTACAAATTGGCTAAAATGGTCCTTTTTGTTAATTCTAATCCTAAAGTGTAAATCCTAAAATAGAAACAAACCAAATCCTAGCCCATTTCCCACCATAGGCCAACTACAAATAAAACCACTCGGATACCTCTACCACCCCATGACCCATTTTTTATTACACATAGAACCCAAGTCAACCCAATATACATATCTGGTCAAACTCACCCTTAATTATCCCTTGCTCAAAAAAGGTCAACCCTCGCTCAAATGCTTTCACTGTTTATCTCTTTCAAATTACCCTGCTCCTTCAACCAATTTACCCTCACAGGAACTTGGTACTAAAAATATTGCAAGGATGACATGGACAAGAATGACACAATGGCACTAAGAAGCATCCTCATTGGTCCTGACACCTCACATCATGATCCAAGGGCTACAATACTAGGATTGGTGACCAAGCAAAGATCCTGTGATTTGTGATACCAGAAGCTTCTGATGAAACCCTAGATGCCTAAGGCTCAGCTATATCTCTATCACATATTGTATTTTGTCCAATTTTTCATGTTTTAGAAAGATTTTGACCTGTTTACTTATTGCCTTATTTAAATTCTGCTTTTAAATTCCAGTTGTAATCTCATTTAAGTATTGTAATCTCAATTTTGTTAATACAATTCAAAGTTTTCTTTCAATTCTTGCAATTTACTTTTAAGCTTTTTTAGTGTTTAAGAGCTTTCATTCCTGTTTCCACCAGTGAAAAGTTAGCTTGATATACTGAGAGTCTCCACCAAAAATTGCAGCCCGATCCAACGGTTAACGAAAAAGTTATCGCTGTTTGAAAACTAACCTGCAAAAAGATGCGAAAATTGAAAAATCAACTTCGAAATTTCTTCTTCTTCATCGAAAAACCTTGTGAATCCCTAGGTAACGAGCCCCCTTGGCTCTAATACCAATTGTGGAGTTTGTTAGACTCCATGGATCGTTTTGAGCGCTAGGAATTACAATAACAAAGACAATACTAGCCGGATAAAACAAACATTAATTGTTATTGCAACAAGGTGTTCATCATCATCATACAAGCCCTAATTCTACCTTGATCAATGGTAAAACGTGTTACACACCTTGTAACAAGGATCAAGAACACCTTGACCTTAGGGCTACACCAATCTCTCTAGTCGGCTACATAATGGAAGACATGATAAAAACCTGTACCCTATGTCTCTTTATATAATAGAGATTAGGGTTTACAAAAGACTACAAATGACTAATAAATAAAATCTTCTTTATCAAGCAAGTCCCTTGTGTTTCATTCTTCATTATTTGAATAATTAATCCTTTGTCACTTTAAGTCCTTCTTTTTCATTCTTCTTGTTTTGTATCATCAAATCAACAAACCCAACAATAAATTTAAAATTTTCCTAATTTGACAAAAAAAAATTATAAATTCTTTTTAGGTTAAAAGTAAGTGCAAAATTATATATGTCAATTATATGAATAAAGAAAACTTTAAAAAGGTGGGGTGAACCTATAAAATCTTCAGAGGTTTAAACAAAAACTTTGAAAAACAAAAACCAAACACAACCAAATTTTCTTAAAAACTTTGTCCCTTCCTGGATTTCAATCACATCAACACAAAAAAAGAAGTCAACCAAACCCCTAATTTTACAAAAACAAAACCGGACTCACCAGTATCACGTTTTTAAAACTCGGCCAATCATTGGTTATTCATGCTTATTTGTGGCTTCACAAAGGAGGTACAATACATTATTTTTTTGAACTCGTGTTTGAGATTAGATTTTTACATTTGCTTATGTAAAGGTTGTGATTTAAATGGATTTTATAAGTGTTCTTTTCAAACTTTTACTCTTTATAGCTTAACTAATCATGGGTTTACATTCTAAAAAGGTTTGTACTTTTTATGTTAATTTTGTTTCAGTTTGGGGGAAAATTAGGGTTTGGGATTTATGGTTTAACGGGTGTACTTATTACTTTTCCAATCCCTCATGGAGAAACATCCTAGGGAGTTCATTATTTAACTATGAAATTTATATACTATTGTTGGGTTTGGATTATAAGCTATATCATTAACTAAATAAAAAGTTACAAACAACAACTCGATATTCTTTTGTTAGTTTTGATTGAACTTGTGTAGTGTTGTTTATAGGGGTGATGAGATTAAGAGATAATAATGATGTTTCCAGTGTTGGTGGTTTTTGACATTTGTAATTCTGTGGTATTATCTCATAAAAAGAAACTAACAGTTGCAATGAACTTATCGATATTGTTTATGTCTTTGAGGTTTAGAATTTGAGTAGTAACTCTATCTAAAGAACACTTTGAAGTTCATTGTGTGCAATTTGGCATTTTTTGGTGCAATTAGCACATGAAATGTTGATAACAAAAAGTAATGGTTTCTACTTCTTGCAGCAGTGATCATTAACCCATTTATAAAATGTTAATTAAAACTTGTTTTTCTAATTTAGTTTTCATTTCTAACTAGTATACATTGTAACTAGTATATTGGACTTGAAATTTTAAGGCCATACATAAAACCTTACTAAATTAATAAATTATTAATTTATCGATATAATAATATCTCGCTATATTAGTAAAATATCCCAGTTTCAACCTTATTAATTTACAGAGGTTTTATTGCATTATTGGTGAATTTAATTTATTTTTGTGTTGTTATGCTTTCATGTGGTTGTAATCAAGTGAATGTGTGTATTTGGTCATCGTCGAATTATGAACATAGGATATAAGTGTAGGTGTAATTTGTTACAATTTCATATCATACTTAAGTTTGGTGAACCATACTAAACTTAAATTTTGTATGATTTTATTAACCATATTGAACTTAAAATTTGTATGATTTTCTTATTGTTGTTTTGTCAATTGAAAAGGTAAATTAAGCTAATTTAGACAATCTGTGTTTTTATTGGATCAGTTTACATACTTCATTTATTTAGATAAATATCGTTCAGAATTTTAGAGAAGTTGTGGCTCTTCGGCATGTGTCAAGTGAACAAATTTAATGTCTCTTACAAACTCCGATAAGCAGGACGTTGTGTTCGCGGTAAGCTAAAGATGTTTATTAGTATCTCATTAGCTTCAATAATTAGTTAAACAAATTAATCATTGTTCATGACTTGAATGAACTTTTACTTGAGATATTATATGAACATGTGTAAGGTACTTATTATGATAATTCAATATTATGCAGTAATTTTTTTTACATAAGCAAAGTGATGATAATATAATGTGATTTATGCAGGTGCCACAAATGCAAGGTTGTAAAAATCGCTAGGCGCTATTGAGGTGGTCGGGTAGGGCCTAGTGATTACTCGGTTAGGCAGGGATTAATCGGAGATTAATCAGATTGGAATTTTTATGCACAAAATTGTAATTTTAGATATTATATTATATTATATTGTATGAGATAAGCATAGTGCATCAAAGTTCAAATATTTCAAGTGTTCAAATAAAAACATAATACATAATTCTTCAAAGTTTAAAGTCAAACATAGATATTACTCGGTTTGTTGGCCATTTTAAGCGATCTTTGACCAATTTTGTTTGATTAATCGATTTATTAACCGATTTTTAAGCGATTTTGTTTGATATTTAAGCGATTTTATGGACCGATTTTTAAGCGATTTTGTCTGATTAATTCGATTAGACCGATTTTGTCCGATTAATTGGTTTGTTGACCGATTTTTAAGCGATCTTTGACCAAACCGATTAAATAGGCCGATTATGATAAATCAAGACGCTTAGTGACCGATCAGCGATTATGCAGGGATTAATCGGCCGTCTGGGCCGATTTTTACAACGGAGCTCAAATGTGTGGCTAGATATCCAATATCATAACAAATATCACTATAAAGACAATTCGAACTTGGATGAGCTCGGACGGGTTGGCTAGGAAACATCCAATATCATAAAAAAGAAAAGGAAAAAGGACACTCAAAGATCAGGTCAATCTTCTTCTTTGCTTAGTGTTTTCGATTCATGTGATTGGTGTTTGAGCATTCGGGCATCGAGTTAATTTTACCATTCATTTATTTAATCAGTTTAGTAAATTATTTATTTGTTCATGTGATTGGGGATATGTTATGCATGTTACCTGTAAAATGGGAGAGTTTTAAATGGGCTCATTTAAAGCTTTTTTTTTTTTTTTTTTTTTTTTTGGTATCTTCAATGGGACAAGTAGACAGATTATGAAGACACAACAAAAATGAAAACAAAATGTTTGAAACTTACTAACATAATGTCGAAAGTTGGAATACTTTATTGAAATACCCATATACCACAAAGTGGCAGAAAGTTACTACACAATGTTTTTGCTGTTTTTTTTCTTTCTTTTTTTTTTTTGCTTGATCTTTTACTAAAAAGATAAGTGATCATATGTACGTGTCTTGAGATGCATGATGGACTTGAATGTGAAAGTGGTAGTAAACTTGAGATACTTATTAGCTACGTTGAGAATCTTCCCATGTACACGGTATGTATCTGTGATTTTATATAGTTTAGTACCATTTACACGGTCGAGCAAGAATTAGGATTCTTTAAGTTCTTAGTTAGACAAATCTGACAAACAAAAGAGAACTCTTCAAACACCAGAATTGTGTTGTAGTTGTGGAAAGGTGCAGCTGCCTGATCCTCTTTAACCACCAAAATTGTTTGTCGAGTTGCTTAAAAACAACGAAAGCAGTCGTAACTTCATTGAAAATATTATACCATCTAATTAGATGTTTGCATTCACTTAAATGAGTGGTTAAACTTATGTTTCACCTATAATAAAGGTCTTGCCGTCTTGCTTTCTTTTATATTTTTTTTGAACGGCGGCTTTATATTAAACTAGCAAAAGCTAGACACAATTACAAAGAAGATATAGTAGCAATAGGATTTTGCAACCAACTTACCCAACTAAACTTAAGATTGGGATTCCTAGAGGAAATCCACCAAAACGATAAAGAAACAACTCTATCCCATAACAATAACTTCTTAGGAGAGGAAGGTATAGAAAAGACCAACTTTTATATTTTTTTACATTCCATAGCAAGATTTGATTTTTATATTTTCTTTTATAGTAAAGGTCTTGCTTTCTTTTATATCATTTTTTAAAACATGAACTATTTAGTAGTAAATTATAGGGCAAATGACACAAAAAGCTACTCAACTTAAGGTATGTTTTTCAATCAAAATACTCCATTTTTTTTCTTACACATAAAGGCGGCCAACATTTTTTTTTTTTTTTTTGTTGCCGATTTAGGTTTTTTACTAACTTTCGTTAACCCACTAACGACCATTTTGTTAGTAAATTACATGTTTGGTCCATGAGTTTATATAGTCATTTCACCCTCCACCACCACCACCATCACCAGCCACCACCTCCCACCACCGTCCGCCACCACCACCATTAACCACCGCCATTACCACCTCCACCACGACCGTCCGCCACCACCAGCATCCACACCACCACCAGTCTGGTGGTGGCGGCGACTAGTGGTGGTGGCGGATGATGGTGGTGGGTGATGGTGGTGTCGGCTAGTGATGGTGGCGGCGGTTGGTGGTGGTGGTGGAGGAGGGTGGTGGTAGCGGCGGCTGGTAGTGGTGGTGGATGGTGGTGGTGGCTTCTAGTGGTGGTGGTGGTGGCTGATGGTGGTAGAGGTGGCAGGTGGTGGTGGTGAAATGACTATACAAAATTACAAACTGAATGACCAAACATATAATTTATTAACGAATTGGTCGTTAGTAGGTTAATGGAAGTTGGTAAAAAAACTTAAATTGGCTAAAAAAATGTTGACCGCCTTTATGTGAAAGAAAAAAAAAATAGAGTATCTTGATTCGAAACATATTTAAGTTGAATAACTTTTTGTACCTTTTGCCTTAAATTATATGTATGTTTTTTTTATTTAAACGACATGTACATAAAATTTGCTATGGTTTCGTCTTTGAAAACAGGTTGATACATGGAATATGCGTACTTGAGCAAGGTAGGAGCTAATTTCAAGCAAATGAGATAGGTGGGTGTAGTATGGGTGGAAGAGGGTGTACCAAGTTTACTTTTTCTACTGTAATATTTACGGGTTAATAAACTAGTAACTAGTGATGCTTCCAAAGTTATTTCATACTCTCTTCGTTCCAAAATAATTGTCCACTTTTACTTTTTTGAGTTTTTCTTGTTTAACTTTGACCACTAATATTTTTATTTGTGTTATATAATACTTGATAAAAATTATACCAAATGAAAATACATTTAAAAATCAATTTATTCATACATTTTTCATTAAGTATTATATTACAAAAATAAAAATATTTATGGTCAAAGTTTAATAAAAAAAAAGACTTAGAAAGGTCAAAATGAACAATTATTATGTGACGGAGGTATTATTTACTTATCTATGTATTGCCTTTGTATATTAGAAACACAAATGATGTTACTTACCCATCCAGATCTTATAAAACAATCGGTCTTAATGTTATAGACTTGTAGTGAAATACATTAGTATTACTATCGAAACATAAAACAATTGATTTGTATTTTGTACTAACTTATCAGTCCATTTTTAGTTCGTTCTTTTTGTGGAATTTGACGAGTGAATCGGTTACTAAACACTATCACTTTATTTAATCATCAATAAAGTGATTAGTACTACATACATTCCAACACTACAATCACATTTGTGTAACAAACCATATTTAATCATCAATAACATCCCAATCCAATATATGCTACAATAAAAACGTAGAAATCCTTAGCTAAAACTCATAACGTCCCAAACCAAGAAAAATATTATTACCAAAAACAACTCGATCTTCTACTTAGAGGATACCAACATTCATGAATAGAAGATTGATAAGACACCATATAAATTAGAAAAACAAGCACAATGGCTACGCCCCAAGGAGACCCTCCGGCTCTATGAAGCGCGTCTTTCTCGGGCATTGGCAGCAACGACGGGAACCAATTCCTTCCACCGCTAGAAAGCCAGTGTACGAGAAGCAAAAGCACGACAGGCGTAAGCATGAGATAGATCTTTAATGTGTGCATGAAGCTCTCTATCTTTGACTCGTAGTTAATGTACCAAGTGAAGCACATGAAGAGGAAAATATGCTACAAAACAATAAGATTTGTTTCCAAATATATAGTGATTGAACTATCCATATATAAAGTGAAGTACAATATATGTGATATTTTATGTGGCTTTGCTTGACATTGTAAAAAGGGATTCGTATTTATCAAGTAGAAGGGTAGGGGTTTCGAGGGTTTTAGATTCTTTATGATATTGCTGTTAACGAATAAGAGTGTGCCATGTGACACCGACCATGGGACAAGAACCTTGGAGAATGAATAAATGAATAAATGAATATTTGTAGTAAAAAAAGATGTGGGTTTTCTTGGGTCTAAAAAAGCTAGTGGACTTGTCTTGATAAAAAGAACATATTCTAAAAAGTATAGATACTTTTTAAGTGGTATATTTAAAGTTATTTCTTTAGTTATAGCCAAATACTCGAATAAATGACGGCGAAGAAGGTGTGCAAGTGATGCGGTCGTATATGGCTTCACAATCTAGCAGGGTATTTGCGCGTTGCAGCGGCGGGTACCCTGAAATAAAAATTTTCGATGAATAATGTATTTTAATTTATTATATTCTTTTTAACAATAAATTTACGGATATCAAGAATTTCATATAGCCCGTGCCAGTTCGGGCTCGAACCCATTAGCCCGTGTCTGCTCGGGCTCGAGCCCGTTTGGTCCGCGCCCGTTCGGGTTTAAGCACATTTGGCCCGTTGCTCGTTCGGGCTTTAATATTTGTATAACGTGCTTTATTATTTGTAGTAGTGAAATAATGCAGGAATTGTGTTTAATTTGGTTGTATAATATGCTTGATAATTTGTATTTCTTATGTAATGGGTGTTTTAATAACTGTATTAATTGTATTTATTGACCAAATGAAGATAAAAATTTCAGCCAAAAATTCTTTCAAAGAATGATGCAGCCCAAAGCAATCAAACTTAACCCGAAGCCCAAGTTTAATCCGGTCAAGCCCAAGTCTTACTAACCAAGCTTTACCCTCACACACTTACCCTAATCCTAAAACAAACGCAGCCACCAATAAATCTACCCACCAAAAAAATCGTTCCTCTCTTTTTATCTTTTCTGATTTCAAAATGATAACCACAAACAAAGTGTCCTTAGTTTTCCTCTTCCAACAATCCGAATCACACAAAACTTAACCTTTAACCCTTGGTATTTCAAACCAAGCGCATTCACCACACAAAAATAATAAATCGTCCCTGTGTTCTAAGTCTTCAAGATCTTTAGAAAGATCTAAGGTAGGTTAGTTTTTTTATTTTCGTTTTTTTTGTTCAAACCGAATTGAAGATGAGTTGAAACAAATCTGTTTTGTTAGTTCTTTAATATTTCGGATATTAAACAAGAAGTTAAGCTTCTTAAAATGATCTATGAGGAGATATTTCTTTGTGATATTGTTCTGTGAACCAATCGATTTTTACACAAAGATAGATCTGAGATCGACGATTGTTCTTTTTTTTGTTGCGTTTTTTCTTTTTTTTTTATTTATTTATGTCTCTCCTAATAATTTTTTATTTATGTCTCCTAATATTTTTTTAGTGTTTGTTTGGCTTAGTAGCTTGATTAAATTGTACATTGTGATTAAATTATTGTTTATTTTGGTGTAGGGGTGAATTAAATAGTGTATTAATTGATCACTTTAATAGTATTAATGTGGTGTTTTTTTTAATATGTGCATTAAAGTGTTGTACACTATGCTTATTTGGTTGTAAGTCTGAAAATTATGTGCTTTCAAGTGTTGTACATCATGCTCAATTTGTTGCAAGTCTGAAAGTCTGCAAAATTATTAGGAGAGAGATGCATCCGTGTATTATAAGTAGTAGAGATATCCGACTGTCTCTTTTTTGTAAATCTCATTAGTTAAATACAACACATCTTGCCAAATTAAATAAAACGTTATTAAGGGGGCCTCATTATAAAAAAAATGTTATAAATAAGCAACTTTTATGCACATTTTTAAGTTTTTTTCTTTTTTAGTTTTGATGGTACCTCTTTTTAGTTTGTCCAGAGCCTCCAAATTTATTTGTCGGCCCTGACCCGAACAATAGTTTCTTAGTAAATAAAAATTATGTGTATTTTCTGTGTTATCTTTTTCTGGTAATGAATAACATAAAATTTGACAATAAAGTGTCAATTTTCTAACATTCATATGTTATTGTAACTTAGTATTTACCTTATAGGCTCTATCAAGGCCTAATATATAATTTCAATAGATACTTTTTTGAATACTTGAATAAACTATATCAAATCCTAAACATATAACTCAATATTACCATACTTTATAAAAGACTAGTTAAAAGTAGGGGTGGAAATGAGTCGAGTTGTTCGTGAAAAATTCAGGATCGGATCGGTAAAAAGTTCGAACGAGTCGAGCTTAAACGAGCTCGAGCCCGAGCTTGAGCCTAAGTTGCAGCTCGTTTATTAATCGATCTCAAGCCTAAGCTTTACATTCAAAGCTCGTTTGGGCTCGCGAGCCTAAACGAGCCCTAAACGACATTATGATATTTTTAGTATTAAACTTATATACGAGCCGAGCTTGAGCTTATTAACAGGCTCAATACAGATATATTACGAGTCGAGCTCGAGCTCGAGCCAAGCTTTAACTTTTCTTTTCCAAATCATATAAACAAGTCGAGCTCGAGCCGAGCCCGAGGCTATCTAACATACCACGCGCCGAGCTAGAGCTTAAAATTTAAGGCTTGAAACGAACCGAGCTCGAGCTTTTTAAAACTTAAAAGAGCCGAGCTCAAGCTCTGGTAGGCTCAGGCTAGGGCTCGGGTTAGGCTCGGCTCGGCTCATCTCATTTTCACCCCTAGTTAAAAGTCTCGTTTATGTTTGGAAATAAAATAATTATATATTTTTCTGAATCGTTGGATTATAACTTCGTGTCAAATATGTTTTTAAGACCTATTATAATCACATGTGACAGTTCTAAATATTAAAGTACAAGTAATGATTTATCTGATTCGTTCACATATGTAAAATATCGTGTTTATTTTCATCTCACAATCACCATGATTTCATTTTTAAACTTATAATCCCCTACCATTTTTCTTTTTCTTTTTCGCGGTCCAAACAAATGCTTTCTATGAACTTTTTATTAAAAAAATTTAGTATTTTTTCAAAAAAATTGGTTTTCTTTAAATAATTTATTCCTTCATTTTATAAGAGATACGTTTGAAAAACTAGCTTCGTGTGGCGAAATATCTATGCCGCACTTGATCTTATTTTTAAAGGTTATATGTGAAGCGTGGGTGATGGCACGCCGACTAATATTTGGGGAGACAAACAGCTAACCGGATGTGTCTTGCATAATATGCAACAAACAGAAGCTGGTTGTAATCAAGTCTGAGATTTAATGGTTGACAATGAGGATACTTGATATGTGGCACTTATTCATAGACTATTTCCTCAGCATATCGTTATATGTACTTTAAATACCTATATTGGACATCATAGAGATTATCGTTTATTTTGGGTAGAGTCAACACATGCTGAATTTATTGTTTGAGATGCTTACAATGTCAAAATGGCAGACCTAGGGTCGATCATAATTTATCTACTTTTGAACCTAAAATTTGAAAGTTTTGTGGTCAGGCAACGTCCCTCATAAAGTTAAATTATATGTATTGTGTGCTTGGTGAAATCTCTTACCAACAATGGCTAATCTTCGGAACAAAAAACTTACTTCAACAAGTCAATTATGTGTACATTTTCAGAGCTACTTCTAAGAATATAATATGTGTACTTTCGTGAGTATTGCAACGGAGGGGGAAATGTGAAGAACGAAGTTTGGATATGCCCACATGAATCTGGAAGACATGACGTTGATTTTGGGAACCTATCCTTCAGTGATTGGTATTCAGTAAGGTTCGGGGATGCAATAATTAATTCAGTTTTGTTGATAAATTAGAGCTCAAATATGAAAAACATATTCTTCGAGGAAAGACCATTAAACCTCTCAACGATATTTCTTCTAGCAACAACGATGACGAAGGAACTCGAAGTCGCTGGTGTGAGAAAATTAAAACCCCGAATGGAAATTTTTGGGCACCTTGCAACCCTTTTGATTATGAATGTAATGGGAGAAGCAGTATAGAGAGAGTTGGGAAAGATGAGTTCCTATGGACCTCAGCTAACGACTCGGAAAAAACAGAATTGCCTTGGCTAGACGATTAAGGATTCGACAATTGGGTCAAAATCAAATTCGGAAAGATAGATGCGTTAACCAATGAGAAGATCTGGAATGGATGTATGAGTAAAGACGAACCAAGCGAAAAAGTTCCAAATAAAGAATCGGATAATGATACCAAGGATTCATCGAGGAAGGAAAAAGAGGAATGCAAACAGGTGCTAGTGGAAAATTTAATCGAAAATAAATGGCTTAAAGATACCGATTCCGACGATGATATAGATTACCTTGAACTACAAGGTGAAGATGGGTTCATTGACCCCGACGATGAAGCATATGAGAAAAGAAGGTGCAAACTTCTTAGCATTCTGTATAAGAGGCCGCCACCAATTATAGCCGAAAAGTATGAGTTCACTCGATACCATTTAGGGCCGAACGAAAAATTTTGCAAAATCCGGAAGATCGAGACTAAAGAGTACCTCCGCACTGCTACCAATGTCGCTTGGGTCAGACATAACTTAATGAAGGACATGGTGGAAGTTGGCCAAGTCCAATGGCCACCATAAAGCCCCAAGGCTTTGAGTCTAACTTAAAGACTCGTAAATAAATAAAAGCGCTCTTTCGAGAGACAAACTCGAATTATCCATTTCATTTGTTTTATTTCCTTTTTGTTGGGTTTTGTGTTCTTAACCATTTTTGCAGGGAAACGAATAAAAGTTGTTGCTGCAGCATGCTCATCCGACCAGAGTTACGGCGTAACTCACAATCTTGGTTACGCCGTAACAGGCCTTTGTGCAGCAGAACTTGTCAGAAGCATTACCAATTATGGCGTAACTGATACGCGTACAACGCGCGTTCGGGGTCAAAGGAAACTTCCTTTTCTTTGAGCAAGTTTTTCAACCACCTAGGCAGTGAACCTAATCGTTGTAGTGTAGTATTATGGTAAGCCTCGGGATTGATATCGTTCTCTAGTGGAATAGGAATGCTAGTTAGAAATTACTACGCTAAGGTTGGGGTTGAGGAAGATTATTTTTTTTTATCTTTTTTATATTTTTTGAAAATTAAAGGTACGATTTCGGGGTTTGGATTTGGGGGGGGGGGTGGTACTTCTACCATTACTCTAATTATCTAATTATCTAATCTAAGGGGTAGTCTATGTCTATTGAAGTGTGCTCGTATGATGATTAAAGATGTGTCTACCTAGATACTATTACTCCCTCGTTATCTTTTATTGATGGTGTCACGTCCTTATTCTTAACGCGTGGTGTTTTCTAAGGTCGTAGGGTGTGCTTTTATCCCTAACTCTTTGAAGCTACCTAAGGTTAATGACTACGAAATCTCTAGAATTCATAAACTTAACACTAACGTTATCTTTGGATATTTAGCCTACAATTCCACTAGTAACTATAAGCTAATGTTCAACAAAGATTAATCAAGCGTTAAAAACACAATGATGGCTCTAAGCACTCCTAAGCCAATTACAATTAAGATAAGAGACAACCAATCAATATTTAATAACTAGGTTTCATAGATCTAATCAAACACACAAGTAAATTAGCCGGACATGTTAAACATGCAAGCATACACACATTCAATCGAAGACATAGTGAAATCAAGGGAATAAATAACTTATCTCGATGTAAAATAGGGTATTAGAACACTAAAATACTGTCCAAGACGGACTACAATCGTTCTAGGTTTTTACTCCACAAGTCTACCTCTCTAAAAGTCTAAAAAATCGAGTTATATATATAGAGTTACAACTACAACGGCGTCACCTTTTAATTGTGACACCGTCAGATCGCCGCCATTAGGGTTTCGTCTTGGCCAAGTCAACTTTTGGACGGCGTCACATTGTAGCTGTGACGTCGTCAGCTTCAGCTTCTGACGTCGTCTGAGTCTGGATCTAGGCCGTCTGAGGGAAAAAGTCTTTGTGACGCCCTACTCTTCAAAGCCTGATGCCGTCAGGTGTAAAATAGCAATTTCACTCCTGAGTCGTCAGAAATATAGGGACGACGTCGCTCTTTGTTTGAGACGCCATCGGGTGCACTTCCAGCAACTTGAGTGTCTTGATTTTGACTTTAGCCATTTTCTTCACATATTCTCCCCTTTTCGTCCAAATAAGCATCATTCCAGCATTTTGCCTTCAAGAGACCTAAAAAGGGAAAATGAATGAATTTAAGCAGTAACGGATATAAAAGTGGCAATTAAGGGCTTAAATGACCTCTTAAAAGTGTACGTTTTAAATCCTTATCAAATATCCCTACACTTGGTATTTGCTTGTCCTCAAGCAAATGTGCTTTTGGTCAATCAATTTATAAGTTAGGGGGCATAAAGCAATGGTTTAACATAATTTATAACAAGTATAAGCCCCGCAAAAGTCATAACAAGCACGAAAATTATATACTAGCACCTCACAAGTGGTGTTTGGATACTCTCATCTCTCGGGTGTATATGAAATATATCAAATGGAAATGGAAGACAAACACTCATTAACCGGTCATAGTATATAGATTACCATAGGCTTGAGACTAGATCAAACCTCCACCGCTTTGGCGTAAGCACCTAGGAACAACTATCTAAGAGGTCTTTTAAAGGGTTGTAACGTTAGGCTTACGGTAGGGAAACAAAGGGTTTGGTTGGATAGGCGATTTAGTTGTGGCAAGTCAAAAATCTTTATGTTACAAGCATGAGAAGAATGGCGTTGCTAAGTCAAGACTCGACTCTCAAAACTCTAGATAACTTTGAAACAAACAAACATAAATATAAAGATAGATGTAGGATGGTAGCCCGTATGTTTTTTTCATTTTTTTCATTTTTTTTTCATACACTTTTACTCTACCATCCTCTACGATAACATCGAACTATAAGGGATTTATAGGCACATCCCTACACTTGAGTTTTTATTATTCTAACGCTAATTTGACCCGAATTGAAAAGATCAAAACACGTGGAGTACATTATAACGTAGATAAAGGGAATTTGAATTTAACGTTCTTTCCCGTCATTCCATAAAATTTAACTTTACCCATGAGTCCCAATCATCCCAAAATTGTGTACAAAAGATATGACTCGACTTAGCAACCATGCAAGTAACTAGATAATTGAACTAAAGGTTTAGTATGATAACAATAATACACTAAAAGTGAGTGCATACAAGTTAGGCTAAGGAGATTTGGGTGTACATTTGGGGGTGGATTGTAAACAATGCTCTTCATTGATATTCCGAAAAACCGAAACATCACGAGAACCGCGAAAAGGATAGGATCTGAGGGGTTAACTAGGGGTATCGTGTACTAAAGATGAGTACAACGCAAGGGTGTGGGGGAATTACTCAACCGATGTGGAAGAAGTAATTATAATACGGGTATCAAACAAGGGTTTATCCTAATGCCTCTTATCATTTAGTTATTCCTAACTACACAAGTGTAGTCTCACTAGCGATCTCGGGATGCATTACAAAACAAGTTCTAGAACCTATTATACTATCGGTACACTTTCGAAGCATTAAAGATGAATGCTTTAATTCCTACGAATCTAGGGGCGAACCTCACATATTTTAGGTGGAATTTGAGTGGTAAAGGGTTTTTGTGCTAGTCATATAACTTCCTATCCATGAGACGCTTTATTAAGACTAAAGACCCACTCCGACAAGTAATGAAAAATTTTAAATTTGGTGCTAAAATTACCCTAGCCGATATTTCTCATGGTTTATTACACAAATGAAATTGGACAACACAAATAATCAAGGATAAGAATAGTTTCAAAGTTCCCGTTTTATTCTCCCTCCCTACACTTAAACTGAACATTGTCCCCAATGTTCCCCGAAAGTATCAAAGTTATGACAATGGAAGGTAATTAAAAGAGAAACAAACTAGTACTCCCCTAATTAGCTCGGTAGGATCCGTGTGAAGTAGTGGTTAAATTCTTTCCAAGAAGAATGTATGCGTGAAAAGCTCATCCAATCTTATGTTTCTTCTTCTTGATAAATAAAACCTGCACACTTAAGAAAACAGACGAAACCTTTGTGTAAAATCGGTGGTAAAACTATATATGACTCTACTAAACTAGGATATAATGCTTGTGGAATGGATGTTTGCATATTTTCTAGAAAATTAAGACCTGGAAATTCTAAAAATTTGTAAGTAGCACAGAAAACGAGAGAAAGTAATAAGCTGTTTCTACTCCTCCTGACGTCGTCAGGTTGTGATCCTGACGTCATCAGGTTATCTTGACAGAAACTGGTCTGCTGCATTTTTCTGGAAAAATTACACCTTTAAAATCTGGAAAAATTCCTGCAAAACATCCATTATGACTCGATACAAGCATTTGACTCTAACAAACACATATAAATCCTTTTCAATAATTGTAGTTCTCATGTTCACGTTCTTTTAAAAACGTGTGTAATCCTCCCTACACTTATCATTTTTGTAAAATACCTTTATATATAATTAAGACGAGGTTAAAGACAAAATAAAGCATTTTAACAAATTCAAACATGAGAACATATAATAATGAAAATATATATGGCACACAAATAAAAAAGAAAAACACATGGGTTGCCTCCCAAGAAGCGCTTGTTTTTGTTCGAGTCACGAGCTTGACTCTACCCTTATTTAACGGATAAAGGGGAAGTTTTTTCTACACTTAAGCTTAAGTGCGGGTGATAGTAGCGATACACACCCTTAGGGTGGAAATTTGCTACGTGAAGAGAGGGTGATGGGTGATTTATATGCTCAAAGGAGTGTGCTCCATTCATTATAACCTTACCTAATTCTATTGGTGTAGCGGGTGAATCAAATCTCTCTCCTAAAAATGGATCATCTTCTGTCAACTTCAAAAGATTCTTAGTTAATGATCCATCTTGACCTAATAAAACCGGTTTAAACCCATAATGTTTCTTGTTATCAACCACGAATGGGTGATGTAAGTGTGTAAGGTCATGGGTTACTCCTATATTAGCTTCCGCTCAACATGGCCTAGAGTCCACTACCTTTATCAAGCAACTACCCGGACTATTTATTTTGATGGGTGCATTGGGGCCTAATCAATTCCTAGATTCACATCTAAAGATGGCAAATTAGGTAAGGTTTTTGGTTGAAGCTCCGGTTCATTAAAATTAGGAACTTCCCTAGGACTAAGAGAGAGGTCATGACAACAAGCATCTAAACCTACATTCTCTAGTGGCGTTTGGTCTAAAGGTTCTATATCAATCGGGGTTCCTATAGTCTCTTCTACTTCTTCCGGGTAAGTTATAGGCGATGTGTGTTCCTCAAGTGATGGTAGGGCTTGTGGGCTTAGAGTTTCCACCTCATTCGCCATTATATCTAGATCTCCTAAATGTTCATCATGTGTTTTAGTATGATCTAACCCAAATACACTCCTAAGTATCTCAAATCCTTCTTTAGCCATTTCAAATTCTTGGTCCGATTCATAAGAATCATTCTCAAAAATTTGTTCACTATGTTCTATTTGCCTAAAGGATTCCTCATGCGTGTCATATGTTTTGAAATCTATGCCATACATGCAACTAGGTAGTTCAACTCTAACCATCTCACAATCTTGTTCGAGTTTAGGTTCTATGTTCTTAAAAACTAGGTCTTTTTTATCATGGTGCTTAAGATCATTCAACTGATGGTTTATGCTTAGGAGGCTTTTCTCAAAACAATTCGAGAGGGTCTCACTAAAAGGAGTTGATTCTAACAATGATCGTTGAATAGAAGCCACACAAGCACAAAATTTATCAAATCCATCCAACCTTACACCCATCTCCTTTTGGATATCTCTAAGATCACTCACAAATTCATTAGAACAATAAAAAGCAATCCAATTTTTGAAATTCAATTTTTCCTCATTTGTTAATGATTCAAATGCAGCTTCACTTGCCATAACAACAAATGAAAAGGGTTTTACGAACACAAACACAAAGAAGGGGGATAGACTACAAGGAAGCTAAAATTGAGAAAAAAATTTTACTTGACAGGAATCAAGCAAGGGAACCTAAACGAGATAGAAATCTAACTAGCTATTCTATTCCCTGGCAGCGGCGCCAAAAACTTGATACGCGTACAACGCGCGTTCGGAGTCAAAGGAAACTTCCTTTTCTTCGAGCAAGTTTTTCAACCACCTAGGCAGTGAACCTAATCGTTGTAGTGTAGTATTAAGGTAAGCCTCAGGATTGATATCATTTTCTAGGGGAATAGGAATGCTAGTGAGAAATTACTACGCAAAGGTTGGGGTTGAGGAAGATTATTTTTTTATCTTTTTTATATTTTTTAGAAAATTAAAGGTACGATCTCGGGGTTTGGATTTGGGGGGTGGTACTTCTACCGATTACTCTAATTATCTAATTATCTAATCTAAGGGGTAGTCTATGTCTATTGAAGTGTACTCGTATGATGATTAAAGATGTGTCTACCTAGATACTATTACTCCCTAGTTATCTTTTATTGATTGTTGAATTGTCACGTCCTTATTCTTAACGCGTTGTGTTTTCTAAGGTCGTAGGGTGTGCTTTTATCCCTAACTTTTGAAGCTACCTAAGGTTAATGACTTCGAAATCTCTAGGATTCATAAACTTAACACTAAGGTTATCTTTGGATATTTAGCCTACAATTCCACTAGTAACTATAAGCTAAGGTTCAACAAAGATTAATCAAGCATTAAAAACACAACGATTGCTCTAAGCACTCCTAAGCCAAATACAATTAAGATAAGAGACAACCAATCAATATTTAATAACTAGGTTTCATAGATCTAAGCAAACACACAAGTAAATTAGCCGGATATGTTAAACATGCAAACATACACACATTCAATCAAAGACATAATGAAATCAATGGAATAAATAACTTATCTCGATGTAAAATAGGGTATTAGAACCCTAAAATACTGTCCAAGATGGACTACAATCGTTTTAGGTTTTTACTCCACAAGTCTACCTCTCTAAAAGTCTGAAAATTTGAATTCTATATATAGAGTTACAATTGCGACGGCGTCACCTTTTAATTGTGACGCCGTCAAATCGCCGCCATTAGGGTTTCGTCTTGGCCAAGTCAACTTTGGGACGGCGTCACGTTGTGGTTGTGACGCCGTCAGCTTCAGCTTCTGACGTCGTCTGAGTCTGGATCTAGGCCGTCTGAGGGAAAAAGTCTTCGTGACGCCCTACTCTTCAAAGCCTGATGGCGTCAGGTGTAAAATAGCAATTTCACTCCTGAGTCGTCACAAATATATGGACGGCATCGCTCTTTGTTTGTGACGTCGTCGGGTGCACTTCCAGCAGCTTGAGTGTCTTGATCTTGACTTTAGCCATTTGCTTCACATATTCACGCCTTTTCGTCCAAATAAGCATCATTCCAGCATTTTGCCTTCAAGAGACCTAAAAAGTGACATGGAACGAATTTAAGCAGTAACGGATATAAAAGTGGGCAATTAAGGGCTTAAATGACCCCTTAAAAGTGTACGTTTTAAATCCTTATCAGTAACCTTAGCTATGGTTACGCCGTAGCCACCCCTATCAGGTTTTGCTTAATTACGGCGTAACTCCTTATGGGAGTTACGACGTAACTACCCTCTATAACACTTCTTTCATTTTAAACACAATAACCTTGTATTAGTTTTCAAATGAACTTTGTGGGTATGTTCCCTGTAAGCCCTCACGAGACTACACTCGTCCACTTGGGACACCAAGTGGTTTAAAAGGCTTGTTGCATACGCTAAATGCAACCGTGATTCCTACGAAAGTGAGTTAGATTTCTTTTTCATTTTTCTTTTTCTTTTTAGAATTATGCTTGTCGGTAGTATGATTTCAGGGATTAAAGTTTGCTCATGGATGCTTATGCGAAGGCACAACTCTTTTCATGGGCCTTCTTTCTTTTTGGAGCAAATTTCAGGGAAGTTCTCGCTCTAATTCTACTTTTCTCTTCACCTTTTATTTAACGCTTAGTACAAAAGGGACTTTGTACAATTCAAGTGGGGGGACGGGAGTAGAATTGTCTATTGAACTTTATTGCCCTCGTTTTTCTAGTTTATTTTGAAAAATTATGCCATTTTTTAAATTTTGACATGTCTTTCTTAACCTAACTAGATTAGACCTTAGCCGAGCACATTATAACCTTTGATATTATATGGTGAGATTAGCCTTATCCGTTTCCAAATTTTTACCCCAAATCCACTAAATTGTGAGTGTGCCAGTAGATTGTAAACTTTAGAACTTGGCCTTTACATCATTTCGAGACCATAGACGAGGTATGTTGAGTTAACTCGATGTATTTGGACTATTCTGTTTAAGAAGGCAGTATTATAAGATTATCACCCAAATAGCCTACCATTGTGTGTCTATCGATTAGTCACCTCGACTTCTCGACCCCCATGTTAAACCCTTTTGTTGTACTCACCTTTAGTGCAAGATACCCCTATATACACCCTTCTGAGCCATTCCTTTTATTTTGTTCACCCAAATTATTGTTTCGATACACCATTACACCTTAGCCTACCCTGTAGTATTTATTTGTAATTGGGAAGTCATTATTTGCCTAAGTTCAAGGTTCAAGTGAAGAGGTTCGGGAATCATGATCTCGTCGATGACATATCCTTAAAGATCATTGAAGACCCCCCAAATTCTCATATTGTTCATCTCAAGTGGGGCGATGTTATGTTATTATGTTATGTAAAAAAATGTGATTCGAAAAAAAAAAGAAAAAAAAAATTATTATTATTGTTATGTAGTGATTGTAAAAGTGCGATGTTATAAGCACTATTATTTTGAGCCTAATATAGAGTTAGTATCGAGGAGGCCACCTCGGCACATTTGAAGAATGAAGTTGGAAGTGTGCCTATCATGACGTCCTCTAATGGCACATCTACCTGGTTATATCATGATCCAGTTTCTTGACTTCGAAACTTGAACTTTGGGCGAATGGTAAGTGGTGATGACTTGGTTATAGATTTAGACTATTTGCTTGATTTTGTTTTACACCAATTTTATCCCATGTCTTATCCTACCCTTAGTCATGAAGCGTGTGTAGGTGATGCAGCGCGCAATCTCTGGTGTCTTGGACATGGATTTGGTCATGTATCATTGATTTTGTCCACTTCGCCATGACATGTTAGTAGAAAAATCACCCTTAACCTTTGTCGTGCCTACCCATATTGCCCTCGAGAATTGTTTAGTTCTTAACTCTAGTGGTGGAGATTTCTGTAACCGCCAAGCTTATGATAGAATACATGCTATGACTGTGCAATGAGTGATCACCCAGAAATTGACACTTAGAATAGTTGAGATATTTGAGTGTTTTGTTCTCATTTCGTGAGGTGTTCGGCTTTGTTTTATTCTAGCATAAGGGATTTGTAAACTTATATTTTCCAGGTAATGGGAGATATCCTTTTAGGAATCTATCTAATAAGGTCTACTTGAGGGCAAGTAGAGTTCAAGTGGGGGGATATTTGATAACATCAAATAGTCCTGAATATTAAGTGTCAATTTCCCTTGATAATACTCGTATTTTATATCATTTATATGGATTTACGCTTGTTTTCCTCTATATTTCACTTTCAGGTAAATTACGAGCATTGGAGCAAAGAGACGCGGATTTGGAGAGTTTGTTGAAGATATATCATAGTATGCTCATTTTGAAGCAGTTACGGCGTAACTCCTCTCTCACATTACGCCGTAACTGAAGCATGGCTCAGAAAACCAACTCAACAGAAGATTACGACGTAACTCTCCCAAAGATTACGACGTAACCAACTAGGTCAAATGAGGTTCTGCGCCGCTGCAAGCTACGCTGTAACTATTGTATCAATTACGGCGTAACCAAGATTTATTGAAGATACGGCGTAACTCCTTCTAGAGTTACGCTGTAACCAGCATTTTTAGTGCAAAATACGAAGAATTAGATGTTACGGCGTAACTCTTATAATTAGTTACGCCGTAACCAAATCTGGCCTATAAATACCCCACGATTTCCAAAGATTTGGAGGCATCCCATTTAACACACAACACAAAGTGAACGTGAGTAGAAGTCGAAGGCAGATCTAGAGGAGCATACGGAGCTATCTCCAAGGGAGAAATCACTCCCCTACTATAAGCATTAGCATTTTATCTTTTATTTACTTTCAATTCATGTATTTCGTAATGTTAAACATTGAATCGATTGTTATAGTTAATATGAGCGGCGGCTGGCCTAGTTATGATTCCTTAATTGTTTTGTTTGCGTTTACATTGCTTCCTTATAATTATTTCTAAGTGTATGCATGCATAGTTTGTTGGTAGCTACCCTTGTTTCGGTAGTTTTGAATGGCGGTAGTGGCTAGTTACTTAGGAGAAATGACCAACTGACCCTAAGTAAGTAGACTGAGATGGGAAGGGTAAGATATGACCAACTGACGACCCTTTCTGCTTGTGCAATTTGACCAACTGATCACCTACCGTTTGGATGAACTTAAGAAGTAGGGGATGAGTGTTTAAGATGCTAGCGCCCGGCACTCACTATTATGAATCTAGCATGTAGCGGTACTTAATGACTTGGCTTAGGGGACTAAGAACAACTGGACTTATGACGGTCACCTGATTTCTCTAGTGGGACCCTTTGCTGATAGGTTAGGACGAACTGACCAAATGCCGTCCTAGCGACTTTGACCCCACCTGAATTAATTGGAAGTAATAAGACGTGAACATTAGTAATTAGGATGAATAACTAGGTTAGCACCCCTCTCCTCTATTGATCACATCCCTCGTCTTTATTTGCTTTAATAGTTAATTATATCAAAATCATATTAAAATCTGTGATACCTAGACTTAGTTTAAATCTGCACACATAGCTCTTGGGACGACCTCGGTTTTACCGAATACTACACTACACACGACCGGTTACACTGCCCGTTAGTGCATTAGGGTAGACCATAGGTATAACGAGACAATATAAATATTAAAACCTGGTTAGTAAAACCTGCATCCGGGTGTTCGGTTAATGATATTTTACTGACATTTAGATTCAGCTGCTAATGATATTAAAGAGTGCATCGAATGGTGGTTTCGCTCATTATCTTTTCAATGTAATATGAAAACGTGTCATTGGTGTAAATATGCTAAGTACATTTTTTATTTGATTTGAGTAGGGTAAAAGTCAGGAAGAGTTGAAGAAATGCATTAATAACTTGAATTTCAATCTTTTAATTAGCTTGATGTACAACTTTATAATAAGACAAAGTATGTTTAACGCTTCTTTTTTATCATTGTGATATATTTAGTGTTTCTCATGTTTTTTCATTTTTATCATTTGCACTTTTGACAGAAAAACTAGGAACTCATGTTCGACCATTAATGCCTATAGTATACTTTAATTTGCAAGCTCTTACTTTGCATACACTGATTATATAGATTGTAGATTTTTTTATTGTGCAAGTCAGAACTAAATTCTGAACATAAAGATGATCATTTCTATGCAAAAATTATATATGAACCTTTGCTACGTGGCAAACATCATTAAAAAACCAATAATTAAGAATCGTAATTAAAACAAAAAGTAACTTATTTTATTTTTAAAAGATAAAGAAACATTATTAAATTATTTAGAAAAAATCTCATGTATGCACAAACATTATAACTAGTAAAAATATACAAAGAAACCACATTTATGTAACATACTATTTAATCATCAATAACATCTCAATCCAATATTCTACAATAAAAACATAGAAATCTCGTAGCTAAAACTCATAACGTCCCAAACCAAGAAAAAGATGATTACCAAAAATAACTCATCTTCTACTTAGAGGATACCAACGTTCATGAATAGAAGATTGATAAGACACCACATAAATAAGAAAAACAAGCATAATGGCTACGCCCCAAGGAGAACCTCCGGCTCTATGAAGCGCGTCTTTCTCGGGCATTGGAAGCAACGACGGGAACCAATTCCTTCCTCCGCTAGAAAGCCAGTGTACGAGAAGCAAAAGCACGACAGGCGTAAGCATGAGATAGATCTTTAACGTGTGCATGAAGCTCTCTATCTTTGACTCGTAGTTAATGTACCAAGTGAAGCACATGAAGAGGAAAAGAACGAACAAAAAGAAAAAGAAGTGGATTGGAATCGAGAGTTGTCGAATGTAATCGTAGTATGATACATCGTTGCTGTTGTTGTAGTACCTAGTCATCTTTATGAGCAAAACAAACTTTGACTTATGATATGGAAGACGAAACTTTGGGTTTTATAGGCCAAAATTAGTGAAGATTGTGGAAAGATTTAGAAAGTATATCGAATATCTTTGTATTTATAGAAGAAAATATGCTACAAAACAAAGTGAAGTACAATATATGTGATATTTTATGTGGCTTTGCTTGACATTGTAAAAAGGGATTCGTATTTATCAAGTAGAAGGGTAGGGGTTTCGAGGGTTTTAGATTCTTTATGATATTGCTGTTAACGAATAAGAGTGTGTGCCATGTGACACCGACCATGGGACAAACCTTGGAGAATGAATAAATGAATATTTGTAGTAAAAAAAGATGTGGGTTCTCTTGAGTCTAAGAAAGCTAGTGGACTTGTCTTGATAAAAAGAACATATTCTAAAAATCAATGTTTTAAAAACCGGGTTTTTAATCGATCTGGTCGAGTCATCGGGCACCGGTTCGACCACCGGGTCAACCCGGTTTTCCATTTTTTATTATTTTATTTTTTCCGACCGGGTCAACCGGTTTGATCACCGGATCAACCGGTTTGACCGCCGGGTCTAACCGGGTCAACCCGGTTTTCATAAAAAAAATTTGAAAAAAACCAAACCCGGCCGGGTTTCATGACCCGGGTCACTCAATACCCGGCGGGTCTAACTGGTTGACCCGGTTTTAGAAACCCGGGTTTTTTTTACCCGTTTTAGTGGCCGGGTACCGATCCGACCGGTTGAACCAGCCGGGTCGACCCGGGTTTGAAAACATTGCTAAAAAGTATTGATACTTTTTAAGTGGTATATTTAAAGTTATTTCTTTAGTTATAGCCAAATACTCGAACAAATGACGGCGAAGAAGGTGTGCAAGTGGTTCGGTCGTACATGGCTTCACAATTTAAGGGGTCTCACTTTCTGTATTTATATTATATATCCGACTGTTTTTTTTGTAAATCTCATTAGTTAAATACAACTCATCTTTCTAAAATAAATAAAACGTTATTAAGGAGCCTCATTATAAAAAAAATGTTATAAATAAGCACCTTTTATGCACATTTTTAAGTTTTTTTTTTTTTTTAGTTTTGATGGTACCTCTTTTTTGTTTTTGTCCAGAGCCTCCAAATTTATTTGTCGGCCCTGACCCGAACAATAGTTTCGAAGTAAATAAAAATTATGTGTATTTTCTGTGTTATCTTTTTCTGGTAATGAATAACATAAAATTTGACTATAAAGTGTCAATTTTCTAACATTCATATGTTATTGTAACTAGTATTTACTTTATAGGCTCAAACAAGGCCTAATATATAATTTCAATAGATATTTTTTGAATACTTGAATAAACTATATCAAATCCTAAACATATAACTCAATATTACCATACTTTAAAAAAGACTAGTTAAAAGTAGGGGTGTAAATGAGTCGAGTCGCTCGTGAAAAACTCAGGATCGGATCGGTAAAAAGCTCGAACGAGCCGAGCCTAAACGAGCTCGAGCCCGAGCTTGAGCCTAATTTGCAGCTCGTTTATTAATCGATCTCGAGCTTGAGCTTTACATTCAAAGCTCGTTTGGGCTCGCGAGCCTAAACGAGGCCTAAACGACATTATGATATTTTTAGTATTAAACATATATACGAGCCGAGCTCGAGCTTATTAACAGGCTCAATACAGATATATTACGAGTCGAGCTCGAGCTCGAGCCAAGCTTTAACTTTTCTTTTCCAAATCGTATAAACAAATCGAGCTCAAGCCGAGCCAAGTCCGAGGCTATCTAACATACCACGAGCCGAGCTAGAGCTTAAAATTTAAGGCTTGAAACGAGCCGAGCTCGAGCTTTTTAAAACTTAAACGAGCCGAGCTCAAGCTCTGGTAGGCTCAGGCTAGGGCTCGGGCTAGGCTCGGCTCGGCTCATTTTCACCCTTAGTTAAAAGTCTCGTTTATGTTTGGAAATAAAATAATTATATATTTTTCTGAATCGTTGTATTATAACTTCGTGTCAAATACGTTTTTTAAGACCTATTATAATCACATGTGACAGTTCTAAATATTAAAGTACAAAATAATGATTTATTTGATTCGTTCACATATGTAAAATATCGTGTTTATTTTCATCTCACAATCAACATGATTTCATTTTTAAAATTATAATCCCCTACCCTTTTTCTTTTTCTTTTTCGCGGTCCAAACAAATGCTTTCTATGAACTTCTTATTAAAAAAAGTTAGTATTTTTTCAAAAAAATTGATTTTCTTTAAATAATTTATTCCTTCATTTTATAAGAGATACGTTTTAAAACCTAGCTTCGTGTGGCGAAATATCTATGCCGCACTTGATCTTATTTTTAAAGGTTATATGTGAAGCGTGGGTGATGGCACACCGACTAATATTTGGGGAGACAAACAGCTAACCGGATGTGTCCTGCATAATATGCAACAAACAGAGGCTGGTTGTAATCAAGGCTGAGATTTAATGGTTGACAATGAGGATACTTGATATGTGGCACTTATTCATAGACTATTTCCTCAGCATATCGTTATATGTACTTTAAATACCTATATTGGACATCATAGAGATGATCGTTTATTTTGGGTAAAGTCAACACATGCTGAATTTATTGTTTGAGATGCTTGTAATGTCAAAATGGCCGACCTAGGGTCAATCATAATTTATCTACATTTGAACCTAAAATTTGCAAGTCTTTGTGGTCAGCCAACGTCCCTCATAAAGTTAAATTGTTTGTATTGTGTGCTTGGTGAAATCTCTTACCAACAATGGCTAATCTTCGGAACAAAAAACTTACTTCAACAAGTCAATTATGTGTACATTTTCAGAGCTACTTCTAAGAATATAATATGTGTACTTTCGTGAGTATTGCAACGGAGGGGGCAATGTGAAGAACGAAGTTTGGATATGCCCACATGAATCGGGAAGACATGACGTTGATTTGGGGAACCTATCCTTCAGTAATTGGTATTCAGTAAGGTTCGGGGACGCAATAATTAATTCAGTTTTGTTGAGAAATTGGAGCTCAAATATGAAAAACATATTCTTCGAGGAAAGACCATTAAACCTCTCAACGATATTCCTTCTAGCAACAACGATGACGAAGGAACTCGAAGTCACTGGTGTGAGAAAATTAAAACCCCGGATGGAAATTTTTGGGCATCTTGCAACCCTTTTGATTATGAATGTAATGGGGGAAGCAGTATAGAGAGAGTTGGGAAAGATGAGTTCCTATGGACCTCAACTAATGACTCGGAAAGAACAGAATTTCTTTGGCTAGACGATTTAGGATTCGACAATTGGGTCAAAATCAAATTCGGAAAGATAGATGCGCTAACCAATGAGAAGATCTGGAATGGATGTATGAGTAAAGACGAACCAAGCGAAAAAGTTCCAAATGAAGAATCGGATAATGATACCAAGGATTCATCGAGGAACGAAAAAGAGGAATGCAAACAGGTGCTAGTGGAAAATTTACTCGAAAATAAATGGCTTAAAGATACCGATTCTGACGATGATATTGATTACCTTGAACTACAAGGTGAAGATGGGTTCATTGACCCCGACGATGAAGCATATGAGAAAAGAAGGTGCAAACTTCTTGGCATTCCGTATAAGAGGCCGCCACCAATTATAGCCGAAAAGTATGAGTTCACTCGATACCATTTAGGGCCGGACGAAAAATTTTGCAAAATTCGGAAGATCGAGACTAAAGAGTACCTCCGCACTGCTACCGATGTCGCTTGGGTCAGATATAATTAATGAAGAACTTGGAGGAAGTTGGCGAAGTCCAAAGGCCACCATAAAGCCCCAAGGCTTTGAGTCTAACTTAAAGACTCGTAAATAAAGAAAAATTCTCTTTCGGGAGACAACCGAAATTATCCCTTTCATTTGTTTTATTTCCTTTCTGTTGGGTTTTGTGTTCTTAACCATTTTTGCAGGGAAACGAAGAAAAGTTGTTGCTGCAGCATGCTCATCTGACAAGAGTTACGGCGTAACTCACAATCTTGGTTACGCCGTAACAGGCCTTTGTGCAGCAGAACTTGTTAGAAGCATTACCAATTACGGTGTAACTGATACGCGTACAACGCGCGTTCGGGCCGGGTCAAAGGAAACTTCCTTTTCTTCGAGCAAGTTTTTCAACCATTTAGGCAGTGAACCTAATCGTTGTAGTGTAGTATTAGGGTAAGCCTCGGGATTAATATCGTTCTCTAGGGGAATAGGAATGCTAGTGAGAAATTACTACGCTAAGGTTGGGGTTGAGGAAGATTATTTTTTTTTATCTTTTTATATTTTTTAGAAAATTAAAGGTACGATCTCGGGGTTTGGATTTGGGGGGTGGTACTTCTACCGATTACTCTAATTATCTAATTATCTAATCTAAGGGGTAGTATATGTCTATTGAAGTGTGCTCATATGATGATTAAGGATGTGTCTACCTAGATACTATTACTCCCTAGTTATCTTTTATTGATGGTTGAATTATCATGCCTTATTCTTAACGCGTGGTGTTTTCTAAGGTCGCAGGGTGTGCTTTTAGCCCTAACTCTTTGAAGCTACCTAAGGTTAATGACTACGAAATCTCAAGAATTCATAAACTTAACTCTAAGGTTTTCTTGGGATATTTAGCCTACAATTCCACTAGTAACTATAAGCTAAGGTTCAACAAAGATTAATCAAGCATTAAAAACACAACGATGGCTCTAAGCACTCCTAAGCAATTTACAATTAAGATAATAGACAACCAATCAATATTTAATAACTAAGTTTCATAGATCTAAGCAAACACACAAGTAAATTAGCTGGACATGTTAAACATGCAAGCATACACACATTCAATCGAAGACATAATGAAATCAAGGGAATAAATAACTTATCTCGATGTAAAATAGGGTATTAGAATCCTAAAATACTGTCCAAGACGGACTACAATCGTTCTAGGTTTTACTCCACAAGTCTACCTCTCTAAAAGTCTGAAAATTCGAATTCTATATATAGAGTTACAACTGCGACGACGTCATCTTTTAATTGTGACGCCGTCAAATCGCCGCCATTAAGGTTTTATCTTGGCCAAGTCAACTTTGAGACGGTGTCACGTTGTGGTTGTGACGTCGTCAGCTTCAGCTTCTGACGTCGTCTGAGTCTGGATCTAGGCCGTCTGAGGAAAAAAGTCTTCGTGACGCCCTACTCTTCAAAGCCTGACGCCGTCAGGTGTAAAATAGAAATTTCACTCCTGGGTCGTCACAAATATAGGGACGGCATCGCTCTTTGTTTGTGACGCCGTCGGGTGCACTTCCAGCAGCTTGAGTGTCTTGATCTTGACTTTAGCCATTTTCTTCACATATTCACCCCTTTTCGTCCAAATAAGCATCATTCCAGCATTTTGCCTTCAAGAGACCTAAAAAGTGAAAATGAATGAATTTAAGCAGCAACGGATATAAAAGTGGGCAATTAAAGGCTTAAATGACCCCTTAAAAGTGTACGTTTTAATTCCTTATCAAATATCCCTACACTTGGTATTTACTTGTCCTCAAGCAAATGTGCTTTTGGCCAATCAATTTATAAGTTAGGGGGCCTAAAGCAATGGTTTAACATAATTCATAACAAGTATAAGCCCCGCAAAAGTTATAACAAGCACGAAAATTATATACTAGCACCTCACAAGTGGTGTTTGGATACTCTCATCTCTCGGGTGTATATGAAATATATCAAATGGAAATGGAAGATAAACACTCATTAACCGGTCATAGTACATAGATTACCATAGGCTTGAGACTAGATCAAACTTCCACCGCTTTGGCGTAAGAACCTAGGAACAACTATCTAAGAGGTCTTTTAAAGGGTTGTAACGTTAGGCTTACGGTAGGAAAACAAATGGTTTGGTTGGATAGGTGATTTAGTGGTGGCAAGTAAAAAATCTTTATGTTACAAGCATGAGAAGAATGGCGTTGCTAAGCCAAGACCCGACTCTCAAAACTCAAGATAACTTTGAAACAAACAAACATAAATATAAAGATAGATGTAGGATGGTAGCCCGTATGTTTTTTTCATTTTTTTTCATACACTTTTACTCTACCATCCTCTACAATAACATCAAAATATAAGATATTTATAGGCACATCCCTACACATCAAAATATAAGGTATTTATAAAAACAATATACTAAACTCGGGTAAAACAAACATTTACCATTTAGATTAACATCATTTTGAACTTTATAATTATAATGAAAAATATGTTACGAAATAATTTTTAAAAACATATAAAAGGCTAACTAATACTACTGTTTGCAGTTATTGCTAACGCATCACCCACTTCTAATTTTTCCAAAAACTACCCTCACCTTTCCTATAAATAAAGGCTTCTAGTTCACAACTTTAACACACAACATGGCTAAAGATGATGAGCCAGATCCACCCACAATTGTTGAAATGTGTTACAAGAACATGATCATTGTTCATAGTATTAAAAATGCTTCTAGGTACTAAATACTCTTAGAATGATTTTAATCAAAAATCAATGCTTTATTATTATTATTTTTGTTCTAACAATTCTTGTTTAATTTCTATTCAGAAGTGTTTCTAAAGAAGTGATCTAGCGGTGATTGCATGACAAAAAGATGGCTTTGCCTTTGTAATTGGTATCACATATGATGGCAAATACACTCCATCCTTTAGTCAAAAGATGGCTTTGCCTTTGTAATTGGTATCAAATACGATGGCAAATACACTCCATCCTTTAGTCAGCAAGCAACACCGTGGACAGGATAAACTTGTTAAATTTTTTTCTTGGAACATCATAATTACACATATGATGACTAGCGGCATCAAAGGCTTTACAAGTCGAAGTCGATCCTAGCGGAGAGGACAACTGATACGGCCCAATGTGACCAATCGCTTGGCCCACAACATCAAGCAACTCAGGCCCAAACAAGACCCGCCAGAGAAGTCAAGAAGCCCATGCGATACAGGGATTGAGTCACAAGATTGCATGTTTCCCACGTTTTCAGTACTGCATTATTGTTACTTGTTAGTTTGAAGTAGTCTACTGCATTTTAGGGAAGTTAACACATGATTAGAGTAGTTGCATGAAATAAGGAATATGGGAGATGAACCCACATTCTCTGCACGTTTAAATTGAAAGTTTGTTTTGCATTTGGAATATAGAGAAAATTGCTCCAACTTGTCCCTTGACTCCTTCCTCCCTTCTCCTATACTTTCGTGGTGCCATCATTTGGTGCTTTCATTCTCAACTCACCTGCCGCCATGCCACCCCGCCGGGATACCACCGGTGATGATAACCAACCACCACTCACCGATCTCCTATCACAACTTATCACAGCCACCAACACTGCTGCTGACCGCAACACAACCCAACTTACAGCCTTAATTGAAGCCACCAAATCCTTAACCACCAAAATCGATTCCCAAACCGCAACCACCGCAAACTTAGTTACCCAGATAACCAACCTTTCGGACAACCTAACATCAGACATCAGCAAGTCTCCAACCATAAACTTTCCAAAATACAAGGATTCCCCCCATTCCCCTTCCTCGTACCAACCAAATAACCCCAGACCACCCAAAATTCTACTTCCATCATTCGATGGAACGAACCCCCTCGGCTGGATCTTCCAAGCGGAAAGTTTCTTTTCGTACTACAAGATTCCACCGGAGGAACGACTCGCACTAGTAGCATTCCACGTCACCGGTGATGCTCTAGCTTGGTACCAACACTTAGACAGCAACCACCTACTCGAAACTTGGGACGCGTTCAAACGACAGGTTGAACTTCGTTTCGGTCCTTCCTCATACGAAAACCATGAAGCAGCCCTCCTGAAATTACACCAAACCACGACGGTTCGAGCCTATCAAACTGAATTCGAGAAGCTGAGTAACCGAGTCACCGGGCTATCCCCACACACTTTAAAGAATTGTTTTATATCGGGCCTTAAACCGGAGATCCAATCCGAACTCGCCATCCTTAAACCCACAACATTTCACGAAGCCTGTGGCCTAGCCCAACTGGTGGAAGACAAACTAAACCACCACCCTAAACCTAAAACGTCATACTCCCCCAAACCATTCTCCAGCACACCCTCGTCTAACCCACTCACAAGTACACAGCCATCAGCCTCAACCAATAAAACCAATCACACCCAGGAACCAACTGCGCTTCACTCCCCACCAAAACCACTACCATTTACAAAACTGTCACCAGAAGCCCTCCAACAACGTCGGAAAGACGGCCTTTGCTTCCGTTGCCCAGAGAAATTTGTCCCGGGCCACAAGTGTTCCCCACCCCAGTTCCTCATCATCGTGGACAACGACGATCACCGACCTATGCCGGATCCAAATGACCCCGTCCCACAGGACGAAACACCCACACCACAATTATGGTCCTTATCCGCCGCCGCATATTTTGGCATGTCATCTTCCCAAACCTTACGGATCACAGGTTTCATCAACACACAACCAGTCACGGTGTTAATCGATTGTGGCAGCACCCATAATATTATACAACCACGCATAGCGAAACACGTAAGCCTCCCTACCATTCCGCTGGAACCATTCAAAGTTATGGTCGGCAACGGCCAATTCATTCATTGCTCGGAATATTGCTCGGATGTCACTCTACAACTCCAGAAAACTAAATTTACACTACCATTTTTTGTGCTTCCAATAGAGGGTGCCGATGTTGTCTTAGGTATCTCATGGTTAGGTGCTCTCGGAACCATAACGGCTGACTTCTCAGTACCTCAACTCTCATTCGTACAAGATGGAAACCAATGTACCTTACGAGGTGAACCACGAACCCAACAAGTCTCCTCGAGCTCGTTATCTACCTTGCTCAAACACGACTCCATTGCATCCATTCATACCCTCTCCATGGAACCAGTACCAACCACCCAAAACCAAACCGCCACCAACGATCCCAACATTGCCGCACTACTAGACCTGTTCCAACCCATTTTCGAAATACCACACACGCTACCACCAACCAGGTACCACGACCACCACATTCCCTTAATCACCAACGAGCCCGTCAATGTTCGACCATACCGCTACCCCCACTTTCAAAAACAAATTATGACGCAACTCATCACCGAAATGCTACAGGATGGTATCATTCGACCCAGCCAAAGCCCATTTTCATCCCCTGTTTTGTTAGTAAAAAAAAGATGGTTCTTGGCGTTTCTGCGTGGATTATCGTGCCTTGAACACAGTCACAGTCAAAGATAGATTTCCAATTCCAACAATCGACGAACTCCTGGATGAATTACATGGTGCAACAGTCTTCTCCAAGATTGACTTGCGCTCCAGATATCATCAAATCCATGTAGCCCCAGCCGACATCCACAAGACTGCATTTCGCACATCGGATGGCCATTATGAGTTCCTCGTGATGCCGTTCGGCCTCACGAACGCACCTTCCACGTTTCAATCCGCCATGAATGACTTATTTCGGCCCGTGCTTCGTCACTTTGTGCTAGTTTTTTTGATGACATCCTAATCTACAGTCGTAACCGAGAAGACCATTACACACACCTCCGTTATGTCTTCCACAAGCTACAACAGAATCACTTTCATGCGAAGGCTTCTAAATGTGTTTTTGGGGTAACAGATATCTCGTTTCTGGGTCATCGTATTTCGGGTCAAGGAGTAGCACCAGAAGCCGAAAAGATAGCTGCCATCCAACAATGGCCTCAACCGTCATCCTTCACCACGATACGGGCATTCTTGGGTCTTACCGGGTACTACCGACGGTTTGTTCCACACTATGCACAAATAGCAGCCCCCTTAACCGACATTTTGAAGATGAAGGAATTTATATGGACAGATGGTGCGGATGTCACACCCCCAATTTACCTGTTTTGCAGCGGAATGGAATTCCTGGGGATTGACTGTCATAGCATCACAATCACGGTTATATTGAACGACCTAAAGTGTCGTTTGGAAAATACATCGTTTGATTTAATAAAACAATCCGAGTTTACAAAGATAGGTCCCAATTGAAAATCATCTTGTGCGGAAATAAGTTGTTACAATTCAAACGATGTTTTAAAGTATGTAAAAACCAAGTGAGACGCGTCGTCACCACGACTCCATGAGGTGTCCAAATGCATGCCATGAAGTGTATGCCTTAGATAACTGAGATAAAACATGCTAAAAGTGTCAACACAAAGGTTGAGTGAGTTCATAGAGTTTGAGTTGAAATGTAAAGCCTTTCAAAATCGTTTATGCAGCAAAGGCATTGTAAATCGTTGAAATGTAAAGACTTTCAAAATCGTTTATGTAGCAAAGGCATTGTAAATCCAATCAGTTCCAAGTCCCTACCATACAAAAACTTGCAACCTGTGTGTTCACAACCACTGCCAGAATATGTAGAGTTAATGTTCAAGTGCATGATGTCAAATGAATTCACATAATAGTGCATGGCTCAATGTATCGAAATCGGTTATGCAGCAAAGGCATTGTGAATCCACTCAGCCCAAGTCCCACCCATACAAAACTTGCAACCTGTGTATTCACAACCCATTGCCAAAATGTATATAGTGTATGTTCAAATAGTTCCAAGACCAATAGTTCATGATATTACCAAGACCATTAGCTCAATGAATATACCAAGACCATTAGCTCAATGAATATACCAAGACCATTAGACCAATGAATATACCAAGACCATTAGTTCAATGAATATACCAAGACCATTAGCTCAATGAATATACCAAGACCATTAGCTCAATGAATATACCAAGACCATTAGCTCAATGAATATACCAAGACCATTAGACCAATGAATATAATATGGAATTTCTAAATATGGCAATACTGTTACTTCGCATAACTAAACATTCAGTTCGGATAAACATATAATTTGCAAATAGTCATGAATGTCATGAAAATAGTTGAGCATGTATCTCCCCCAAAACAGTTATGAAAGCAAGTAAAAGTAGGGGCCATGAAACTCACTTGGTGGAATGATGCGAAGACAAAAGTGAGTACACCGAGATGTAGTGTGATACGTAAATCTTGACCTATGATGAATGATATGACATGTAATGAGTTGCAATGTAATGTTATGCATGCATTTCGTATGTTATTTATACCATTTGCGAGTTTTGAAAATATTACTCATCGTCGAAAAATACTCTCCTGACGTCTTGACCATTCAAAAATGACTTTACAAGTTTTTACGTCAAAATGTCATCCTACAATGATTTAATAATGATTTTTGGTGAAATTTCCACTTTTCGTCGCAAAACAATGTCGTCGGAATATTCATGAAATTAACAAAAATGGCTTTGGAAAACTAGTCGGAAAACGGTGTACGTCGATCGTTAGAGAACGAACTCGACTGTTTTGGAAAGTTTGTATCGATATCTAAAAGTTTCAGTTCAGGAGTTTTCGTCCAAAAGGTCTCTAACATAAAGATATAAAGGCTAAAGATAGTGATTTTGGCTAATTGTTGTGCAGAAAATGAGTTTCGGCCAAGTTTGAACATCCGTAATTAATTTACTATAACTCCGCTTTACAAACAGCTTGTTATTTTGAAAAATATGGCCGGTGAACTTGATTTTACTAGAAGACATTTCGTTCCAAAAAGTTTCACAACCTTGTTAAAAACAGCCTCAAACAGGGACGTTACGTACTACTAAAATACTTGTATCGTAAAAATAATATAGATTTTCAGAAAATAATAGTTACGGCAAGTTTATGAAAAAGTGCATATCTTTGTCGTTTCAAATCCGTTTTCTACGTATAATACGTCCTTAGCTTCGTATCAAAGTATACTAATATATTTTTGACAAGTCGAAATAATTTGTGAAGCTTAAGGCTCGTTTTTGACCCGAACAATGTAAAAACATGTTGCTGAAATTTCTGAAAAATATATTTTCCGTCGTCAAACTTGTAAAATCCATAACTCCTTCGTTATAAGTCCGTTTTTATCCGTTCAAGCGGCCACGGATTCGTTTTAAAGTATATTTTCTAAATATCAAGGCCAAAAATTCGTACCTACTGTCGGTTTTTCCAGAAAATCAAAATAAGGACAGAACGTAATTTATACTTATCGAAAATAGTTTTTATCGGACAAAACCTATTCTAATCCCTTCAAATCAACTCCAAAGCTAATCTAATCCTACCATACACCTTCTTAGGGTGTCATGGGTTCCTAATCACCATCAAGACCAATGAATACCAAGGGGATAATTATAGGATGACCAAATATATATATATAACTCCAAAAATCAAGTAAAAATGGTATAAATCACATATGTCTTGCATGTTTGCTCCAAAAATGAAAAGATACATATGAAATGAAAAGGAAACATGAAAAATGAAAGAAACATGCTTACAAGTGAATATGATGAGGTGCAAGTAACAAGGTTAAACCTAAACACTCTTGGTTTTTATTTCAAAACCTTATAAAGAATGTTAACTAGATTGTAAAAACACTAGACAAAATTTTTGATGATGATCCCTTTGAGCTTCTTGATGGAACCGGTTAGGATGAAGAAAAACAAAGAGAAAACTTTCTTGCTAACTCTTGGTAATTGATTGAAGTGAATGAGAAAATTGTTTAAGTAAGACTTTTATATATTGTGTAAAGACATAATCAATCAAAGACCATGCATCAATAAATGTCACCCCTCCCCCAACCGGTTTTTGGGGGATATGTTTTCTAAGATAAATTTTTTTTTTTCTTTCTTTTATAAAGTATATACTTGTGTATGATTATTGTAATAAGTGTAGGAAATGTATAAGTAAAATGTAACTTGTAAGGTAAATGGTAACTTTTTGGTACAAGTAAATTTTTAATAGATCAAAATAGAGTATAATGATTTTATAAAAATTGTAAAAATACATTCCTTGTGAAATTTGAGTGATATAAAAATTATCGAGTAGTTTTTAAGAAAAACGTCGTAATAATTTATCTTTAACGATTTATGTACCAAATAAATTTAAAACACTAGAAAAACTCAAAATATAGTTTATATAACTAAATGTAAGTATAAAAATATATCGGGATCATTTTTGAAAGTAACGGATTAAATGTTTAAAATAATAACTCACGCGATAACGTTTATTTAATATAAAAATTACGCGTTAAATGTGAAATGAAATGTCATGAATGAACTAATGAGATGCAAATGATGTCAATGGAATGTAGACTAATCTTAGTCCATATGAAATGTGCGTGATGTTATGATCATGAATTCGCCGCTAAACCATAAAGGTTACGCGAATTTGAAACAAGTAAACCAAGTTTACTATAAATGTTGAAATAGTGAGGCATAAATTGTGTCGAGAAATGACCTGAAAGTACGGGTTGTCACAGCGGATGCCGCCTTCAAAGAGTTAAAATCACATATGCAGCAGCTAACCACTCTTGCTCTTCCAAACTTCACAAAACCATTTGATGTTACAACAGATGCTTCAGGTAAGGCTATTGGAGCGGTTCTATCACAAGAAAACAAACCAATTGCCTTCTTTAGCAAAAAGCTATGCCACACCATGCAAGCTCAGTCCACTTATACAAAGGAGTTCTACGCCATCACGGAAGCCGTTAAGAAGTGGCGTCAATATCTCTTGGGTCGACGGTTTCGCATCCACACAGACCATCATAGCCTTAAACATATCCTCACACAAACAATCCAAACACCAGAGCAACAGAAGTGGGTCACAAAACTTTTGGGGTATGACTTTGAAGTCTTATACAAACCTGGTAGGGAAAACACTGTGGCTGATGCGCTTAGCCGGGTCGATATTCCTTCCATGCTCGCTATCTCATACCCAACAAAGAACATGGCTCGACGATATTCGAACATATTATTCCACTGACCCACAAGGCAAAGAATTTGCGGCTAGCATCATTGCTGAACCAACTGTTTTTCCTAACCATGTGTTTCGGGACGGTTTGGTATTCATTACAGGAAAGTTGTTTATCCCACCGATTTCCAAGATTCGTGACCAACTTCTTGCAGAATTTCACTCCTCATTCATCGGTGGTCATGCGGGCATCAACACAACAGTTAAGAGGCTCTCCAGTACCTTTACATGGCTTGGATTGAAGAAAGATGTCGCACAATTTGTCAAAAGTTGTCCGGTTTGTCAAGCTATCAAACATCCCAATCATAAACCATATGGTCTGCTTCAGCCGCTTCCAACACCATCCCAGCCATGGCATGACATCTCCATGGACTTTATAACACATTTACCGCAATCAAAAGGCAAGGTTTGCATTTGGGTCATTGTCGACCGCCTTTCAAAGTATGCACACTTTCTTCCCTTGCCTCCTAACTACACTGCGGTTACCTTAGCTTCGCTCTTTATGCACGAGATTTATCGTTTACACGGCCTTCCAAAGACTATTGTCTCGGATAGAGACCCGTTATTTCTCATCCGGTTTTGGAAGGAGCTATTTAAACTCATGGGCACCAAACTACTGCACTCCAGCGCTTACCATCCACAGACAGATGGCCAAACCGAAGTTGTTAACCGTTGCCTCGAAATGTATTTACGTGCATTTGTTTTTGATGAACCGCGAACATGGGCAAAATTGTTATATTTAGCGGAGTTTTGCTACAACACTAGTCATCACTCCTCAATCAACATGTCCCCTTTCAAAGCATTGTATGGACGAGATGTCACTTCGATACACAACTATCTACCTGGGTCAACAACAACGGGGTCCATTGAGAATTCCTTGCTCGAACATCAGAAGATTATGAGCTCCTTGAAGCATTCCATCGAGGTGTCCAAACAGAAGATGGTCACGCAAGCCAACAAACACCGACTTGACAAGCAATTTCAAATTGGTGACTTTGTTTATCTTCGCTTGCATAAGTACAGGCAAACCTCAGTCCACAACCGTGCCTACGAGAAGCTTTCACTACTCTTTTATGGCCCATACAAGGTCATCGAGCGAATAGGGGAAGTTGCTTACAGATTGGAGTTACCTGCAGGTTCAAAAATCCACCCAGTCTTTCATGTGTCATTATTGAAACCCTCCTATGGCACCACCACCGACTCTAAAGGCAACCTGGATGCCTTTGATCCAAAGGACGACTTAGCATTTTTACCAGAAGCCATCATCAACTCACGTCTCAGTTCAAAGGGCGAACCAGAGGTTCTAGTCAAGTGGGAAAAGTACAATCTATAAGAGGCTACTTGGGAGAATTTGAACTCACTCAGGCTGCAATTTCCATACCTTGATTACATTGGGGACGATGTATATTCTGATGGAGAGGGGGATGATACGGCCCAATGTGACCAATCGCTTGGCCCACAACATCAAGCAACTCAGGCCCAAACAAGACCCGCCAGAGAAGTCAAGAAGCCCATGCGATACAGGGATTGAGTCACAAGATTGCATGTTTCCACGTTTCAGATCGCATTATTGTTACTTGTTAGTTTGAAGTAGTCTACTGCATTTTAGGGAAGTTAACACATGATTAGAGTAGTTGCATGAAATAAGGAATATGGGTGATGAACCCACATTCTCTGCACGTTTAAATTGAAAGTTTGTTTTGCATTTGGAATATAGAGAAAATTGCTCCAACTTGTCCCTTGACTCCTTCCTCCCTTCTCCTATACTTTCGTGGTGCCATCAACAACACTGTTAAGAAAATTCAACTTTTGTTTCTTTCAATAGCATCACTGAAAAAGCTTTTTGCAATTTATTTACGGTTATTATTTTGTATACATAACCTTTTTTTGTGGACTCTTGTAATTTGATGATTATTATTTTAGTAATTGACTTATGGTATCACTTAAAACATACATTTATTCAAACTCAGGATTAACAAATATCAACAAGAGCTAACACCATCAGCTCACCATTGAAAATCATATGTATTGTTGTTATACCACTCACTTTTATTAACTGGTTATAATCATAAAGCAAATGGACCTTATGTCGCGACCTTAATCTATATGAATAAAAACGGTTTATTTGTAACTATTTTATAGATCCGTTGTAACCAAATAACACGTTAAAGGATTTGTGACTAACTAATCAGAAAATGTTTCATCATTAAAATGAGTCCACATTTCCTCAATGTTATGTAACAAAAAAATCAAGAGACGTAACATCATTAAGATACGGGCACATTTACTCAAAGGTATGTGACTAACCCATCAGAGCGTCATTAGCGTAATGCCGCACTTACTTTTTCACCTCGAAGTTGCATATCAAACGCTCAAAAGCATTTCGGTCATCATTAAAGTAAGCAAAAGCTTATTACTCAAGCAACTAATTGAACATACTATAAATTGAACATCCTTGAATTTTTTGGATATCAAAACAGAAATAACTTTGCCAAAACGGCGAAACCTAAGTTCTAACGAAAAGCTAGGAAAATAAGCTTACTACCTATTTACATGCTAGAGTACGACTCATTCCAACCTTATTTTGAAGCAAAGATTAGATAAGTTTTATGATTAACCAATGAGAAATTAAAGATTTAAAAAAAAAACTACACCATTAATAGTAAACTTATTTTTAATTTAAGGCTTATCAATATGAAATACGTATTAAATATCAACGTTAATGCAATTAATGGACGAGGTTTAAAGAAAGAAAAATATAGAAACACAAGAATTTAAAGAATAGTATTCACGCCAGAGCCGGAGCTGATAGGGTGGCAGAGGGGTGCTGGGCCTCCCCTATCAAGCCCAAGTTCCATTATGTTACATGTAGATATTGACCAAAAGTGAATATAATATTTCATGTAGAATTGTAGATCCATGCGAGTTAATTGTTTATATTTGTCTCTCCTCTTTACTTTGTCGTTTATTATCATTTATTTCCTTTATATTCATCATTTGTTTTGACTTTTCTTATTCCTTGGTTAAAAAGATGAATATTATTAGCATTTGAGAGTATTGCTATATAGTTTTTAACATTCTTTAGTTGGACTTTAAATGAAACTTTTTGTTTTGAAAACCACCGCAAATTTTGTTGTGATCAATCATAGTAAAAAGCACTCTTTTGTTTCTTTGTATACTTTTTTAAAATCATTTTTAAGATTGAATTTGACGAATATCATGTTGTATTTAAGATGTTCATTGTTGCTATTAAGATACTGTCAACAAATGCTGTAAATTATGAAACTTTGATATTTTATTGAATTAAGACATTCGTCGTTACTATTTGAAAACAAAGTTAAGCCCCCCTTAACCTTAATTCCTGGCTCCGCCTCTGATTCACGCAATGATATGGCATATTTATTTGAGGATGTATACTAAATAGAGAATTTAAAAGGAAGATAGAGAATGACATGTCATTGTATGGATATGTTTTTTATATTTTTTTTGTAATTCTAGCATTTCACTTCTTATAAACATCAAGCAGATAAACCTTATTTTCCGATCCTAATCTATAAAAGTAAAGAATGGTTCGTTTGTAGAAATTATAAACAAATGATGTACATGTTAAAATCTGTAAGTCATTAAAATGAGGCCGCATCTGCTACACGCTTTGTAACAAGCTAATGGAAGACGTAGCGTCAGTAAGATGAGGTCGCATTTACTAAAATCTTTGTTACTAACGAACCAAAGTCGTAGCATCACTAAAACGTGGCCACATTTACTCAACGCTTTGCAACTAATAAATACAGATTCATAAAGTTAGTAAGACGGGGTCACATTTAGTCAACGCTTGGTAACAAACCAATCAAGAGATGGAGCGCCATTCAAATTTTAGATCGTCTATAGATTTTGGTAAAGGTCTAGTTAGGATCTAAACATGTCCTTATGTCTCGTGGTCTTTTCTCATGTGTCCAAAATTTCCTCTATCCTGGTTAATTTACCATAAGGTAGCATATAACTAGATCATCCTTGATCACTTTTGGACATAAAGAATGGAACAATATTATTGAAACAAGAACACTTAATTATGAAAATTAGTTTAAAAAATTGATTACATACTATCTGAATTAGTTTAATTTCAACTCATATCTTCCATAAGATCGATCTGGATCATTAAATGAAAATCTTAAAAAAAACCTATTTTTTACTATTTACGAGTAAGGCAGAACACGTGTTACGCACAAACTTGCTCTCTATGTGTTTTCTAACTTGTTTTTTATTTTCTAACTTTTGTTTTAAATTGATATGGTCATTTAATTGTTTTTTCTAAGTGTTTTCTAACATTAACATGAGTCAATATTTACTCGACACTTAGGTATATATTGCTGTATTATTGTATCAAAGACTCTCGTGCTTGAGAAATTTCATCGTCATCACATTCTTTATTTAACATTTTTTATTTAGCAAAAAAGAAACGATGATTCTCTTTAACCGTATTATCAATACACAAGGAAAAGTCGAGAAAATATATAATAGGAAATGAAAAAGAGAAACCAAATAAAAAAAATCTAAAATAACAAAGTAAAAAAATAGAAAGGAAAATAAAGAAAAGTTAAAAGTCTTTAAGAGGTAGTAAGACATCTTCTCCACATCTTGTTCAGAAGAAGTTTAAGCTTCTGTCCGCATCTGAACGAGAAAAAAAAGTGTACTTAAATAACCCAAATGTCTGACCACATTTTAATGAGTCATATTTAAAAGCTATTAAGATGTATTTCTAAAAAAAACAAATACCACCAAAGTGATACTATTGTTCGCAGCTACGACTAACACACCTATTCCTTGCAACTACTTCTAATTTTTTAAAACATTACCCTCGCCATTCCTATAAATAGGGTTTCCCTTTCACAACTTAAACACACAAACATGGCTGAAGACGATGACCCTGATCCACCCATAATATTTATTTTAACAACATGATCATAGTTCATAGTATTTCAATCACAGGAGTATGCTTTTGAGTTACTAAATACTCTCAAAATGATATTTCAATATAATCTAATGCATTGTTGTTTTTGTTCTAACGATTATTTGTTTAATTTTTTTAGAAATGTTTCTCGAAAAGGGTTTGAGTTGTGATCGCATGCTGGGTTGTGGCAAGGACAGAAAGATGCCTTTGCCATTGCAATTGATATCGCATATGATGACAAACATACTCCATCCTTTAGTCCGCAAGCCGACATGAAGAGGACAAAACCATGAAAAAATTAGTCTATGTGGCGGTGGGTTCAAACCCCGTGAATTAGTCGGTAAAAAAATGAAGAAATTAGCATAATTATCACATATGATGACTAGAGACATTAAAGGCTTCACAAGTCAAAGTACCCAACGGAGAAGACAATATTGTTAAGAAAATTCAACTTTTGTTTTTAGGAAAAACATAACCAAAGAATGCTTTTGTATAGTAGTTCCTATGTGGTTATTATTTTGTATGCATAATTCATATTTGTGGACCCTTGTAATTTGATGATTATTGTCTTAGTAATTTTTTTTTGTTCAAGAAATATATTCTTAAAGATCGTTTATTAACAAATACTTTAGATCATAGCAACATGAATGTATAAAAATGAATCAATCTATATGAATAATAATGGTCCATTTGTAGTTATTTTAAGATCCGTTGTAACTAATCAGGAGATGTAGCGTCATTAAGATGAGTCCGCATTTACTCAATGCTATGTGTCTAACAAATCACAGATGTAGTCTTATTAAGATGGGTTCACGTTTACTCAATGTTATGCGACTAATCAATCAGGAGATGTAGCGTCATTAAGATGATGCCGCACTTACTTTTTCGCCTCAACATCAAAATGTATCTTAGTAACCATTAGGGCAAGCCAAAGGTTATTAGTCAATCAAGCAAACTAAACATAGCCGTATCTTTGTGCTTGGAAAAGTGAGGTTTTCTCCTAGTTGTTTCGGAAAGGCCATATCAATTAAATTTTCTTTATTGTTAAAGAATCTTCCTACTACTAAATTTATGCAAAATTGATTTTTTAAAATCTTGATAGTTTACGAAACTGTTAGAATGCTTTTAAAAGAAACTAGGCGAGTACCCGTGCATAGCAACAGAATTTTCTAGCGACAGATAACTATGGTTGTGATAAAACGTGAAACGTTTATACATAAAACGTGAACAATCAAAATGTAATTGCAAAAGATTGTTCCTCTCCTAAGAAGTCATTGTTATGGGATATAGTTGTTTCTTTATCGTTTTTGTGGATTTTATCTAGGAATCTCAATCTTAAGTTTAGTTGGGTAGGTTGGTTGCAAAATTCTATTGCTACTATATCTTCCTTGTAATTGTGTCTAGTTTTTGCTAGTTTTATATAAAGCCACCATTCAAAAAAAAAAATTGCAAAAGATTGTTACATGCAATAATTCAACTCAAAGAAAAAAAATCTTAAAATGTATAAAAAAACATATAAAAACATTTAAAACATAAAAACATTTCATAGCTTGGTTTCCCCTCATCTTGAATGTATTATTTTTTGTTAAAAGATTTGAACTATTACTTTTTGTAATCTACGTAATATTGATGCATGCAATTGTTTTTGCAATTTTCCATGCATACTTTGAATGAAATTGTAACTGGTAACTACAAATGTGGGCTCACATTACGCATATCACATATAAATGTAGAATATACACGTAGAATGTAAAATGTAGTCCCGTTCATATAATTTGGACACGTGAGTACTCTCAATTATTACCTTCAATGTTTATTCAATTCACAGGACTTTCCCATGTGGATACTCTATTAGAGTCTGTTTGGTCTCAATAGGTTTAAGAAAATTAGGGGTTAATAAGAAGGAAATGATATTTCTTATAAAGATACTTGTAATGGATATTATGGATATTCATTTGAGAATTAAGAATTTAGTTCAAATCTATTTATGAGATTACCTTATACATTTTGTTCATGAACAAATGCTACTCGGTTGTTTGAATCATAAAAATATTGAAAACACATTTCAAAAAGGTTCACGGTTGCATAATTGGGCGTCTAGAATATCTAAAATAGAAAGAAGCTTATGTTGATCCATGTATGTATTAATATATGTGTTGATTTATTCATCCATGCTTTGATCTATACGCCACCAATGGTTTCTTGCACATTGTCCAAAATGCTGAAAAATCTGCAAAACCAAGAAAGAAATGTCATTTTCTCTAGAAATACTGTCGAAACTATATAAAATATTACTTTTGATCACTAAACATTTTGGACATTCAAGACCTAACATGGCATTACATGCTTTCATTTTTTCGGATTTTTTTACATTTTGGCTTTAGAGGTCAAATAAGTCATCTGTTAGGTTTCAACTGATCATGATTTGAAATTAAGTCTAAATATCGTATATTGCTTGAATACAAAGAACTTATTGGTAGATGCAACTAACTTGGCAGTCACATGTTAAATGAAGATTCTTTTCAGGGAAATAAAATTGCTTTAACAAGTTTTGATTTTTCAAAATCATATTAACTATCTGTCCTTAACTTTATTCTTGAATCTGATCCTGATTTTCAGGTCACAATATTTTTCTTAAACGCATAAAGGCCATTCAAAATATTAACAATACTATCACAGAAGGAAAAAAAGAGACTAAACACGGTGAGAAAATTACTCGCATCATTGATCTGAGATTCGTAGTAAACAAGAATGAAGAATGATAAATGTCATAACAAACACGAAGCAAAGCATTTCTAACCTCAATATCATCATCAACATTTTTTTTCATTTTTCATTTCCATTTCTTTCTTCGACTTGATCTTTTAACTAACTAATTAGTAATTGTGGTTTGATTTTTCATTTGCATCTCTTTATATAGGCAATGAAATAAAATACTTCAAATCATTTCTATATGTATAAGTTGAAAGATCAATCAATGGAATTCAAATCAATGGAATACATCCATGTAGTAGAGTGAATGGTATTTAGTGTGTTCCTAAATTATATTAAGTGAACCATGCTATTTGTTGTGTTCCTAAATTTAAAGATTAAATAATTCATAGTTGCCTAAAATAATTATATGTTGTTAAGATATAGGAAATGGAAAACATTTGCATTGTCCAGCATATTTTTATTTTAAACGAGGAAAACCTTTGCCATACATAGATTAAGTAAAGTAAATTGTGTCCAAAATGAGGAAAACCTTTGACATACATAGAAATTACGTATATAGACACTACATTTTATTTTTAGACTTTGCACTTTCCTAATTAATATGTTTCAGCACTATGTATTCAATATTTTCAACATTTCCTTTTTTACGTGTGGTGTTTTAAGTGTATGTATTAAGTAGGTGTTCACATTTTCTTACACTTGACTATTTTTCGACATTTAACATTTCACTTGGCCATTTTCTCTTTATATGTAGTTAAGATAGAAATAATTGGTCTAAAAGCAAAGGAAATTGAATTTAAAATCTCTCTACTAATGTGACTTATTTTATGATAGTTGGAAAAAGTTAAAAAAAACAATTGAATATTTATCGCAACTAACTCTTAAGAAAAATTATGTGAGAGAAGTTATGTATTTATATTTAATTTGTTATTAAATTGCATGAGAAAGAAAAAATAGTTCGTAATCCTTGATTAGCTACTAGGTAAAAGGAGAATAATATTATGAGTAATAAAACTTTTCACATTAGTTAAGAATTCTTTTCTAATGAAACAAAAAGATAAGGAAGAGGAAAATACGTCAAGAATGAAAAAAATATCACAGTAATCGTAACAATATCATAGTTAAAAAAAACATTCAAAATAATATCATAGTACTGATTTATTTTTATCATTTTTTATCATAACCTTTTCTTTTATGATATGGTAATCTATCTATATCTATTTATATTTATATTTATATATATAATAAACAAAGGTTTTTTTGAAAATTTTGAAAGCTCATTAAAGCCATGTTGGCATCTTTACAACGTCATTTAAGCCACGTCACAAAATCCACATGTAAAACCCACTTCAGCTGAGCTTAAGTCAACAACTAATACAGTGTGCTTACTTTGGAAGGTGCGTTAATTCTCCCGTAAATCAAGCGTTTCATTCACAGAAGCTGTATCATGGGTTCAAAATTCAAAGGATTACTCATCTTCATTGCTATCATCATTCTCTTCCTTCTTTTTGTTTAAATTCACAATTAATGTTTCGATCTTCTTTTTTATTAATACCTTTCAATTTTGACAGGTTGATTTGAAGGTGTCAAGATAAACCCAATTGAAGAATGAATTTCAAGATGTCTCTTTGTTCAAACTCGGGTTTGGTATGGTTCATTTGAGTAGCATCTATATCTTTTGTCGCTTAATTGTATTCTTAATAAACAATTTCTTTATTCTTTGAAGTTTGAAGGTCTAGATTCATAAATTTATTTGAATTGAATTTTATATTATTTTGATTTTTTGGATTCTAATTTAAGGATATATAGTAAATCAAGTAATTTAAGAGGTGAACGAAAAGTGTTCACTGAAATGTCTTAGCAGAAGTTTTTTATGATTATGACCCCTTAAAAACCCTTTGTTAGAATTGTGGTTTTCTAGAATATTATAATTGTTTTCTATAGTGTAGTTACATACTTGCATGTAAAACACATAATCATCAATTACCTTTCTTCAATAAAAGTCTAAGCAAATATGAGCCCTTATGAGAGGGGAACTTTCAATCATACTTAAAAGCAGTTAGCACTTTGTTGACCTATAGTGTTTTTGTATATACATATTTTTTTCTCAGTGTGATAGTTTCATGTCTTTGAGTTTACACTTTTGCTTTTCACATAGCTTCAAGCTAAATGCAAATTTATTTTTTAGAAGATGACCTGTTAGTTAGAGGTGAGGTTGGTTAGTTAAGATTTGATCAGCTATGGATATGATATTATATTAGTTTAGTAAATGAAATGAGTTTCGTTTATGACTTTGGATTGTGTGCCTAACTATATTTTCTGATCACATTGTTTCTTGTAGGATGTTGATCCTCAAGCGGAGGTATAAAGTTAATCTATAGATTATTTTTTTAATTATGCCAATTCTGGCCCTCTTACTATTTAATGGTCGAATGGGTCAACTTGGATTGTGTTTTATTTCTAATGGGTTAAAAAGACATAATAATGTTCAGTTTGAGCATGTTGAGAAATGTCAAGATGCGTTTAAGGTATTATAAGTTATGAATATCATACCATTTAAATATGCTTACAAGCTAATGGAATACACCGTGGTTGACTTTTCCCCGATTCATTTGATCCGTTTGCTTTATACTAAGTTTTTAATTTTAGTTGACAAGATCCACTTGGGCGGATTTAATCTGCAAACCCAAATACCAACTAATCGTACTTTATTTTGAATGTGCAGGAACTATGTTGAATTTCATAAGTTGAACTACATTGTTAGACTAACAAAGACTAAAGCAATATTTGTTTTATCTGAAGATGATGCTGATGTAAATTCTTAAGGAGGAGAAACAAGATAATAATAGTAGTGAATGTGAGACTTTGACATGCATTGTATTATTTGTAGCCTTTTTGGTCAGTTTACTATCATTTTATTTAGCCTAAGTGAGTTAGAGAACCACATCAACCCAAGACATTTGTTGTGGTTCAAACTAGAACATTTTATTAGGATATGTTGGTAGGTTTTGTTCACATAGCTTCATTGCTTTGATTTAATTCTTAAGATCATGATCCGCTGCCGATCCTTAAATTTTCAATTCCCCTTCCCGCTCTTTAGTTGTGTTTGCTTTCTATATAGTTTTTTTTAAACCACAAATTTTACGGTTCTATTGTATGTCTTATTATAATAGTATGTCTTCTCAAGATTTAATCTAAAAGACATTATATTTATAACCTGTTTGATCTTTTTACCGTCTAACGCAAACTTTGGTTTCATGTTATTGTGTTTCTTCATTTGTAAGGTCGAGTTTTTGTTCGATGTTGTTCAATCATTTTCACAAAATATAACATTCTGTAATGATATACAAGTTTATTTATTTGTGATGTTAAATATACTTTTTTGTTCATGTGTCATTTATTGTTTTAAAAGTCAAGCAACATTTTCTACTTTGATTATTTGAATTATTAGTTCAAACTTTTATAAGCCACCCGTGATTTATCACAGGTTCATAAGCTAGTTTGTTATATTGAGACGTTATCATGTGAGTTTCTTTTTAGGGGCAATTGCATATATACCTACTAAAACTTGTATATTTGCATATATATACAAAAAACATGCTTAAGTTGTATTGTACATCATACATTAAAAACTTATATTATGGAGAAATATGCAAATTTTTGAGTTTTAATGGGCATATATGCAATTCCCCCTACTTTTTAAGTGAGATTGGGTAAATGATATAATTTTGAGCACCGTAAGTAGTAATATGACTCTTGTATAAAAACATTTACCATCGGCTCATTGCATCCACTTCTAATATTTACAAAACACTACCCTCACCTTACCTATAAATAGAGGCTTTTAGTTCACAACTTTAACCCACAACATGGCTAAAGATGATGAGTCAGATCCACCCACAATAGTTAAAATTCTTTACAATAACACGATCATTGTTCATACTATTATAATGTCTCTAGGTACTAAATACTCTTAGAATGACTTTTTAATCAAAAATCAATGCTTTATTATTATTTTTGTTGTTGTTGTTGTTGTTTTTGTTCTAACAAGTCTTGTTTAATTTCTATTCATAGTGTTTCTGAAAAAGTTTTCTAGTAGTGATTGCATGACAAAAAGATGGCTTTGCCTTTGTAATTGGTATCACATATGATCACAAATACACTCCATCCTTTAGTCAGCAAGCAACACCGTGGACAAGATAAACTCGTTAAGAAATTTTCTTGGAATAGCATAGTTACACATATGATGACCAGTGGCATCAAAGGCTTCACAAGTCGAAGTCGATCCCAGTAGAGAGGACGACACTGTTAAGAAAATTCAACTTTGTTTCTTGGAATAGCATAACCGAAAAAGCTTTTTGCAATTTATTTAAGATTATTATTTTGTATACATAAACGTTTTTGTGGACTCTTGTAATTTGATGATTATTATTTCACTAATTGACTTTTGGTATCTTTTAAATCATAGATTTATTCAAACTGGGGATTAACAAAGATCAACAAGAGCTAATACCATCTGCTCACCATTGAAAATCATATGTATTGTTGTTATACCACTCACTTTTATTAACTGCTTATAATCATGAAGTAAATGGACCTTATGTCACGACCTTAATCTATATGAATAAAAACGGTTTATTTGTAACTATTTTAAAGATCCGTTGTAACCAAATAACACGTTAAAGGATTTGTGATTAACTAATCAGAAAATGTATCGTCATTAAAATGAGTCCACATTTCCGCAATGTTATGTAACTAAAAAATCAAGAGACGTAACGTCATTAAGATACGGGCACATTTACTCAAAGGTATGCGACTAACCCATCAGAGAGTCATTAGCATAATGCCGCACTTACTTTTTCACCTCGAAGTTGCATATCAAAAGCTCAAAAGCATTTCGGTCATCATTAGAGTAAGCAAAAGCTTATTAGAGTAAGCAAAAGCTTATTAGTTAAGCAACTAATTGAACATACTAGATAGTGAAATTTTACATCCTTGATTTCTTTGGATATCACAACAGAAATAACTTTGCCAAAACGGCAAAACCTAAGTTCTAACGAAAAGTTGGGAAAATAAGCTTACTGCTTATTTAAATGCTAGAGTACGACTCATTTCAACCTTATTTTGAAGCAAAGATTAGATAAGTTTTATGATTAACCAATGAGAAATTAAAGATTAAAAAAAGAAAAAAAAAATAACAACATCATTAATAGTAAACTTATTTTTAATTTAATGCTTATCAAGATGAAATACGTATTACTACCTCCGTCCCAAATTTATAGTCCCCGTTTGACTTTTTTGGTCTTTCTTTTTCAACTTTGACCTTAAATATTTTTATTTATGTTATACAATAATTGATAAAAATTATACCAATGAAAATACATTTAAAAACCCAATCAATTCATATATATTGCATCAAGCATTATATAACACAAACAAAAATACTCACGGTCAAAGTTGTAATAGAAAGACCGAAAAAGTCAAAAGGGGACTATAATTTTGGGACGGAGGGATTAAATATCAACATTAATGCAATTAATGAACGAGGTTTAAAGAAATAAAAATATAGAAACACAAGAATTTAAAGAATAGTATTCACGCAATGATATGACATATTTATTTGAGGATGTATTCTAAATAGAAAATTTAAAAGAAACATAGAGAATGACATGTCATCGTGTGTATATATATATATATATATATATATATATATATATATATATATATATATATATAGCATTTCACTTCTTATAAACATCAAGCAAATAAACCTTATTTTCGATCCTAATCTACAAAAGTAAATAATGGTTCGTTTGTAGAAATTATAAACGAATGAATTACATTTTAAAATCTGTAAGTCATTAAAATGAGGCCACGTCTGCTACACGCTTTGTAACAAGCTACTGGAAGATGTAACGTCAGTAAGATGAGGTCGCATTGAATAAAATCTTTTTTATTAACGAACTAAAGTGGTAGCATCACTAAAACGTCGCCACATTTACTCAACGCTTTGTAACTAATATATACGGATTCATAAAGTTAGTAAGACGAGGTCACATTTAGTCAACGATTGGTAACAAACGAATCAATAGATGGAGCGCCATTAAAATTTTAGATCGTCTATAGATTTTGGTAAAGTTCTAGTTAGGATTTAAACATGTCCTTGTGCCGTCGTGAGGGATGTATAGTTGTTAAAGGTTGCTGTATCTAGCTTAGGATAAACTTTTTACGTTTTCTAATTTTCATTCGTGGTCTTTTCTCAAGTGTCTTGAATTTCCTATATCCTGGTTAATTTACCACAAGATTGCATTTAACTAGATCATCCTTGATCACTTTTTGGACATAAAGAATGGAACAATATTATTGAAACAAGAACACTTAATTATGAAAACTATTTTAAACCATTGATTACATACTATCTAAATTAGTTTAATTTCAACTGATATCTTCTATAGTATCGATCTGGATCATTAAATGAAAATCTTAAAAAACATATTTTTACTATTTACGAGTAAGGCAGAACCCGTGCTACGCACAAACTTGCTCTCTAATTGTTTTCTAACTTGTTTTTTATTTTCTAACTTTTGTTTTAAATTGATATGGTCATTTAATTGTTTTTTCCAAGTGTTTTCTAACATTAACATGAGTCAATATTTACTCCTCACTTAGGTTTATATTAATGTATTATTGCATCAAAGACTCTTGTGCTTGAGAAATTTCTTCGTCATCATATTCTTTATTTAACATTTTTTATTTAGCAAAAAAGAAATGGCGATTCTCTTTAAACGTATTATCAATATAAAAGGAAAGATCCTGAAAATATATAATAGGAAATGAAAAAGAGAAACAAAAGAAAAAAATCTAAAATAACAAAGTATAAAAATAGAAAGGAAAAGAAAGAAAATAGGGAGTTAAAATTCTTTAAGATGTTGTAAGACATCATCTCCACATCTTGTTCGCTAGGGGGTTTCAGCTTCTGACCGCGTCTAAACGAGAAAAAGAAATGTATTTAATAACCCAAAGATCTGACCACATCTTAATGAGTCATATTAAAAGGCTATTAGGTTGTATTTCTCAAAAAACAAACACCACCCAAGTGATAGTGTGATACTATTGTTTTGCAGCTACGACTAACACACGTGTTCCTTGCAACTACTTCTAATCTTTTAAAACATTACCCTCACCATTCCTATAAATAGAGGTTTCCCTTTCACAACTTAAAGACACAAACATGGCTGAAGACGATGACCCTGATCCACCCATAATATCTTTTTTAACAACATGATCATAGTTCATAGTATTTCAGTCACAGGAGTATGCTTTTGAGTTACTAAATACTCTCAAAATGATATTTCAATATAATCTAATGCATTGTTGTTTTTGTTCTAACGATTATTTGTTTAATTTTTTTAGAAATGTTTCCCGAAAAGGGTTTGAGTTGTGATCGTATGTTGGGTTGTGGCAAGGTCAGAAAGATGGCTTTGCCATTGCAATTGATATCACATATGATGACAAGCATACTTCATCCTTTAGTCTACAAGCCGACGTGAAGAGGACAAAACCATGAAAAAATTAGTCTGTGTGGCGGTGGGTTCAAACCCCGTAGATAAGTAGGTAAAAAAAAATAAAAATAAAAAAAAAAAATAAAAAAAAATAATTGAAGAAATTAGCATAATTATCACATATGATGACTAGCGACATTAAAGGCTTCACAAGTCAAAGTACCCTACGGAGAAGACAATATTGCTAAGGGGGGAGGGAGTGGAACCCAAATACCCAACACTATCCAAATTGTCACATCACCTCAATCCAATAAAAACCCTTCAACTCAAAACTACCCAATTCTACCAAAAAACTACCTAAATTGGAGGGAGTGGTACCCAAACTACCAAAATTCTTTTTTTTTCTTCATATATTTTTAATACATAAAATCACATACAATATTAAAATAAAAACATAACATTTCATTAAAAATAAAAAATGCATTCAACAATGACTTAATAAAAAATTACATAATACTTAAAAAAAAAGAAACATTACATAATACTTAAAAAAAAAAAAAAACTAGATTAAAAGAAAAAAATCCACTAATCATCGAGATACGACAAGTATTGACGTGCTACGTGCTCCGTGAGATCATATCGAAGACGGTCATGGAGAAATTCATCTAGTAACTCCGCTACCACACTGTCGTCGAACACTGGTGTCACACCCCGCCGGAGGCGGAAACGCGAGGTGTAACATAATCAATATACATCGCAAAGAGATATAGTACAATACCATAATTTAAATTTAAAGAAATATTGTAACATTACAACAAGGTTCTAACCGACCTTGGCAATTGAAACATAAAGTTTGACTTCCAAAAGATAACATTTTACTACATGACGACCAGATAACTTGTGACGACTCCTTTATTTAAAATCTTCATAATATAAGCTAAACAACGATCACCTGAAATGCATGAGAAAACGGGTCAACTATGAAAATAGTTGGTGAGTACACAGGTTTTATATAAAATAAAATATCGTTTTGATAGTCTGTTTGGTAAATGTCCTGTCAACTCACTATGTTACAAATCCCGCCCATACAAGACTTGTAACATATGAATTCACATACACTTCCATATTTTAAGTCCAGTAAACAATGCACAATAACGCCTCAGTATATAATAAAGTATGCGGCAAAGCCCCTAAAATAAATAATATGCGTTCGTAGACGGGGAACGAGAGGTTGGCCGACCTCTAATAGCGCTACTCATACTATCTACTGCCCCACACAAGGAGGCCGTACGAACGGTACGTATAATTGGAGTGCGAACGGCAAACCAATAGGGGACTAACAATGCAAATGTACGTAACAAAGTACATCATAACAACTATTATATACTATCAATTAAGACTGCTCCGAACATGGGAGACTCGGCAGTGCTCCGAACGGGGAGACTTTAGGTCAAGGACATACGATCCATCAGGTTCAAACAAGTCATAAATTTATAAGATAGTCTAAGGGTTTAAAATATATCAAATAGTTCAAAGAAAACAATTTAATTTTATAATCATGCATTTCACCCCAAATAAGTAAAACAGTAAAAAGGGGGCTGTGAATACTCACAAGCATAAAAGGTTCAATAAGTTCATAAAACATAATTTAATTTAATTCAAGTATAATTCATGCATTCCACCCCAAAACAATTAAAGCATTTAAAAAAAAGGGGTCCGTGAATACTCACCTTGGCAATTAGCAGTCTAAAGCAGCAGTCAAATAGAATTATTGGATGGCACCGACACGCGACCTAGATTTGTATGGCAAATTAAGTCTTTATTCATGATTATGACTCGACAAGATTTAATAAAAGTTTTGTTGTTGCTTGTGTGGCAATGATTAATGTTTAATATAATTTTTGTAGCTTTTGACTCTTGGAAGTGCATAAGTTCAAAATAAGAAAATATCAATGACGCAAGAACCTTCGGTTCGATGGCAACCGAAAGACGACGTACGAAAAATAATTACATATAAGATTAAACGTTAATTAATTATTATCAAAAGTTATTAAAAGCATATGCATTTATATACGATCGATACTAGTTGATGATAAAAGTATATTAAAATCGTACTTTAAGAGATGGTTTTAATAAAAGAGTTTATATTTAAAATATTTTTACTAGTTATAAATGTAAGTTCTTTTGGAAAATTTGGGCATGACCCGGATGTAAAATCTTATTTGTTTGATGACTAACGTCGAAAGTTTTTATGATAACAGTTTTTATCAAGTTTCATTATCCGAGTTAATATTTGAATTCAAATGTATACAAGTTTTATTTTTAAGAGACAAGCCATATGCATATATGACGAGTTTTGTACATTTGCATACGTCGTGAAAATACGTTGCGATCATATATGTTGGATAAGTCGGGAAGCATGACGTGGGATGGTGCTTTGACACGCAATTTCAGTTTATTAAGTGTTACCCTTTTACTTTGACATATTAGATTTATAAAAGATTTTAAACCTATGACATACATTAGTTCACCAGTACCAAACGTTATCACATTTGGGCTTTAGCCTTTTAACAAAACCTAACTTTTTAAACACCTCATTAACATAGAAAGTGACTGGATAACTAGTTATTCTTTGCAATCATTTTAAAGAGAAAAACAGTTGTCGATTTTGGTTCACTTGCATATACATTAATGATCTATGCACCTAATAAACATACCAATTGTGCGTCAGTTTATGCATTCAATTGACCATATGATAAAATAAATAGTTAAGGTTCATGTTATCTTGGATTCCATTTAGACCAAATTAAGCTTATCATTTGTATCAATGTGGGAAAGAGCATGCGTATATATATAAAGAAATATTGGTCTATTGGGTTTGAGTTTTATATTGACCTGGTGATTTTTTTTTTTGTCCAAATAAACAAATGTATATAGATGCTCCATAAGAAAAAGAGACTTGCATTTTTGTTTAATAAATTTTTAGATTATTGGTTTATATCTTAACAAAGGAAAAAAAAAGGACATTAGTTTAACTGGGGATACAATTTACCACTGTGGTCGAGCCACAGTGGGTTTCGACTCAGAAAATGAAACCAAACTCAATATCGATTCCGGTTTTATCATTAGTTATCAATAGATCATTTATCTTGCCACACAAACTTTAACAATTATTACAATTTTGCTCTCATAAATATATATATATCGATCGGTAAAAATATTTAACAATCAAAACAAGATTACTACTTATGATATCATTCATATCATAACCTTTTTAACAAAAATTTAAACTAACATCAATTTTCATTAAATTCATTAATCCGAAAAATATATATATATAATTTCGAAATTAATAAAATGTGCTTACAATGAAATGAAATGAGGAAGAAACAAGAATATGTTCTTACACTATTTTTATGAACACCGAACACAAAAACTTCGATTGGAGGTGACCCGAAACGATTTGGTACAATTAAACACTTGCAAAACCTTCCTTATACTTCTCTTAATCAAACCCCTCAATCAATTTCAAAAAGCCCTTTGATTTACCAAACCCTAATTTTTGTGAAAGTGAAAATGAGAAACTGAGTTTGGAGCTTTTGAAATTCGACTAGAAATATAGGAGTATGTTGAGGAGGAGGTTGGTTATCTTTCTTCTCTTGGTCTTGGTTTGAAGCCAAATTCGGTTAGCTTCCAAAAACAAAGAATATCTTGGACTTTTGGCTCTAGGTAGATAGATGTGAAGATATGAATCTCTTGTGTGATTTCATCTTGATTCTCATTGATTTCGTACGAGTAGCAACCGGCGTATCAAAGGAGAGATTTGGAAAGCAAATCTTTCATGGATTTGGTATGAAAGAGGAGGATATGATGGATGAATATGTTGGGTTATCCCCTTATAGGGAGATTCGACCTAGGAGGGTTGCGGCCGGTAGAGAGAGGTTGAAGATGAGATCTTGGATATCTTTTGGTGTTTCCTGGTCTTGCATTTGTTTGTCGTGTGTGGGAAGAGAAAGACAAGTGATGTATTTTTGTTATTATTATTATCTAGTGTATTATATGTACCCCGTATTGTATAATTTGTTCCGTACAGGATAACGTTAAATTATGTAGAATATTATTCGGGTATCCGTGTTTTATAAATTTTATATTTCCGGAGACGTTTTGACGAGTAGATTAATATGGTATTATTATTATCTTGACATTTGAAAGTAAATTTTACGTCAATTTTGTTATGGTGTCGGTACGCGTGTGGTGCCAAGACTTGGGAAAACACTAGATAACTACTCGTTTAAGGGTTATAATGGTCAGAAAATAAATAACTCGCGTATTCTGATATAAATAATAGCCGAAAAATTGACGGATTGTCACATCTGCCAGCCTTTAAAAGAATCTCGTCCTCGAGATTCAAATCGTCTACACTACAGGCGTACATTTTAATGGTTCAAACTTTCTCATTCTCGAGCCTTGCCTTCAAAAGACTCTTAGTTGGTGAATTTTCACAACTTGTCGACCTGACCGGTCTTTTGTTTAAGTTGTGTAGGTTGAGTAACAACTTGATTCCAACTTGGTTTTCTAACTCATCAAACAAGAACTGTCACTAGATCAAGCTAGGAAACAAGTTGTCAAAGAGAGATGGCTTCTCATATATGTAAGAGACCTTTTGAAAGTTTGGCTTGAGTTTGAAATCGTCTAAACCAAATCAAATCAACTAATAGTGGGGTGCTCAGATTAGTGAGAAGGCAACAATTAAACTAAGGCTCATGATGCAAGGTTCTACACTAATCAATGCCATGAACTAGAATTAGAAGGTACTGAAATAGAGTGGGTGATCAAAAGAATGTACTTAGCCTAACGGGTCATAATATATAAAGCAAGAAGAAGGCATATATAAAATGTATATAAGGTATAATGGACATATAAGCATATTATGCATACTCACGCGACTAATGCAGTTCCAGGTGATCAGACTTTTTAAGACTCGACCAAACACAATCCGAGGCTACTAATCCCATCATCATATGATTCCTCCTGAATTATGCATAGGTGTACAGGCTATGCATAATTTAGGAGTAACGATGTAATGCTGGTGCTAGTCGACTCGTATTATGTTTCCGTGTTTTAAGAAAACTTTATTTTTGGGTTATAGTTGCGATTTTTATTTTATAAAAACCGGTATTTCACTATAACCTCGGCTCTGATACCAATCTGTCACACCCCGCCGGAGGCGGAAACGCGAGGTGTAACATAATCAATATACATCGCAAAGAGATATAGTACAATACCATAATTTAAATTTAAAGAAATATTGTAACATTACAACAAGGTTCTAGCCGACCTTGGCAATTGAAACATAAAGTTTGACTTCCAAAAGATAACATTTTACTACATGACGACCAGATAACTTGTGACGACTCCTTTATTTAAAATCTTCATAATAGAAGCTAAACAACGATCACCTGAAATGCATGAGAAAACGGGTCAACTATGAAAATAGTTGGTGAGTACACAGGTTTTAAAATAAAACAAAATATCGTTTTGATAGTCTGTTTGGTAAATGTCCTGTCAACTCACTATGTTACAAATCCCGCCCATACAAGACTTGTAACATATGAATTCACATACACTTCCATGTTTTAAGTCCAGTAAACAATGCACAATAGCCAGATATAATAAAGTATGCGGCAAAGCCCTAAAATAAATAATATCGCCGTGAGAAGGGGAACGAGAGGTTGGCCGACCTCTAATAGCTTACTCATACTATCTACTTGCCCACACAAGGAGGCGTAACGGTACGGTGTATAATTGGAGTGCGAACGGCAAACCAATAGGGGACTAACAATGCGAATGTACGAACAGTACATCATAACAACTATTATATACTATCAATTAAGACTGCTCTGAACATGGGAGACTCGGCAGTGCTCGAACGGGAGACTTTAGGTCAAGGACGTACGGTCCATCAGGTTCAAACAAGTCATAAATTTATAAGATAGTCTAAGGGTTTAAAATATATCAAATAGTTCAAAGAAAACAATTTAATTTTATAATCATGCATTTCACCCCAAATAAGTAAAACAAAAAAGTTTTGTGAATACTCACAAGCATAAAAGGTTCAATAAGTTCATAAAACATTATTTAATTTAATTCAAGTATAATTCATGCATTCCACCCCAAAACAATTAAAGCATTTTAAAAAAAAGGGGTCCGTGAATACTCACCTTGGCAATTAGCAGTCTAAAGCAGCAGTCAAATAGAATTATTGGATGGCACCGACACGCGACCTAGATTTGTATGGCAAATTAAGTCTTTATTCATGATTATGACTCGACAAGATTTAATAAAAGTTTTGTTGTTGCTTGTGTGGCAATGATTAATGTTTAATATAATTTTTGTAGCTTTTGACTCTTGGAAGTGCATAAGTTCAAAATAAGAAAATATCAATGACGCAAGAACCTTCGGTTCGATGGCAACCGAAAGACGACGTACGAAAAATAATTACATATAAGATTAAACGTTAATTAATTATTATCAAAAGTTATTAAAAGCATATGCATTTATATACGATCGATACTAGTTGATGATAAAAGTATATTAAAATCGTACTTTAAGAGATGGTTTTAATAAAAGAGTTTATATTTAAAATATTTTTACTAGTTATAAATGTAAGTTCTTTTGGAAAATTTGGGCATGACCCGGATGTAAAATCTTATTTGTTTGATGACTAACGTCGAAAGTTTTTATGATAACAGTTTTTATCAAGTTTCATTATCCGAGTTAATATTTGAATTCAAATGTATACAAGTTTTATTTTTAAGAGACAAGCCATATGCATATATGACGAGTTTTGTACATTTGCATACGTCGTGAAAATACGTTGCGATCATATATGTTGGATAAGTCGGGAAGCATGACGTGGGATGGTGCTTTGACACGCAATTTCAGTTTATTAAGTGTTACCCTTTTACTTTGACATATTAGATTTATAAAAGATTTTAAACCTATGACATACATTAGTTCACCAGTACCAAACGTTATCACATTTGGGCTTTAGCCTTTAACAAACCTAACTTTTAAACACCTCATTAACATAGAAAGTGACTGGATAACTAGTTATTCTTTGCAATCATTTTAAAGAGAAAAACAGTTGTCGATTTTGGTTCACTTGCATATACATTAATGATCTATGCACCTAATAAACATACCAATTGTGCGTCAGTTTATGCATTCAATTGACCATATGATAAAATAAATAGTTAAGGTTCATGTTATCTTGGATTCCATTTAGACCAAATTAAGCTTATCATTTGTATCAATGTGGGAAAGAGCATGCGTATATATATAAAGAAATATTGGTCTATTGGGTTTGAGTTTTATATTGACCTGGTGATTTTTTTTTTGTCCAAATAAACAAATGTATATAGATGCTCCATAAGAAAAAGAGACTTGCATTTTTGTTTAATAAATTTTTAGATTATTGGTTTATATCTTAACAAAGGAAAAAAAAAGGACATTAGTTTAACTGGGGATACAATTTACCACCGGTGTCGAGCCAGTGGGTTTCGATTTCAGAAAATGAAACCAAACTCAATATCGATTCCGGTTTTATCGTTAGTTATCAAAAGATCATTTATCTTGCCACACAAACTTTAACAATTATTACAATTTTGCTCTCATAAATATATATATATCGATCGGTAAAAATATTTAACAATCAAAACAAGATTACTACTTATGATATCATTCATATCATAACCTTTTTAACAAAAATTTAAACTAACATCAATTTTCGTTAAATTCATTAATTCGAAAATATATATATAAAATTTTGAAATTAATAAAATGTGGTTACAATGAAATGGATTAAAGAAGAATATGATCTTACACTATTTTTATGAACACCGGACACAAAAACTTCGATTGGAGGTGACCCGAAACGATTTGGTACAATTAAACACTTGCAAAACCTTCCTTATACTTCCCTTAATCAAACCCCTCAATCAATTTCAAAAAGCCCTTTGATTTACCCAACCCTAATTTTTGTGAAAGTGATGATGAGAAACTGAGTTTGGAGCTTTTGAAATTCGACTAGAAATATAGGAGTATGTTGAGGAGGAGGTTGGTTATCTTTCTTCTCTTGGTCTTGGTTTGAAGCCAAATTCGGTTAGCTTCCAAAAACAAAGAATATCTTGGACTTTTGGCTCTAGGTAGATAGATGTGAAGATATGAATCTCTTGTGTGATTTCATCTTGATTCTCATTGATTTCGTACGAGTAGCAACCGGCGTATCAAAGGAGAGATTTGGAAAGCAAATCTTTCATGGATTTGGTATGAAAGAGGAGGATATGATGGATGAATATGTTGGGTTATCCCCTTATAGGGAGATTCGACCTAGGAGGGTTGCAGGCTAGGGTAGAGAGAGGTTGAAGATGAGATCTTGGATATCTTTTGGTGTTTCCTGGTCTTGCATTTGTTTGTCGTGTGTGGGAAGAGAAAGACAAGTGATGTATTTTTGTTATTATTATTATCTAGTGTATTATATGTACCCCGTATTGTATAATTTGTTCCGTACAGGATAACGTTAAATTATGTAGAATATTATTCGGGTATCCGTGTTTTATAAATTTTATATTTCCGGAGACGTTTTGACGAGTAGATTAATATGGTATTATTATTATCTTGACATTTAAAAGTAAATTTTACGTCAATTTTGTTATGGTGTCGGTACGCGTGTGGTGCCAAGACTTGGGAAAACACTAGATAACTACTCGTTTAAGGGTTATAATGGTCAGAAAATAAATAACTCGCGTATTCTGATATAAATAATAGCCGGAAAATTGACGGATTGTCACAACTGGCTGGACCGGCTCATCCATTATATGAACCGGTGAGATTGCCCTCCCGTCGCCTTTTATAACCATATTGTGCAAAATAATACACGCATGAACGATATTGGCAATCTTCGCTTTGGTCATAGCTCGGAGAGGTCGATCGAGAATTTTCCATTTTCCTTTGAGAACACCAAAAGCTCGCTCGACATCCTTTCTCGCCCCCTCTTGTAACTTCTTAAATTTCTTTTCCTTTGGTTCAGCTAGAAACGGGTATGCTTTAACAAATGTGGACCAGTTAGGATAGAATCCATCGGTCAAATAGTAACCGCGTTTGTAAAAGCGTCCATTCACGTGGAATGAACTGTTCACCGCCGTTCCATTTCGCTCTGTAAGATACAAGTCAGACTGATTCAATATGTTGATATCGTTGTTTGACCCCGGGGGACCAAAAGAAGCATGCCAAATCCACATATCTTGTGACGCGGTGACTTCAAGCATAATAGTGGGAACACCATGGTCACCTCTCGTATATTCCCCTCTCAAACTTCTAGGATAATTTTTCCATTTGACGTGTGTACAGTCGATGCTACCAAGCATCCCAGGGATGTGATGTATCGCTTCATGGGCCTCGAAAATGCGTGCAACGTCGTGTTCTGTCGGCCTACGTAGGTACTCTCGACCGTACAACTGAATGATGACCTCACAAAAATAATCAAGACTTTCACGTGACGTTCTTGCAGACATGCATAAATATTCATCATACTCATCGGGGGGATTGCCGGTTGCGACTTGCCTAACGACCGATGTGATTTTTTGTTTCGCCGTGAAACTTTTTTTCAATCGCGCATCATAACCTTCTTGAAAATACGGGTATCTCACTTCAATGTCACCCACTATTTTCAAAAACATGCTTTCTCCATTCAATTTTTTGAAAGTAAACTTCGTTGCACTTTGGTGCTTCAACGAACCAATCATTCTCTAGAGTTTGAAGACCTATTTCCCGATGACGATCTATGCTACTACAGCTTCGAAAGCTAGAGCTTGCCGTGTCTTCAAGAAACTGAACCGCGTGAAGCATAACTTGCATCGAGCTACCCGTGGATAGATCGTCGGACGAAGCCGGAATAACGTATTCGAATTCGGAAGAATCAGAAGACATTTTGATGATAAAAATGTTGGGATTTTATGAGAAATTGAAAGATGAGTTGTGATGATTTTGTGAAAAATGGGTTGTGATTTTAAAATGTGAAGGTGAGGGTTTTTAAAAAGGTGTGAGAATTCTTTTTTTTTTTTAGTTTTGCTCCAACTAGCCGTTGGAATTTATTTTTAGCCGTTGGAATCACCTAAACCCTTGCACACTCATTCGGTTTCACAAGCCAATTTGCTACCCGATTTCCCTTAACTGATTGAGACGGGGCGATGTTACCGCGTAACCTGATCGGTGCCGAGCCCAAGACCGAAGCCACTCCCTCCTCTAGAAAATTCAACTTTTGTTTTTTGTAAAAACATAACCAAAGAATGCTTTTGTAGTTCCTATGTGGTTATTATTTTGTGTGCATAATTCATATTTGTGGACCCTTGTAATTTGATGATTATTGTCTTAGTAATTTTTTTGTTCAACAAATATATTCTTCAAGATCGTTTACTAACAAATACTTTAGATCATAGCAACATGAATGTATAGAAATGAATCAATCTATATGAATAATAATGGTCCATTTGTAGTTATTTTAAATCCGTTGTAATTAATCAGGAGATGTTGCATCACTAAGATGAGTCCGCATTTACTCAATGCTATGTGACTAACAAATCACGGATGTAGTCTCATTAAGATGGGTTCACGTTTACTCAACGTTATGCGACTAATCAATCAGGAGACGTAGCGTCATTAAGATGATGCCGCACTTACTTTTTCGCTTCAACGTGAAAGAGTATCTTAGTGACCAACTGACCATTAGGGCAAGCCAAAGCTTATTAGTCAATCAAGCTAACTAAAATAGCTGTATCTTTGTGCTTGGAAAAGTGAAGTTTTCTCCTAGTTGTTTCGGAAAGGCCATTTCAATTAAATTTTCTTTATTGTTAAAATATCTTTCTACTACTAAATTTATGCAAAACTGATCTTTAAAACTCTTGATAGTTAACGAAACTATTAGAATGCTTTTAAAAGAAATAGAAATAATTGGTCTAAATCCAATAAAAACTGAATTTTAAATCTCTTTACTACTAATATATTTTAGTGACTTATTTTATGATAGTTGGAAAAAAAATTATCGCTAAGAAAAATATATAGCACGTGAGAGAAATAATGTATTTGTATTTAATTTGTTATTACCAAAAAGCTTTGGCTAGTTGGTACCCACTTTCGAAAAATTCATAAGCCTACTGGAGAGATTTTGTGAATAAAAGGTAAAGGGTTCGAGTCTCGTCGTTTGCTCATTCCAGTTGGTGCCCTACTGGGCCAAAGGAGTTGCCGAAATATTCCTTGTGGTGTGTACAATGACTGGTGTCAAAAAAACACTCGGAATTAGAGTGTTCCCGTCTATTTATGCAAAACTGGTTTTTAAAAATCTTGATAGTTTACGAAACTGTTAGAATGCTTTTAATAGAAATACAAATAATTTGTCTAAAAGCAAAGAAAATTAGATTTAAAATTTCTCTACTAATGTGACTTATTTTATGATAGTTGGAAAGAGTTAAAAAAAACAATTGAACTTTTATCGCAACTAACTCATAGGAAAAATCATGTAAGAGAAATTATGTATTTGTATTTAATTTGTTATTAAATTGCATGAGAAAAAAATAGTTCGCAATCCTTTATTAGCTAGTAGGTAAAAGGAGAATAATATTATGAGTAATAAAACTTTTCACATTAATTAAGAATTCTTTTCTAATGAAACAAAAAGATAAGAAAGAGGAAAATGCGTCAACAGTGAAAAAAATATCACAGTAATCGTAACAATATCATAGTTCGAAAAAGAAAATTGAAATAATATCATAGTATTGATTTACTTTTATCATTTTTCATCGTAACCTTTTCTTTTATGATATGGTCATTTGTTATATTGAGACGTAATCTTGTGAGTTTCTTTTTAAGTTAGATTGGGTAAATGATGTTAAATAGTAATTAAACATAATTTTGAGCAACATAATATTTGCAAAACACTACCCTCACCTTACCTAAAAATAGAGGCTTCTAGTTCACAACTTTAACACACAACATAGCTAAAGATGATGAGCCAGATCCACCCACAATAGTTAAAATTCTTTTACAATAACATGATCATTGTTCATAGTATTATAATGTCTCTAGGTACTAAATACTCTTAGAATGACTTTTTAATCAAAAATCAATGCTTTGTTATTATTTTTGTTGTTGTTGTTGTTGTTGTTGTTGTTTTCGTTCTAACAAGTCTTGTTTAATTTCTATTCAGAGTGTTTCTGAAAAAGTTTTCTAGTAGTGATTGCATGACAAAAAGATGGCTTTGCCTTTGTAATTGGTATCGCATATGATCACAAATACACTCCATCCTTTAGTCAGCAAGCAACACCGTGGACAAGATAAACTCGTTAAGAAATTTTCTTGGAATAGCATAGTTACACATATGATGACTAGTGGCATCAAAGGCTTCACAAGTCGAAGTCGATCCCAGTGGAGAGAACGACACTGTTAAGAAAATTCAACTTATGTTTCTTGGAATAGCATAACTGAAAAAGCTTTTTGCAATTTATTTAAGATTATTATTTTGTATACATAAACGTTTTTGTGGACTCTTGTAATTTGATGATTATTATTTCACTAATTGACTTTTGGTATCTTTTAAAACATAGATTTATTCAAACTGGTGATTAACAAAGATCAACAAGAGCTAATACCATCTGCTCACCATTGAAAATCTTATGTATTGTTGTTATACCACTCACTTTTATTAACTGCTTATAGTCATGAAGTAAATGGACCTTATGTCACGACCTTAATCTATATGAATAAAAACGGTTTATTTGTAACTATTTTAAAGATCCGTTGTAACCAAATAACACGTTAAAGGATTTGTGATTAACTAATGAGAAAATGTATCATCATTAAAATGAGTCCACATTTACTCAATGTTATGTAACTAAAAAATCAAGAGACATAACGTCATTAATATACGGGCACATTTACTCAAAGGTATGTGACTAACCCATCAGAGTGTCATTAGCATAATGCCGCACTTACTTTTTCACCTCGAAGTTGCATATCAAAAGATCAAAAGCATTTCGGTCATCATTAGAGTAAGCGAAAGTTATTACTCAAGCAACTAATTGAACGTATTAGATGGTGAAATTGAACATCCTTGATTTTTTTGGAGATCGAAACAGAAATAACTTTGCCAAAACGGCGAAACCTAAGTTCTAACGAAAAGCTAGGAAAATAAGCTAATTGCTTATTTACATGCTAGAGTACGACTCATTCCAACCTTTATTTGAAGCAAAGATTAGATAAGTTTTATGATTAACCAATGATAAATTGAAAAAAAAAAAAAAAAAAAAAAAAAAAACCAAGATCATTATTAGTAAACTTATTTTTAGTTTAATGCTTATCAAGATGAAATTCATGTTAAATATCAACATTAATGCAATTAACGGACGAGGTTTAAAGAAAGAAATATATAGAAACACAAAAATTTAAAGAATAGTATTCAAGCAATGATATGACATATTTATTTGAGGATGTATACTAAATACAGAATTTAAAAGGAAGATAGAGAATGACATGTCATTGTATGGATATGTTTTTTGTATTTTTTTTTGTTGTAATTCCAGCATTTCACTTCTTATAAACATCAAGCAAATAAACTTTATTTTCCGATCCTAATCTATAAAAGTAAATAATGGTTCGTTTGTAGAAATTATAAACGAATGAATTACATGTTAAAATCTGTAAGTCATTAAATGTGGCCACATCTGCTACACGCTTTGTAACAACAAGCTAATGGAAGACGTAACGTCAGTAAGATGAGGTCGCATTTACTAAAATCTTTGTTACTAACGAACCAAAGTGGTAGCATCACTAAAACGTGGCCACATTTACTCAACGCTTTGTAACTAATAAATACGGATTCATAAAGTTAGTAAGACGAGGTCACATTTAGTCAACACTCTGTAACAAACGAATCAAGAGATGGAGCGTCATTAAAATTTTAGATCGTCTATAGATTTTGGTAAAGGTCTAGTTAGGATCTAAACATGTCCTTGTGTCGTCATGAGGGATGTATACCCGTTAAAGCTTGCTGTATCTAGCTTAGGATTAACTTTTTAAGTTTTCTAATTTTCATTCGTGGTCTTTTCTCAAGTGTCCTGAATTTCCTATATCCTCGTTAATTACCACAAGGTAACATATAATTAGATCATCCTTGATCACTTTTTGGACATAAAGAATGGATCAATATTATTGAAACAAGAACACTTAATTATGAAACATAGTTTAAACCATTGATAACATACCATCTGAATTAGTTTAACTTCAACTGATATCTTCCATAGTATCGATCTGTATCATTAAATGAAATTCTTGAAAAACATATTTACTATTTATGATGTTTGTTTTTTGTCTTTGTTTTTATGACCAGTACTTGGCAAAATGAGGTAGCGTAATGCTGATGATATTTTGGATTGTGATTCCATCATTATTAGATCTAAAATGCGTTTAATTAAGAGATTTAATCATTTTTCATTAAATTGAGTTATGCTAGTCATGCTCTAAAATATGTCCTTGTGTCGTCCTGAGGTGATGTATAATTGCGGGAGGTTGTTGTATCTAGCTTAGGGCTAACTTGGTTTTCGATTTCCGGGTATGATCTTTTCTTACGTGCACTAAATTTTCTAGCTTCTCGCTAATGTACATATCTTATGATCACTAGTGGCGTGCATGAATAATGATGATAACAAAGTAGCATATAATTAGATTATCGTTGATCAATTTTTAGATAAAAACTGAAACTATATCATTGAAATGGGAAGACTAACTAAAAGCTAGTAAAACAGAAGTTGTCACTACTTACTAACTATTCAACAGAAAAGTTAAAGAAATCACAAAACAACTATTAAAAAAATATTCATTCCGTCTTAAAATGATTGTCGTGGAAGCGATGTACACTTTTTATTAATAATATCATATTACAAAAAGTAAATAGTAGAAAATTAAATCAGACGAAGGGGTAGAAGTAGAAGAAAGACAATATGAGCGATAAATAAATAAAGTAGTAAAGTTAGGTGGCACGAGGCTCGTGTTTAACACGATTCCCTTAAAACAGATTCGCTGTCTGTTTCCCAGGGTACAATGTCCAAAGTTGTTGTACAGCCGGACCTGACAACTTGCCAGAAAGATCACGGAAGCTCTGCATGTTTTACGATCGAAGGAATGCAAAAAGTGAATAGGAGTTCTGTGTATTTTTCTGTATCAAAAACTGAATGAGCATAGGTTTATTTTATAAGCTAAACCTGTCTTGGTCACCAAGACAACATATCAGCAAAAAATAAACAGATTTGCAATTTTGTTAAAATATTAAACACGATTTTATAATCTTCCATTTATATAAATTGATTATGTACGACTTGTTCGCAAAGTTCAAATCAATTCCATAATTAAATGGATGTCGTGCGGACTCGCATGAGTTCAGAAGCTTCGAACCCATTTTGGACCAGAATCTGATTTTCTGCACCCTCCTGCGCGCGTAGGTGTTGGAGTAAAACCAACAAACCATTTTGAAGGTCAATATTAAGATTCCTATAGAAACACACTCCCACTTCTTTTCTGGGCGATGTGGGATGTTTTTATTTTCCAGATTTTGTGTTTCATGTGCATCACTTTGAGACACGATATCTCATTTATATTAACTCAATTTTGGACACTTTTTAGCTCGTTGCGAAGCTCTCGTCAAAGAGAACGCAAAGCTATCAAGCTATCAAGAAATATAAATATATATAACCTATACATATATTAAATAGTGTCCCAAAATTGTTAAAACTCATTTTGCAATAACACTTTTCCAACATTGTCTACATCGCTACTTTTTTATATACCGAAATAATTTCTTACCTATTAAAAAAGTAGTCATTAATTACTATTTTTCCTGTTTTCACCATAATTATTCTTATAATAAAGACAATTTTTCCAAACAATTCATTAGTTTGATAGTACAATAAAAATTTAATTTGCTAAAACTTGCATTCATTGCATATATATGGTAAATTGAACCTTTTATTTTTGTGGATAAATAAAGTGTCTCATCCAAACTTGACATCTATACCATCATTGCAATCTTTAGTCAAGTTACACAATTGCTTAGATTCATCAAGCAAATAATAAACCATATATTACAACCTTAAGCTTTACAAACAAGTAATGGTTCATTATTAGCTATTTAGATGTTTCTCTATGACTTAATAACACCTTGAAGCTTTGTAACTAATGAATCAGGAGACGTAACAACTTTAAGATTGATGAGGCCACATAATCTAAACGCTTTGTAAGTAATGAATCACCGGATTAAGCGTCGTTAAGGTGATGCCACATTTACAAATCATTTTGTAACTAACGAAGTAGGAGACGTAGCATTAGCATTATTGGTATGAGGCCACATTCGCTCAACGCTTTGTAACTAAAAATAAAGAGGAATTGAGTGAGGCCACATTTACCAAATTCTTTGTAACAAATGAATCAGGAGACGTAACGTCATTAAGATAAATCACATTTACTCATTTCTTTGTAACTAACGAATCAGGATAAGTAGCGTCTTTATGATGAGGCCACGTTTACTCAACGCTTCGTAACTTAAGATTCAGAATACTTAGCATAACTAAGATGATGCTAAATTTATCTTTTCACCTCAATGTTTTATATGAAAGAAGTATCTCTACTAGGTCAAGCCAAAGCTTATTAGCCAAGCAACTAATAAAGCATACTCGATGGCTGTCTTGAAAAAATGAGCGATTGCGTGCATGGATTTGCTTAATGATGGTGACATTTTTGTTGGAATTATATATCATGACAATCAAATAAATAATCACAAATCATCAAAGTAATCAAGCGGGAGCGTATAGGATTTATTAATGAACATAAAAGAATATGCGTACCTTTTCTTGATTCTAGCCGAACAAGAATCAAGTCCACAAACTAGCAATGGAAGAACCCTAATTTGATTTAATTAGGATTATATGAATTACCCCTTACCGTTTTGTAATTCAATCCAAGAATAATAACAATATTGTGTTATTACCACTTTCTTGTACACACGTACTAAAACAAATTAAAGTAATGCTAGTTTTATCAAATAAAATAACTTGTTGTTTGGAAAAGAATGAGATCGACACCCAAGGGTGTTTGGCCGATCGGTTTTGAGCAAAAACACACACAAACGTTTTAAGTTTTTAGCTTATGAGTACAAGAGATGCAAAAACAAGACCCCTAGCCTTGTATATATATTAAACTAAACTTGGTAGACAAGTTAGAGTTTGATATGGGTTGGGTTTGGGTTCCCTATGGCTGATCGGTTCTAAGCCTCACCAAAGGGATCCGGAACCTTCCCAAACTTTGCATTCTAGTCCTTTTCCAAATACATTTGACGCCCGTTAGTCCATTACATTAATTACTTAACGTCCGTTAGTTATTTCATTTAATAAATAAATAAATACAACATTTATATTTAATTATTTAACTTTAATTCTCATACGTAAAGTGTGCAATCTCGTGGTCTCGAGTTCGATCCTAACTCACGTCTACTAATTTATATCCATAAAACTAACAACTCCCACTTGGATATATCTTAATAAAGTGATCACATCGGTTAGCGTCTAGCAACACTTCGATGCCTCAAGTACGACTCGAGTAAGGCTCCTGAAAAACCTTTTAATGATTTCTCATTATTATTATCCTTTTGTTTCTAATGCTACGTTAAATAAAGATATGGAATTAAGTCATTCTTTATAAAACTATTATGTTTCTCGTTGTAAGTGATTGACCAAGATTACCGAATCATCTAAACATATTTAGGGGAGATTTTGGTGCGGCCGCACAAACATCTTGTCAACCCTACGAGGGGCCCAGCAGTATTAAACTCCAAATAAATTTGAAGGAACAAATTCTATCTTGACTACAAGAATAACCCACAAACTTTGTAACATTTCTGAAAATAACCCTTATGACTACCGATTCATTATAGCGTTAAGTTGCTTCACGAAATGCACTACATTCATGACACTTATCGGTATCTCAAGTCGAGGATAACTATTCATAATTTACTTATAACAATATCCACAAAGTAAATTATGTAGTTGGGATAAGTCCTATATTCAATTCATTGAATATCATCTGAAATTGGTATGCATTCTCATCAATATACTTTCAAGTATATTCTACCACATCTCTCAGATTTTTCTTAATTTAATGATACTCCCATATCATTAATCGACAACGGACATTTAGAATAACTTAGTTATTCACGGATTAAACATGCAACTATAGGAAAACAATATTATAAATGAAAATAAACATAATCCAAACTTTATTTCATCAAAATAATAAATGTTTTACAATATCCTTTATCCAAATACTAATCATAGTTTTGCATGAAACTATTAGCTAAACGAAGTCCAATTCCATTGGCAAGTCCAATAAGCTTGTCTTTAGCTATAGCCTTAGTGAATGGATCAGCTAAGTTATCATCTGTGTGAACTTTCAATAGATTAATTTCACCTTCACGGACTTGTTCCCGAACATAGTGATACTTCCGTAGAAAATGTCTGGTGCCCTTCATGACTCCAGGTTCATTGGCAAATATGATTGCAGCAAAATTGTCATAATACATATAAATAGGCGATTCAATTGAAGGCATAACACCAAGCCCTGAAATGAATTTCCTAATCCAAACAGCCTCCATTGCAGCTTCCAAAGCAGCTATGTATTCGGCCTCTGTCGCAGACATCGCAATCGTACTCTGCTTCTTGCTCTTTCAGTCAACTGCTCCTCCATTGATGACAAAGACATAACCCGTCTGCGACTTCGTATCATCTTTATCACACTGCCAGGACGCATCACAGTAACCTGTAACACTAAGCTCTGTGTCTGGATTTCCACCATACACTAAAAACATATCTTTCGTATTCAGAATATGTTTAACAGCAATCCAGTGAAGTTCCCCCGGATTCTGTTGATATCGACCGGTCATGTTTTGAGCGAATGTCACATCTGGCCTTGTGCATCTCACAGCATACATAATAGATCCTACAGCCGAAGCATAAGGAACTTTCTGCATGCGTGCCACCTCAGCAGGTGTTGAAGCACACATATCGCTACATAAGCCATGCTTTACTTCTATCGGCAAATATCTTTTCTTGGAATTTTGCATATTGAATCTCTTCAATATTTTATCAATGTAAGCGCTTTGACTTAAACCAATTAACCGCTTTGACCTATCTCGGTAGATCTTGATTCCCAGAATGTGTGCAGCTTCTTCTAAATCCTTCATGGAAAAACACTTCCCAAGATATGCCTTAACACTTTGCAAACTTGGAATGTCTTTTCCCATAATTAATATGTCATCGACATAAAGAATTAGGAAAATTACATCACTCCCACTAACTTTGTGATATACACATGGCTCATCAAGATTTTGAATAAATCCATACCTTTTGATTTCTTCATCAAATCTCTTATTCCATTGCCTTGATGCTTGCTTCAATCCATAAATGGACCTTTGAAGTTTGCATACACGGTTTGGAAATTGTGGATTCATGAACCCCTCAGGTTGCTTCATATAGATGTCTTCATCTAAGCGACCATTTAAGAAGGCGGTTTTGACATCCATTTGCCATATCTCATAGTCATAGTATGCTGCTATAGCTATGAGAATTCTAATAGCTCTAATGTCCGCTACAGGAGAAAAGGTCTCCTCGTAATCAATGCCATAAGTTTGAGTAAAACCTTGCACAACTAGGCGAGCTTTATAGACGTGTATATTGCCATCCATGTCAGTCTTAATTTTATAGAGCCATTTACTTCCAACCACCTTGGCGTTTGGAGGTAAATCGACCTCTACCCAGAATTCATTTTCTCTCATGGATTGCATTTCCCCATTCATTGCACCCTGCCATTTTTCCTTATCACGACTTGCCATGGCAGCTTTATAACTAGTAGGCTCTCCAAGATCTCCTAACATAGTTTCCTCAACCTCTACGTTAAGATATAGACGTTCAGGTGCCGCGTATTCTACGGACCTCTGACGGGAATCACTTCAACTTCTGGTGGAGGACCCAGACTATCAGGTTCTACCGGAAGTACGTTAGTGTTTTCAGAAGGTAATGCATGATGTGCTGGTTGTGTACAAGTTTTAAATTTATAAAAGGTGAATTACCAATATTACCAATAACACATACGAGCAAGTATACTCGTCCGTTATAGCAAGATTATGAAGGTAAGTCGGGATCGTTCGCAGGATTTGAGTGAATCTAAGCACAAGTTTGAATCAACAGAGTCTATCCAAAACATATAACAAAGCAAATAGATATAATGAAATTTAGATGATTAAAAACTACACTTGCTTAAACTAGTTTCATATCATAGATTAATTTGATTGTGTTAACCTCTTAACATGTTGGTTATGATAATTAGTTGGTGGACTAATCTATTGTTCTTACAAGTTAAACCTTCGTCAAGATTTTAATTCATAAAAACAAGCATTAAGTTTAACCAATCAATTCAAGATCAATTCAAGTTTCATAAGTCTACATACATAAACTTAAACACAAAAACATCCACTTGTTTATCAAATTGCTTAAGAAATGGTCAATACAAAAGGTAACCGATCATAGACAAAAGGCTACAATTGATTCTCAACAACTAATCTTATGACCTTTTAGATGTTTCCAACCAATCCAATTTGATAATCAAAAAGCGTTTCTATTACAACCACACCTTAGTTCCTTTGTATAATCAAGAATAATGGGTAAAAACAATCATCCATAGACAAAATGATTATGACTAGTTGAATAACAATAAGTTCTTTCGACCTCAACGATTACTATCAATTAGCCAAACTTGATTAACAAATGTCACTATGAAACTTTAGCACAATTGGATCTTAGAATCAACTTGAAATTGAATTAAAACATGTTAACACAATCACTAACTAATCATATGATAATCAACATCATTTAAGCAAGTGTATAAAGAAACTAGCCACTCATAGCAAACATGAACATAAACTCGGAACTTTGAACATTAGAAAACATGATTAAAAGTCTTACAATGCTTGGAATAAGATTACAAATGGTGAAGTAATGATTCCCAAAGTATTGGGGTAGACTTCTTGGTGAATTGGCCTCCAAATGTGGAACTTCTGGAACTCCAAACTTCCCTGGACTTCTAAGGACGAATTTGAGAGCTTAAAGCTTTGTTTGATGAGTAGAGAGATTTGTATTTGAAGTGTGTTTCTCATATGCTCACAAATGGCCTCTATTTATACTAGTTCCAAAGCCTAGGGTATTAATTGCTGAACTTGGCCTCCAAGGAGTAAGGAAGGGACTAGAATACACCAAGAGAAGGACCTAGAATCGTTTGGATGCAAAGGGAAACTTAGTTATGAAGATTTGGCAGTGCAACTTCTCCAACGGATCGGTCATATGACCAACCGATCCGGTTGGTCTTCTACAAAAGCGGCCAACCGTTCCGGTTGCGGGTGGCGACCGAACGGTTGGTGATGGTCATTTGGGTGTTTCTGGTCAATTTCCAACCGATTCGGTTACACCTGTAACCGATCCGGTTGGATTTCTGAGATTGCGGAAACTTGATCTTTTCTTCTCTTTATCTTGTAGAACTTGGTTCTTCAATCACTATGGTCTTCAAAGGTCCTTGAGATACTGATTTAGGTTCACTGAAAGCGGAATCTTCCATTTCTTTGAACATTTCTTTACTTTCCTTCCGTTTCCCTGCACTTGGTTATAAACACTAGGCAAACATCTTTCGATGCGTTTAAGCACTATAATTACGCAAATATAACCAAATAACATATATAAAAAGCACACATAACGCTACTAAAAACATGCACAATCGGCGTTATCAAATTCCCCACACTTAAACTTTGCTTGCCCTCAAGCAAATCTAGGAAAAACATCCACTGGTACAAGATCGTGATTATGAAAAATGTGATGCAAATCAACCAAGTATAAATACGAGAGAAGATTCATCAATTATGCTTTATAAAGGTGAAATATCAAGATGTTTGACAATATCCAATGATTTTCTTGCATGATTAACATTTCAAAACTCCTCACGAAAAAGGAACGAAATATAATTCACTCAATCACTCATTTTTAGTGGAGTAACAAGATAAATCACACTCATTGCTCAGTCATGATTAGATTATTACCATAAGCTTGTACAAGAAACAAAACTCCACCGACGTGGCGTGAGCACCAAGTAAAAACATCTAAAGAGGACTTTTATTCGGGTTATAATGATAGGCTTAGGGTTAAGGGTATGGATAAGGCATGGGAATGTATATGAAATTGGTGTTAAAATAAAAATGAAATCAAGTCTAATACCCGTGTTGCTAGCTACCAAACATTCCACGAACCAATAAATGATTATAGCTTCAATTTCTTCTTTTCTGCTTTCCACATCTTTTTGCCTTGCCATGACAATTGTTCTTCGATCATAGCACATTGGCTATTATTTTCATACTTTCAACACATTTTTTTTTTTTTTTTTTTTTTTTTAACATAAACTCAATGTATGGCTCAATCAATCTTGCGAGATATGGTACTCATAATCATTTGAAAAATCTTCACTTTCCAGGCAACTAGCAACCAACCGTTTAGACATTGATACGGGGTAGGCTAAGGTTTAAAGTGTAAAATCTTTTCGTATTTTCTGGGTGAAGCAAAATGAAAAGGATGGCTCAGAGGGTGTAACTAGGGGTATCTAGTGCTAAAAATGAGCACTACAAATGGGTCCATGTGGGTGGTTAACTAACCAATGCGGATAGCTAATATATCATTAGATGTAAAATGGAAGGCCATTTGGGTTAAATCCTAAGGTGCCTCTTTATCACACAAATTTACTTATATCACACGAATGCGATCTCACTGCGGTCTGGTAATGATTTACAAGCACAAGTTCTAGAATAAATAAAATCACCGGCACACTTATAGCAAAAGATCCAAGCATAAAAGATGTATGCTGTTTATGAAATAGGCTCAAATCCTCACAATTTAGTGGAAAAGGGGTATAATATGTGCTAGCAAATGTTTATCGATCCTAGAATGGATTGCAATAGTAATCGGAACACATCTCGAAGTTTCAAATATTACCAGTTTTACCTGTGGATTGATCCAGTTATTCTAATATATAATCCTAAAAGCGTGAAAACAACTAGATCACAAGGGCAAACAAAATTTAAAATTTAAGCATGAAAACTCTAATTTTTCCTATTCACCCCCCACACTTAAGTTAGACATTGTCCTCAATGAAAAACGAACTTTAAAGCATAGAAATAGGGAAAATAGAGATGAAACCAGATATGTCAATGAGTTATCGGCTTAAAATCTTCCTTCATTCTGGCGTTCCTTTGGAAAAATCATTACCTGCACAAAATCTTATAAACAAACAAAAGGTTTTATTAAAAGGTGGCACCCCCACACTTAAGTTCAACCAAAGGTTAAAACTTTGGGGAGTGACCACAAAAAATCAAATCTGAAACACAAGGGTTGCCTCCCGAGAAGCGCTTGTTTTATTACCGAGTCATCGGCACTTCGAATCTTCCCGAATTCAATTGGCCACAAGAGCAGCCTTGAACATTTTGAAAAGTTCGGGGATGTACATGAATTCTTCACCAGTAGCTTCAATATCGTCCTAGACGAATTTAGCAGATGGTTTCCAAGGAACAATTTGTGGGATTCTTCCTGGAAATGGTGCTACAAAGGTGAAAGTTTCGAATTCATTTTCAGGGAAAACTGTGGCAACTGAAACTTCATTCGTTTGCTCCTTGTCGTAATATAACTTGATTCGGTGCCCATTAACAATGAAACTTCCACCCTGTTTGTCATAGAGTTCGACATACCCGGATGGATATCCATGTTTAACGATATATGGTCCAAACCATTTTGGTTGTAATTTAGGTGCTTTGAATTTGAATTTCATGTTGAAAAGCAGAACTTTATCTCCGGCTTTGAATTCTTTTCGAACTCGTAGCTTTTTATCGTGATAAGCTTTTGTTCTAGCTTTACACAGTTTGGAATTTTCATAAGCTCGGAGTCTTAATTCATCGAGTTCGTGCAATTGCAGGAATCTCTTTTCTCCAGCTATTTTGAGATCGGTGTTACAGTTTCTGAGAGCCCAATAAGCACGATGTTCAACTTCGAACGGCAAATGACAAGTCTTTCCATACAAGAGTCTGTAAGGAGTTGTGCCAATTGGAGTTTTATAAGCCGTCGAAATGCCCACGAGCATCGTCAAGTTTCTTTGCCCACACTGAAGGATTGTCCTTCATTGTTTTCTCTAGTATTCTTTTGAGAGCTCTGTTGGTATTTTCAACTTGACCACTGGTTTGTGGATGATAGGCGTCCTTGAATCGGTGATGAACTCCATATCTTTTCATGGTTTTCTCCATTTGTTGGTTCTGAAATGAGTTCCTCGATCGCTTATCAAGGCCTTGGGAATTCCATAACGAGCGAAAAGCTTTTTCAGAAAATTAACGACGACACGAGCATCGTTTGTTGGTAAAGCTTCACGCCCATTTGGACACATAATCTATAGCAATGAGAATGTATTCGAATTTGTGGGATTTAGGGAAGGGTCCCATAAAATCTATTCCCCAAATATCGAATATTTCACACACTTGGATACTTGTTAATGGCATTTCATCTCTTCGAGAGAGATTGGTGGTCCTTTGGCAAGCGTCACAATTTTGAACAAGTGTATGTGCTTCTTTGAATATTGTTGGCCAATAGAATCCAGCATCAAAAACTTTTTAGCTGTGGTGGAAGGACCATAATGTCCCCAGTTGGGCCATGATGACATTCGTCAAGAATTTTGGGTTTCGGAACCAGAAACACATCTTCGGATCATTCCGTCTTAACACATTTTGAAAAGATATGGTTCTTCCCAAAAATAGTATTTAAGTTCCGAAAAGAATTTGCTTCTTTGAGCATGAGTTAGTCCTTTTCCGAGAATTCCTCCCGCGAGGTAGTTCGCAAAGTCAGCAAACCAAGGATCGTCAGTTCCATCGATGGTCATGAGAGTTTCATCGGGGAAATAGTCATCGATTTCCTCTTCTTTTAATTCCTCAATATCGGGATTTTCTAGATGAGATAAGTGATCGTGACAAGATTTTCTGCTCCTTTCTTATCTTTGATCTCTATGTCAAATTCTTGGAGTATCAAAATCCATTGAATAAGGCGTGGTTTAGCATCTGCTTGGTGAACAGATACTTGGCTGAATGATCGGTAAAAGCGATTTTTTAGAGCACGATGTAGGATCGGAATTTGTCGAATGCGAAAACGACGGCCAGTAATTCCTTTTCGGTGACAGTATAATTTTGCCGAGCACTATTCAGTATCTTGCTAGCAAAATATATAGGCCGAAAGTGTTTTCCTTCACGTTGGTCTAAGACGGCTCCAACAGCAAAATCGCTTGCATCGCACATAAGTTCGAAGGGTAGTGACCAATTAGGTGAAACCATGATCAGAGCACTAGTAAGTTGAGGTTTCAATGTTTCGAAAGCTTTTATGCAATCAGCGTTGAAGTCGAAGATAGATTCTTTCTCAAGAAGTTTTGTCATTGGACGAGATATTTTTGAAAAATCTTTGATAAATCGGCGGTAAAAACCAGCATGTCCTAAAAAACTTCTAACGGCTTTGGCGTTAGTTGGTGGTGGAAGTTTTGAGATAACATCGACCTTTGCTTTGTCTACTTCCATTCCTGCACTGGAGATTTTGTGGCCAAGCACAATTCCTTCGGTTACCATAAAGCGACATTTTTCCCAGTTACGAACAAGATGTGCGACTTCATCTTTCGAGCATTTTATCGAGATTAGAAAGACAAGCTTCAAATGAGTCTCCGAAGACTGAAAAGTCATCCATGAAAACTTCCATGGAGGTTTCTAGCATGTCTTGGAATATGGCGATCATACACCTTTGAAAAGTCGCAGGTGCATTGCAAAGACCAAAAGGCATACGCCAATACGTGTAGGTTCCAAAAGGACAAGTGATAGTGGTCTTTTCTTGATCGTTAGGATCGATAGGTATTTGGAAATATCCTTAAAATCCGTCGAGGAAACAAAAGAATTTATTTCCTGCCAGTCTTTCAAGCATTTGATCCATGAACGGAAGTGGAAAGTGATCTTTTCTGGTGGCTTTTTTAACTTACGATAGTCAATACAAACGCGCCAACCGTGACAGTTCTAGTTGGAACTAGTTCATTTCGTTCATTAGTCACAACCGTCATTCCTCCTTTTTTGGGAACACAGGCACGGACTTACCCAAGGGCTATCCTCAATTGGGTAAATGATTCCAGCATTGAGAAGTTTTATGATTTCCTTTTTAATAACTTCTTTCATGTTGGGATTGAGTCGACGTTGACGTTCTACCACAGGTTTAATCTCTTCTTCAAAATTGATTTTGTGTTTGCAGAAATTAGGACTAATTCCTGGGATGTCGGATGTTTTCCAAGCGAAAGCTTGTTTGTGATTTTTGAGGACAGAAACTAAACTTTCTTTCTCACTATCCTTGAGCAATGAAGATATGACTACTGGAAGAAGTGAGTTTTCCTCCAAGTAAGCATATTCAAGATGATCTGGGAGAGGTTTGAGTTCGAGATCTGTGGGTAGTTCTTCGATAGAGGATTTAATTCGCATCTCGTCATTGAAAGTTATTTCTTCAAAATTTTCTTCCTCTTCCTCCATTTCTTCTTCTTCCGAGTTATCTCCTTCGAATTCTACTTTCATGAAATCATCAAACTCTTTGTCAAAGTCTGTTTCATTGATTTTTTCAGAAGTAGTCATGAATGGGTCAGATTCGTTAAGCAATGCGTCCAATTCTTCATCAGTGACTTCATCAATGATATCGATGTTAAAACAAGTGTCATCACTGGAATGTGGGTAGCGCATCGCTTTATCGATTAGAAAAGTGATTCGATCTTCCCCAACTCCAAGGTTGAGTTCTTTTCCTTTCACTTTGATGATTGCATCAGCGGTATTTAGGAAAGGTCTTCCTAAGATGAGTGGAACTTTACTATCTTCTTCCATTTCCAAGATCACAAAGTCCACGGGAAAAATGAATTTACCGACTTGAACGAGCATATTCTCGGCAATACCCACAGGATATTGATAGGAATGATTTGCTAATCGGATGCTCATCTTTGTTGGTTTCAGGCTGTTGTTGCACAACTTGGAATACAACGAATAAGGCATCAAATTGATACTTGCGCCAAGATCGGCTAAAGCATCGCATTTAACATTATTCCCGAAAGTACATGGAATAAGAAAGCTCCCAGGATCTCCGAGCTTTGGTGGGATCTTGTTTTGGATAATAGCTGAGCATTCTTCGTTAAGGAAAGTAGCTGATATTTGCTCAAGCTTGCTTTTGTTATTAAGAAGTTCTTTCAAAAATTTCCAGTAATTGGGCATTCCGGCTATGACATCAACGAGAGGAACATTGAGTCTAACCTCTTTGATAATTTCAATAAACTTCTTATAATGCTCTTCCATCTTTTCTTTCTTCAGGCGTTGAGGATAAGGAATCTTTGGTGTATACGCCTTGACGGATGGAATGTTTTTATTTTTGGTGGTTTGAGTTGTGTTTGGTTCCTCGGTTTCATCCTCACTATCAATGGTGACAGGAGTGTTTTCATTAGGGTTTGGTGGTGGATCGTACGAGAGACCACTTCTTGTGAAGACAGCATTGATATGTTCATTTCTTGTTTGTGGTGGACGGTACGTCTTATCATTTGATGGTTTTGGGTTGGATTGGGTATTACTTGGCAATGAACCGGATGGTCTAGAGGAATGTTGGTCTGAAAGTCTGCCAAACTTGTTTTCAAGATCTTGGATAGATGCTTGATGATTTTTCCGTCCTTGCTCAACTTTGGCTTTGAGATTGAAAAATTGATTTTTGATAAAATCATTTGAAGATTTTTGAGCAGCCACGAATTCTCTCATGGTTTTCTCGAATTCGGTTTCTTCCATCTTTTTGTCTGGGTTTTGTGGTGGTGGATCGTCAATTCGTGGTTGAGAATCATGGTTGTCATCCCTTGGTCGGCGATCTTGCCAATTTCTAGAATTTCGACCATAATAATTACTACGATATCCTCCTCCACGGTATCCTCCTTGAGCGTAACTCGCTTCTCCTTCCTTTGGTCCACCCATAGGCTTATCGTCGCACTCGGACGATGGATGATTTCCTCCACAATTGTTGCATCCGTCGCATTTTCTTCATTTCATCTTTGATATCTTTGTATTGCGAGTCAATTTTTGAGGTTAACGCTTCCATCTTCTCCATGAGTTTTGAAGCATCGGTATTTTCGACAAAAGCAACAGTTTTTCGGAGAGGTTTAGTTTTGGAACCTTTTGACCAATCAAGTTTGAGAAGTACTCGATCTTCGAGCAATTGATGTGCATCGTTGGGAGTCTTATAGAGAAAAATTCCTCCAGCATCAAGGATGCCTTGAGAGATTTCATCTAGTCCATGGTAAAATATTTGGATAATGGTTCCTTTGGATAGTCCATGTCCATGACAACTATGAAGCAAATCTTTCATTCGAAGCCAAGCTTCGACAAGTGATTCATTTGGGTTTTGGGTGAAAGCACGAATTTCTCCCATTAATCGATCAAACATGGTAGGTGGAAAGAATCGCACAAAGCTTGCCTCATCTCCTCCCAAGTATTGATGATTCCCGGAGTTAATTCATTGTACCATACTTTAGCATCTCCGGCGAGTGATGATGGGAAAAGTTTGAGTTTGGTGGCATTGACATCGGTGTCGCCATAACGGAACATGCCACAAATTTCGATGAATTCGGCAATGTGTTTATGCGGATCGGCCAGCGCCGGCCATCGAATTGACGGTCTTTGATCATAGAAAGGTGATGTCCCTTCACGGTGAAGTTGTCACCAAGATTGATAGCAACAATAGCACTTTCGGGAGTTGGTGCTACGGCTCGGTTGGTTCCCCACATGGGTTGATCGTTCGCCATGGGAAAAGGTAAATTGGTGAAAGGATTGTAAACAACTTTGGCTTCTACGAGGTTATCAAATGGTGGGTTTGGTACTCTTGGTACACGATTTTCCAATGGTATGAAAAGTGTTGTTCTTCTTCTTCTTGAATCAAAGCGTTCGGGTTGGTAAGAGGTGTAATTGGTTCTATTCCCGATGCTCGAGTGTTCATACAATGTCCTAGAGAATCCAGACAATATCTAAACACACGGACAAACAACGAAAACAGTTTTCCGGGACAGATTGGGTAACCGGATCGGTTGCGGGTTGCGACCGATCGGTTAGACCAGTTGGATAATGGGTAAAATCGTAACCGATTCGGTTGAGGGACAACCGGATCCGGTTAAGGTTTCTGAGAGAAAAATTTTGGTTGAATCGAGTGAGGGAAATTCAAAAACTTCTTTGAAACACAATCAAATCCCGGCGGTGGCGCCAAAAACTTGATGTCTTTGGTTGTGTACAAGTTTTAAATTTATAAAAGGTGAATTACCAATATTACCAATAACACATACGAGCAAGTATACTCGTCCGTTATAGCAAGATTATGAAGGTAAGTCGGGATCGTTCGCAAGGATTTGAGTGAATCTAAACACAAGTTTGAATCAACAGAGTCTATCCAAAACATATAACAAATCAAAGAGATATAATGAAATTGAGAATGATTAAAAACTACACTTGCTTAAACTAGTTTCATATCATAGATTAATGTTATTGTGTTAACCTCTTAACATGTTGGTTATGATAATTAGTTGGTGGACTAATCTATTGTTCTTACAAGTTAAACCTTCGTCAAGATTTTAGTTCATAAAAACAAGCATTAAGTTTAACCAATCAATTCAAGATCAATTCAAGTTTCATAAGTCTACATACATAAACTTAAACACAAAAACATCCACTTGTTTATCAAATTGCTTAAGAAATGGTCAATACAAAAGATAACCGATCATAGACAAAAGGCTACAATTGATTCTCAACAACTAATTTTATGACCTTTTAGATGTTTCCAACCAATCCAATTTGATAATCAAAAAGCGTTTCTATTACAACCACACCTTAGTTCCTTTTTATAATCAAGAATAATGGGTAAAAACAATCATCCATAGACAAAATGATTATGACTAGTTGAATAACAATAAGTTCTTTCGACCTCAACGATTACTATCAATTAGCCAAACTTGATTAACAAATGTCACTACGAAACTTTAGCGCAATTGGATCTTAGAATCAACTTGAAATTGAATTAAAACATGTTAACACAATCACTAACTAATCATATGATAATCAACATCATTTAGGCAAGTGTATAAAGAAACTAGCCACTCATAGCAAACATGAACATAAACTCAGAACTTTAAACATTAGAAAACATGATTAAAAGTCTTACAATGCTTGGAATAAGATTACAAATGGTGAAGTAATGATTCCCAAAGTATTGGGGTAGACTTCTTGGTGAATTGGCCTCCAAATGTGGAACTACGGAACTCCAAACTTCCCTGGACTTCTAAGGATGAATTTGAGAGCTTAAAGCTTTGTTTGATGAGTAGAGAGATTTGTATTTGAAGTGTGTTTCTCATATGCTCACAAATGGCCTCTATTTATACTAGTTCCAAAGCCTAGGGTATTAATTGCTGAACTTGGCCTCCAAGGAGTAAGGAAGGGACTAGAATACACCAAGAGAAGGACCTAGAATCGTTTGGATGCAAAGGGGAAGCTTAGTGATGAAGATTTGGCAGCTGCAACTTCTCCAACCGGATCGGTCATATGACCAACCGATCCGGTTGCGGGTGGCGACCGAACGGTTGGTGATAGTCATTTGGGTGTTTCTGGTCAATTTCCAACCGATCCGGTTACACCTGTAACCGATCCGGTTGGATTTCCTGAGTTGCGGAAACTTGATCTTTTCTTCTCTTTATCTTGTAGAACTTGGTTCTTCAATCACTATGGTCTTCAAAGGTCCTTGAGATATTGATTTAGGTTCACTGAAACGGGAATCTTCCATTTGCTGAACATTTCTTTACTTTTCTTCCGTTTCCCTGCACTTGGTTATAAACACTAGGCAAACATCTTTCGATGCGTTTAAGCACTATAATTACGCAAATATAACCAAATAACATATATAAAAGCACACATAACGCTACTAAAAACATGCACAATCTGAGCGTTATCAATGCATCTTCTTGATCATCTTCCAGATCATAAACTCTCCCACTGAATTCTTGAGATACGAGATCTCTTTCTAGAAAATCTCCATACCTAGCAACAATTACTTTATTTTCAGTTGGATAGTAGAAGTAGTGACCCATAGTTTCCTTAGGGTATCCTACGAAGATACACTTTACAGATCTTTGTTGGAGTTTATCTGCTGAGTCACGTCTAACATACGCCTCGCAACCCCAGACCTTTAAATAAGACAGGTTAGGAGCTATACCATGCCATATTTCATATGGTGTATTATCAACCTTCTTTGTGGGAACCATATTTATAATGCGAACAGCTGATTCCAAAGCATAATCCCAAAAAGATAAAGGTAGAGTGGTAAGATTAAACATAGATCGTATCATGTCCAACAATGTACGATTTCTTCTCTTAGATACACCATTTTGTTGTGGAGTATATGGAGAAGTGAGATTCTGGACAATTCCATTCTCAGCTAAGTAATCTTTAAACTCTTGGCTTAGATACTCGCCTCCTCTATCGGATCGAAGAGCTTTAATCTTCTTTCCTAATTGCAGTTCTACTTGACTTTGAAAACCTTAAATGTTTCAAACACCTCATGTTTATGCTTAAGTAAATAAACATAACCATGACAATTTGAAATCATCGGTAAAGGTTAAGAAGTAGCTAGCACCTCTCTTTGACACATGTCTAAGTGGTCCACACACATCAGTATGAATAAGACCAAGTAGATCAGAAGCCCTCTCCATGTTGCTATGAAAAGGTTTCTTCGTCATCTTCCCGGATATGCATGACTCACATTTATCAAATGATTCATCATTGATATTTTGCAAAAGCTTTTCTTGTTGCAGCTTATGCATGCGAGCCTTGCCTATATGAGCAAGTCTACAATGCCAAAGATAAGAAGAATTCAAGTCTAACTTTATCTTCTTATTAATGCTAAACATCAAATTATTATTATTGTTAGATTTATCACCAATCACATCAATTTCAAACACACCATTCACAGTAATTGCTTTAAAATAAAATACACCATTTAAAGAAACAAAAATTCCATTACGTGAAATAGTATGAGTAAAACCATCATCCAACAAAACTGAATAGGAAACAACACCTCTAATTATAGAAGGTGCATAATGACAATTGTTCAATAACAATACTAAGCCCGAAGGCAATACTAAACTAAGCGTTCCTATGGCTTCAACAGTTGCATGTGCGCCATTTCCCACGTGCAGATATTGCTCCCCATAGGCAAGCTTCCATTCCACTCTAAATCCTGCGGTGTATTACAAATATGAATACCACATCCAGTATCATATACCCAGGAATTTTTATGATTTAGAGTAAATAATTCAATGACAAATAAGTTACCTGAAAAACCGGCGCCCATGGACCCCGTACTTCATGTTATTTGCCGCAATTCATCAAGATAGAGAGCACAGTTTCTCTTCCAATGCCCAACGCTCTTACAGTGGTGTCATGCTTGATCCTTTTTAGGATTTTCCTTCCTAGGAGTAGGGTTTTTCTTGGGTTGTGGTTGATAGGCCATAACTTGTTTACCCTTATCAACTTTCCCTTTGCCCTTCCCCTTCTTGTTGTTCGCACGCTGCGGTTTTGGCTTATTTATCCTTCCACCCTGAATAGCAAGTACCTGGGCAGTAGGAACCTTTTGAGGAAACCCTTTTTCATAATCAATAAGCAATGCGTGTAGGTCAATAACTATCTTCCCCACGCAATGCATATTGAAGTTTCTGACAAAACCATTAAAATCCTTGTTAAGGGATCTATTAATCGATTCACAGACCATGTCATCATCATAAGTTTTGCCAAGTGCCTTTAGCTAGTCCATGTAACCTTTCATTTCGGTACATGAGCACTTACGGGTTTACCCTCTCCCTGCCTACAGCTGTGTAATGCGTCGGTCAAGTCATAAATCTCGACGGTAGCTGGTTTCTCAAACATAGTTCGAAGTTCATTGAGCATATTATATGGGAAATAATGTTCGAACTGCTTTTGAAGGGCAGATTCCATCGTTCCCAACATAAGACAAGCCACATCATTATGACGCTTATACTCCAATTTCCACTCGTCCTTTTCGGCTTGAGTAGCGTAGGACCGGTTGGTTCAGCAGGGCAAGGCTCATAAAGATATTTCAACGGTCGGCAACTCTACAGACAATTCTCAAAAAGCGGTGCCAATCATTGAAATTCTTAGAGCCAGTCAACTTTTCTCGATCAAAAAACTTTTGAGCGAGAACTTAGTCAGATGTTAGTGTTATCGTTATTTTGAACCATTTCTCAGAAAAAGTTCAAGTATTAGTATTTTCGATAATACAATTTTTCAAGAAAATAAAATATACCCAATGGTAATATAAACATATAGCCATATAATTTTCTTGAAAACTAGGATCCAAATTATCATAGGTTCATTACATCAGTTGATCTGCTAGTAACGAAAGCATATAATAAGGTAATCTGTCGAACATTAATTGGCAAAAAATTTCCAACTCCTAGATCATTATGGAATTTATATTTTCCAACGCTATTGCAAATATAAACATGTTTCATCCCATCTTATGCCATTGAGTCCAGATCTCACTTCCTACTCAACTTGTCTAACTTAAAGAACTGCAAATATGTCCATGTAAGGTCTGACTTTACATAGAGATTTACCTCTCCATCACAATCTAGCCAAGTACTGTCATGACGTAAATTGCAACTTCAAGTGTTCCTTTTAATTAGATGGCATATAACTTAATTTAAAAGGGTACTAGTTTTGATTTTATGTGGTCAAATCAAATATGTACAAAGATGTCATGCATTCTTCTTATAGCATAATTTTAATAAAAAAACTTTTTATTACCAATTCATAAAGATCAAATTATCAAAGTTTTGATTGAGGTATTGGATTCACCAATCAAGGAATTTAGTGTTAATTATCGTCCATTATACCGTACTTTTGCATAAGTGTAAACACTTAGTGTTTGGATAATTACCACCGAAGTGGCGCATGGAATTAAAACTAATTAAGCCCTTAAGATGAGTTTACACATTTTATGGCTTACTAAGTAGCTCCATTCGAACTTACAGGGAGGGACTAGGTAAGCCAAAGCATAACCTTAGACATCCTTTCGGTGTGATGCGCACTTCTTTATTAACCCTTTATAGTTCATTCTAGTGGGTGAGCCGTTCAGACCATTTGTACCAAAGTCACCAATCAATTAAACTATTGAAAACTTAACTCTTCCAAAACAAATCAAATTTCGCCATTGTTTAGTCCGTATTATTTTTCTATTCAAAATTACCCTTTGCTTAAAACTGTCTAACATAATAAACAAACAAGTAACAAATAAAAAATAAACTACTATAAAACAATGCGCACATAATAAACAATTTATACGTGTAAACAAGTAGCCACATGCAACTTATTCGATAAAACCCTATTAATAATCAATGTCTAGGTTAAATTAATGTATATATTAATTTAGGGTTTTCACTCCAACAATAGAAAGTGAGCCACATACATCGACGAATCGATTGCGTAAACCCTTAATTAAAATATACCAAATTGCACGTAATTGATTCATTAATATATATAATTGGAGTCTTCCCAATTCAAGATTTATCGTAAATAAATATATCTTAACAATTAAACAATATCAAAGCAACTTATCCATGACTAACATGCATGTATAATCATGGATATATCATAACAATTATAAAAATAGTCACAAGATCGCATATCAAAATTCCATGACACATAACAAATTATTCATGAATTAATCACGTAACTTATATATTAATTATAGGTTTTAATAAGGTTAGCAAACAATTTTCAAAACCCTAAAAATTTATATGTGTCGACTTAAAAAAATTAGGGGTACGCCCCAATTAAAAATAATTCGACCCAAAAAAAAAACATAAACCCTAGATTAACATATCAAACAACATACAAGTATTTGCTTTATTACGCGTTTATGTAATTAATTACTCATTAAAAACCAATGACTCGTGATGCCACTATTGGAATTATATATCATGACAATCAAATAAATAATCACAAATCATCAAAGTAATCAAGCGGAAGCGTATAGGATTTATTAATGAACAATTAATTAACATAAAAGAATATGCGTACCTTTTCTTGATTTTAGCCGAACAAGAATCAAATCCACAAACTAGCAATGGAAGAACCCTAATTTGATTTAATTAGGATTATATGAATTATCCCTTACCGTTTTGTAATTCAATCCAAGAATAATAACAATATTGTGTTATTACCGCTTTCTTGTACACACGTACTAAAACAAATTAAAGTAATGCTAGTTTTATCAAATAAAATAACTTGTTGTTTGGAAAAGAATGAGATCGACACCCAAGGGTGTTTGGCCGATCGGTTTTGAGCAAAAACACACACAAACGTTTTAAGTTTTTAGCTTATGAGTACAAGAGATGCAAAAACAAGACCCCTAGCCTTGTATATATATACTAAACTAAACTTGGTAGACAAGTTAGAGTTTGATATGGGTTGGGTTTGGGTTCCCTATGGCCGATCGGTTCTAAGCCTCACCAAGGGGATCCGGAACCTTCCCAAACTTTGCATTCTAGTCCTTTTCCAAATACATTTAACGGCCGTTAGTCCATTACATTAATTACTTAACGTCCGTTAGTTATTTCATTTAATAAATAAATAAATACAACATTTATATTTAATTATTTAACTTTAATTCTCATACGTAAAGTGTGCAATCCCGTGGTCTCGAGTTCGATCCTAACTCACGTCTACTAATTTATATCCATAAAACTAACAATTTTAACATGTGATGCCATTGTTGTTAGATCCCAAAGGTTTTTGTAAGACATTTCATTATCCTTCATCAAATTTAGTTATAAAGAAAATTATTTAAGACACAATAATAGTTAAATTGTCTATATATTTTGGTAAAGGTGTAGCAACACAAGGATTTAAATATATCCTTGTGTTGCAGACAAAATGGATAACCACATAGGTAGAACACCCTTAACTGCAGACCCAAACTGCCACTCCATATCAGACTGCACCAACTGAAAAGTATAGACAAACGCGCGTTTTACTATTACTGTCCACGTTACTATTTTTGCTTGTATAAATATAATTATGTAGTTTTTACGAAAAGTAGTCAATAATAACTATGATTCCCATTTTAACCACAATTATTCTTATAATAACAAGTTTTTTCAAAACAATATCACTAAGTTGAGGTTAAAACCGAAATGTAATAGCTAAACTTGTATTGATTGCACATATTATAAATTGAACTTTTTATGGTAGAGGATAAATAAAGTGAAATGAATGGAGTACACATTTTAATTATTACAAATTGTAAATCTGATTATGTAGATTTCATTTAATGTTTTAAATATTATAGAAGATATTATATGAAATAATACTAATGGCATTTTATTATGCAATCAATGTTTTATACTGATTTCGGATGAATCACTATGGGCATGTTTGGCGCAATGGTTTTGGGAAATTTGGAGTTTGGGCTGGAGGTTTGGGGTTGGGGTTTGGGTTGGGGCTGGGGCTAGGACTTTTATTATAAGTCGAAGTAGAAATTTGTATTTTTGTAGACTTGTTTGACAATTTGGCTGGGGCTTATTATTGCAAAATTACTAAAAATGATATAATAAAATGAGTTTTATTGTATATATTAGATATTTTTGTGGGTAAATATGTAATTTATGGTTTATAAGGCATGGGCTAAAGTTTTTAGCCCCTTTTATGGGGCTAAAGTTTTAATCCCCTTATAAGGGCTTATGATTTCATAAGCCCGTTTGACAAACGAGACTTATTTTATAAGCCGACTTATTTTAAAAGCCCAAACTCCATAAGCCCCTACCTAAACACACCCTATGAATCACATAGTTACAAAGAAACAACCAGTCAAATGAAACATGTGAATTTTAGTGTATAGATTAATTACTAATATACCCTCACCCCCTCCTATAAATAGACTTAGCATATTACATCTTAACACACACAAACAAAAACATGGCTAAAGATGAAGATCCATATCTACCCATACAATTCAAAGTTTCTTACAATAACAACATGATCATTGTTCATAGTATTGCTACCCTAAACCCCTGCATGCATAGACGGAACTTGACAAGTTTAGTTGGAGGGGCCAAACAATAACGTATTTGTTTTATGGGAGTCAATTTCCATTTTCTTTCAATAATCGTATTAATAATGCGTAACACTACAAAGTGTAAGGGTTAAAATGTATTTTTAGCAATAATCTTGGAGGGCCACGACCCCTCACGCTCCTCACAAAGCTTAGGGAATGTTAGAGAGACATAAATATCAATGGTGGCGTTTTAGAGGGACGACGACTTTGCTATAATTATATAATAAATTTGTAATAGAATCTCTATTTAGGTGTGTTGTTAAAATGTTGAACTGCATCGCTTACTTTTGTAATTGCAAACATCGACTGTGGCATTTTGACATTTTGTAATACCTTTTTTGTGTTCTCATAGTGAAATGTCAACTGCATCACTTACTTTTGTTCTAGCAAACATTGTTTTTAACAGAAAATAATGCTAAAATGAATCACTTATTTTCGTTACAGCAAATATTTTGCGGCTGAAACGAAAACATATACAATAACAAATCAGATCACGCTACACATAATACATGATATGATTCAGATGACTTAAGTATTACTTTGAATGAGTGTTAAAATGTATGCGTTGTTTTTATTAAATTAACATCGCATTAAATGTAAACTATATTGCTTGGATGTCTTTGTTTGCAATTTTTTGTTTCGGTTTGTTAATATATTGCTGCATTTCAAAAAAATAAAAATAAAAATAAAAATTAAACTATTGTCTATAGTCAATAACTGGTAAAGCCATCAATTTATGACAAATTTGATTATGGGGACATTACATTTACAATATTATGTCACAATGTAATATAATTCATAAAATTGAAAAGACTTGGCAAAGATGACACCATAACTGCTTGATAGAAGTAAGGTTGTTTGACTAGGTTCAATCCAATAACAAACATTTTTATTAAAGTTTGTTGGGATTTGCTAATCACTGCCCACTGGGCATTTGTTTGGCTATGTATATAAGGAATGCCAGAGTTAATTAATATCAAAATGATGATCAATTACAATAATTTTAGAGATGAATAAATGTTCATTAAATGCATTTTGTTGATTTAAAAAGAAATTTTGTCTTCATTAATTGCACTTAATTGTTTTCCCAGTGGGTAGAGATTAGCAAAACTCAAAGTTTAGGGAAATGGTTATACCAACAATTTAGATCATACCAACATGAATGTAAGAAACCTGGATCAACAAAACAAACCAACATGAATACGCAATTTTTTAGTCTAGTTATAAAACGTCTTTACTTGTGTCTTCCTTCTATAAGTACCTCGTGTCCAATTTAAATATTTATCAATGACTAAATAACGCGTTGAAGCTTTGTAACAAATGAGCCAGAAGACGTAGTGAATCAAGGGAAGTGGCTTAAAATGCGGCCACAGTACTCAATGCTTTGTAATTAAAATGAGGCCACATTAAACATTTCTCCTAGAATTCACATACGAAAAAAAGTATCTCGGTAATCACTAGGGCAAGCCAAAGATTATTGGTCAAGCAACTAATAGAACACAATCGATGAGTTGTGCTTGGCAAAATGACATAGCTTAATGATGGTGGCATTTTGATTGTGATTCCATCATAATACAGGCGTTTACCCGTTTTTGAAATTTGATTTTTCAACATCAAATTCAGTTATAAGGATCATTATTTGAGACAGAATAATAGTTAGATTGTCTATATATTTTGGTAAAGGTGTAGTCATGGTCTAAATATGTCCTTTGTGTCATTGTGAGGTGATGTACAACTGTGAGAGGTTGTTGTATGATTAGGGTAAACTGTTTAGGATTACTAATTTTCCCTCTGGTATTTTCTCGATCAAGTGTGCTAATTTTTTAGCGTCTCACTAATAACCATATTCGGGATTGTGATTCAGTCATTGTTAGATCCAAAAGGCGTTTAAGAGATTTGATCATTTTTCATTAAATTGAGTTATGAAGGTTGACAAATTAATAAGTAGATTGTCTATATATATTTTTGGTAAAGGTGTAGTCATGGTCTAAATATGTCCTTGTGAATCTGTGAGGTGTGATAGTTATGGGAGGTTGTTGTATCTTTCTCAGGGTAAACTTTTTATGCTTGCTATTTTCCGCTATGGTCTTTTATCACGTGTGCTAATTGCTTCTCGCTAATTTACATGTCTTATGACTAGCGACATGCTTGGATAACGATGATTACAAATTAGGATATAACTAGATCGATCATCCTTAATCACGTTTTGGATGTAAAATTGGAATTATATCATTGAAACGAGAACACTAATTAAAAGCTAGTAAAATGCAGGGGCGGAGCCAGGAATTTACATTAGGGGGGGGCGGAAAATTCGAGATGGTAAAACCACCTTACGTTACGTAAAAACTGCGCAAAACCACCTTAAAAAACGTCCACAAAAAAATAGTTCAAATTGCGCAAAACCACCTATGTTGTGTTAAAGAGCAACTTATTTACTAAAAAGAAATACTTTGGCTAACAAATTCAAAAAGAAATAAAAAAAATGTTCATATACATACCTATACCAGTAAAAATAACACACAAATACTAGTAATTATTAAACTCCAATTCCCTAAATTATAGTTACATCATGCATTAAATTATACGGGGTATAAATAAATAGTTTCTTTGAAAAAAATTGGGTAAACTAATTGTTTTTTCTCGGTTTTAACTCGTGAATTCATGTTATTCGGGATTGTGTCAATTACTCAATTTGGTGTATACGTCACCGTCAATAATTGAAATAATCAAATAATCTAAATTACCAATAAAGAAATATTGTGACATAAAGTTAGATATTGTTTGATAATACTACATCGTAAGTCATTATTTTTGTTACTTTATAAGTTAGATATTATGTTTGCGCTAAACTCTATACAAAAAGTAAAATAGAAAATGGTAAATAGATAAACGGATGAGGTTTTAAACCGTTCAAGTTTGACTTAACCGCATTATATCCGTGAACATTTTCAACATTTAGCTAACAACTTCCAAATGTATATTTAGTGAGGTCTAAACTCTTGACCTTTCGTGAGTAGGTCAAACGCGTCACATTGTATTGAAGATTAAATAATGTATATTTTGCATATACTTCATACTCCGTATTTATTAGCGTACTTTTATCACTTAATAACGAGTATATGTTCAGTACAATAATAATTTTGTACATAGTAGTAAAATAAAATTTTGAGTACATCAAAAGAAGATCTTATCTTGAAAACAAGGAAAAAGACTTGTGATGATAGATAATAGGGAGTATCAAAAGTTATTTCTTTTTACTATTTCAGTATTTCCTCTTTCTTCCTCCTTGCTCTCTTCTTAGCCAGTTTTCATAACAGCTCGTGCATCTCCGACCAAACATAACCATCGGGGAAAAAAAACTCTACCTTATAAATGGTTCTTTAGCAGCGGTGCTGCAAGTGTTGGGGGTGGCTCATGCCAAAATAGATGAAATATGACATGGAATTCAAACTATTAGCCGGAGAAGTTAGGCTAGTTGGGGTTGGCTGAGCACCCGCTAGCCACCCTATTGGCTCCGCCCCTGGTAAAATGAGCTTATTGATTCTTTACATGTTAACAATAAATTCGTATGAGCTTAAAAAAAAATCAGTGATAAGATAAAAAAAAAAAAAAAAAATCAGTGATAAGATAAAAAAAAAAATCAGTGATTCTTTACATGTTAAAAAATCAGTGATAAGATAAGGGGTGTCACTAGTTACTATCTATTCAACAAAAAAGTTGAAGAAATCACAAGACAAAAGTCCATAAAAAATAAATAAATAAATAAATCCTTCCTCTTTCCGGAATTAATATTATTGTCTCATTATTATTTTTTTATTATCAACATAATTTATGAGTCATTTATTACTACTTATTCCATTTCAACTAAAGTTATTGTTATAATAAAGGCAATTTTTCCAAAACAATATTGTTAGTTTTGAAGGTAAAAATAAAAAAAATTTAATAGCTAAAACTAACCATAAATAATAAATTTGATTTTAAAAATTTTCATTTAATGATTTAGATATTAAAGGAAGATTTTAGATGAATTAAAACTAATGCTATTACTGTAATATGCATGCAATAGATTAAACTAGTTTTGGATGAATCATGGTTCCAGGTAGGGGTGGCAATTCGGGTCGGGTTCGGGTTGACGGGTTCGGGTTATCAGGTTGGCGGGATTGAAATATCCCAACAAGCGACCCATTTAAATCATCCGGTCATTATGTCCCTAACTTGTTTAGACATAACCCGAACCTAACCCATTTAACCCATATATATACTTGGGTTGGCGGGTTAAATAGGTTACACGGGTTGAATATTTTAAAGAGGTTGAATCGTTTCAGCGGGTTTCGGGTTGACCCATTTAACCCTTTTTATATACAAACGTTGACAAATTACACTAGTTAAACAGATTGTTGGGTTGACCTGTTTATCATATTTAACCCGCATAATAAAATATAAATAATTTTGAGTTTATGAAAGAATCTTAAACGGGTTGGCGGGTTGACCCGCTTATTTTATTCTCAACCGAACGACCATTTAATAAGCGGGTTAGATATGTCGACCCAAACCTGACCCGAAATCTATTTAGCACAACCCAAACCTGTTAATTTTCGTGTCGGTCTCAGGTCGGGTTTCGTGTCGGGTCAGAAATTGCCACCCCTAGTTCCAGGTACAAAGAATTAACCAATCAGATAAAAGACTAATATGCCCTCACCTTCCTATAAATAGAGACTTACATTTCACAACTTCAGCACACAAACATGACTAAAGATGTAGAGCCAGATCCACCCATACTACTCAAAGTTTCATACAGTAACAACATGATCATCGTTCATAGTATCTCGACTCTAAATCCTTGCGAGTCACATTCAGGTTCTGAGATATATTTTTATTGAAAATCTATGCTTTGCTTTTTTTTTTTTTTTTTTTTTTTTGATAATCCATGTTCAATAGGTTTACGAATTGTTTTTTCAGAATCCGGATTATTTTGTGACATGTTAACAGAGTATTCTGTAACATGTTAACAGTAGACTTACCAGTCAACATTCCCAAGCGAAGGGGTAGTTCCAAATCTGGTTTCAGCGTTGGAGCCCAAGGATATCTTAGGGAATATAGAGAGACACAGACATCAATGGTGGCGTCTTGGGTGCTCGTCGTTGCTATAATTATATGATAATTTTGTAATAGAATGTATGTTTAGTTGTGTTGATAAAATGTTGTACTACATTGTTTATTTTTGTAATTGCAAACATCGATGGTGGTATCTTAGGGGGACGAAAACTTTAGTGGATTGATATTGAAATGTTAACTGCATCACTTACTTTTGTTCTAGCAAACACTGTGTACTGTTTTTTATGCTTTTTTCTTCGAAGCAGCAAGTTTTCTTAATAGACATTAAATCCCAAAGCGAGAAGCTACAAGGGACAAACGAAAGGCATACTATAAAAATGAGGTCACCGACTCACCGGATAGATGATGAGATTAAGAAGACTCGGTTAGTAATTTTGGTGTTTAGTGTTGAAATGTAGGAGTATTAATTATAATAAATGTAAAGTATTGTCTGTGGTGACAAACTGCTGAATAAAGCAATCAATTTAGGAGGAATACATGATGGAGAAAATAAATTACAAGTATACAGATAAAAGTAGTAAAATTGGTATAACTTTTTTCATCATATCTTAGTGGAAAAGACGAAATTTAGTATGCCAATTCAATAGTTTATGTCACATTATATGGTATGCTGACAGCTGATATAAGATTGAGAAGACTTACACAGAACATACGTAATAGAATTTTTTTGTTCTGAAGATGCTGAAACTACGTGGACTAACAAATCTGGATTCAGAAAATAGCGTTGAGACCCCAAATCGAGAAGATACGCTTAAAAAAAACAAAGACATATACAGTAATGGCTAAATTAAGCTGGGGAGTGGGGATACTTGACAAAATTGTGAAGAGTCAATCAGTACTTAAGGTGTTGGGCTTTGAAATGTGGTATATGTATTAAATATCAGAAACTGCAAAATAAAGTAATCAACTAATGATAAATAAATGCTGAGGAAATTAAATTACAAGTAACAGTGGTGAAACTCAATTAGCAGATTACCAGTTTCTTTCAGTATGTCACAACGCAAAATACTCAATATAGCATGCCGATTCAATACTTTATAGCACGTCACGGTGTAAACTATGGTATGCTACTATGCTGTATAAGATTGCGACGATTTACAGAGAATACATGTAATAGAAGTAAGGTTGCTAGTCATTTCAAGATTATCGTCTTAGTGACTTGTATTAATTTTCATAACATATACACACGAATTGAAATCTTGGAACAGTTTGTATTCAATCATCAAACATTTTATTAAAGTATAGTGCTTTACAAACAATCTAGATCATAGCAATACGAATATATAAAAAATGGATTGATAATAATCAAATTAACAAGTATTAATACCATCTTTGCAATCTTTAGTCAAGTTGTAAAACGTTTCTACTTGCGTCTTCGCTCTATAAAACACCTCGGTGTCAACCTCAGCTCGCATATATCCATCAAAGGCAACAGGCCGACCACCGTTTAACAGCATAGTCTCGTTATACCACTCACTTGTATTACCCCACAACTCTCTATAATCATCAAGCATATGAACCTTGTAATGTGACCTTAATCTATCAAAATAATTATAAAACGGTTCGTTTGTAGCAATGTATAAATTCCTCCATGGCTGAATAACGCCTTGAAGCTTTGTAACTAAAGAATCAGGAGACGTATCTTCATTAAGATGAGGCCACATTGCTTTGTTCTGAGCTTTTTCACCTCGAATTACATGAACAGCATCAAAATCCCAATCCATTTTCCCGCTAATTTCAGACACTATGTTCATGAGTCTCTTTGATTTCCATAAAGAGCGCCATGGTCTTTGAATATAGTTTGCAGCTTTACTTTCACAAACCCTGTACCAATAATTTTCAGGCTCGGGTTTATCAAACTGCCTCCAGATAATCGTGCTTTTATCGTTCTTTAATTGCATTGGTGTCACTTTGTGGGTCTTGATTTTCTTAACTGGGATCTTCTTCTTGTGATTCTTTTCCCATTTTTTCCAGTCTTTAAGAAACTCGCCCTCTTCGACAATCGAAGCCGTTTCTTTCAAATGCTCGAAATCAAAATAAAATCTGAAGTCTTTTCCTTCTTCGTCTTTATTGGTTAAAGTATGCTTTGATGATAAACAAATACTCAAATCCATAACAAACGTTCTGTTTAAATATTGTGCCTCACCAAGAGCACATAACAAGCTCCAAATGTAATGATTCATGTTCTTGCAGTAATCACCTCCGCGTGAATAATACAAGTACTTCCCGTTCCTGAAAGAAGAACCCGACCCCATTACTGGGATAGTATCATTGATCTGATCATCACCTTTACTCGTGACATTAAGTTGACTTTGACCATGACTTCTCGGACGTTTTGCATTGATACCTGAATGCCAACCCTTAGCACCCACCACTTTATAACTACAATTCTCACCAAACCCAATCCTAAACCTACGAAAATCTCTATACTTCCTCCAAGACTTCTCCTTTCTATTCCTAAACTTCCACGACACATCACACTCATTCACATTTGACCCATTAACCGGCGTTTGATACTCTAGAAACACAATCGACTTAAATAAACAGCATTAAACTTCTTGATCACCATCAACACACCCCGGTCAGAACAATTCACCAAACTACTATCATCACACCCAACACTCTCCACAGTCACATCCACACCCTTTTCGCCCGTTTTCTCAATAACCACCTCACTTTGCCCCACAGGCGCCTCAGCAGGAGATGCAGCCGGACTAACACTAATACTATTCACACCCTTTTCGCCAGTTTTCTCAATAACCGCCTCACTTTCCACCACAGGCGCCTCAGTCGGACTTTCACTAACACTAACACTAGCCATCCCTACATCTTCACCAGTCTTAACAACCGAACTATCGATATCAAATGTGGCATTTTCAACCTCAGTAAACACCCTAGTCAATAACCTAGAGGATTCCCATGGGTCAGGAGGCTGATATGTTATAGCAAATATAGTTAAAATAAGCACTGAAAACACAAATACTGAAAAACCCACATTGCTTACTAGCTTAATTGCATTTTGCCCAATGGGATCTGCTGATGAACTTATATCTTTCATTTTCCTAATTTGATCAAAACCCTATAAACCCTAATGCAGATACTGAATTTTAAGATAAAAAATGAATCTTGGTACACAAAAAGATTGAATCTTGAACATGTTATGTGGGAATTAAGGAAATGAGAATGTACCTGTTTGTTGGATCTTGAAAATGGGTAATTTTGGTGAGATGTGATATTATTGAATGGGTTGAGTAAGACTGAAGTATGGATAGAGAAGATAGTGATATTGTACCGAAAAAATGAAGGGATACACTATTGGAACCGTCCCATAGGAATATTACCTTTGTCCCCGATTTTTCTTCTACGTAGCAGTTTTTGTGGATTTACGTTTAAAGTATTTACAACAGTTTTAAGCGTTTGAGCATTAAACTTTATATTCTGAGTTCAGCATTTTAGGGTTTATAGGCTTTTTGATATAAACAAAATTATAAAAATAAAAAAAAAAATAAAAAAAAATAAAAAAAACAAAAACTAGGGGATCCATGATAAAAAGCGAGGTCGATAATAGCACCTTTTTGAAATGAATGATTTTGAATTGTAATGAAAGCAAAATGATTTATAAAAGATAAGAAATGTGTATATAATGTTTGGTAAACTACTTAAGGTCCTTTTATTTTTTATTAACTATTCAATTCGTCTCAAATTTATTGTTCACGAATTCATTTCTGGTTGTCATGTGCTAATTGTTTGCACTTGAGGTTATTAAAGATTAAATAAGTTATAAAATAATTAGTTAAAAGTAAAACTTTCATTTTACAAAAGTAAAAAAATAAAGTTGTAACAATAATTTTTTGAGTTAATTACATAAATCGTCCTTGTGGTTTGGTAGAAATTACGGATCTTGTCTCCGTGGTTTTTTTTTAGCCGGTCTCATCCCTGTGGTTTACAATTTTTACGGATCTAGTCAAGATCGAGATCAGGTGTTAAAAGGACCTCCCTTGCAGTTAATCTCTAACGTGAGGGCTAACATTGTATTTTGGTTTTAACGATCGTTATACAAACCATATAGACGATTTATGTAATTTACTCTTTAAAAAAAAAGTTTTTTCTTTTTAATTTTATTATTCAAAATTTTTTTAACTTTATGACGATTAAATTTTTTAATAAAAAAAACTTTTTTTTTTAATTTAATTTTAATTTTATTATAATAAGTTAAAAAAAACAAATTTTAATTTTATTATAAAAAATTAAAAAACTATTATTATTTTTTTTTAATTTAAAAAAAAATCAAAAATTTATAATAAAACTAAAAAAAAATTAATTTTAATTTTATTATAATAATTTTTTTTTTAAAAAACTGTTTTTTCTTTTAAAAAAAAATAATTTTATTAAAAAACTTAAAATTAAATTAAAAAAAAAAAAAAAACTTTTTTTAATTTTATTATAAAACGGATGAAAGCGTATAAAAAGCGTTTTTATCACGGTTTTCGTCCGTTTATACGTTTCACGTTTTACGCGGTTTTCGTTGGTTTTTATATGAAAATGTATGAAAAAGCGTATAAAAATGTAAGAAAACAACGTTAAAAATGTATGAAAGCGATAAAATGGATGAAAAGTATAACAACATTTATGCGTTTTCATACATTTTGTACGTTGTTTTCATACATTTTCATACAACGGATGAAAGCGTAAAAAAGCGCGAAACGAAACCGTATAAAAGGATGAAAGCATACAACAGCGTTGTTTTGTTCATATGAACGTTGTTTATGCGTTTTCATACATTTTTAATACGTTGTTTTCATACATTTTTGTACAAAAAGCGAGCGAAGCCGTATAAAAGCAGATGAAGCGATATAAAGCGAATGAAACCGTATAAAAACGTTTTTTTATACGCCTTCATCCGTTTTATAATAAAATTAAAAAAAAGTTTTTTTTTTTTTTTTTTTTAATAAAATTAATTTTTTTAAAAGAAAAAACAGTTTTTTTTAAAAAAAAAATTATTATAATAAAATAAAAATTAATTTTTTTAGTTTATTATAAATTTTTGATTTTTTTTTAAATTAAAAAAAAATTAAAAATAGTTTTTTAATTTATTATAATAAAATTAAAATTTGTTTTTTTATTTATTTATTATAATAAAATTAAAATTAAATTAAAAAAAAGTTTTTTTTAATTAAAAAATTTAATCGTAATAAAATTTAAAAAATTTGAATAATAAAATTAAAAAGAAAAAACTTTATTTTTTTTAAAGAGTAAATTACATAAATCGTCTCTGTGGTTTGTATAACGATCGTTAAAACCAAAATACAATGTTGGCCCTCACGTTAAGGAGTAACTGCAAGGGAGGTCCTTTTTTAACACTTTTTGGTATCGGGTCAGATCTTGAACTAGATCCGTAAAAATTGTAAACCGAGGGGGTAAAAAAAACCACTGGGACAAGATCCGTAATTTCTACCAAACCACAAGGACGATTTATGTAATTAACTCTATTTTTTTTTAAACTATGTTTTTTTGTCGGTGGATAATTACTTTAGAAGAGAGGGAGTAATCATATAGAGGTTTATTAATGGATGGAACAAGATTTATTTATGAGAAATTGGATAAATTAAGTAAAAAAAAACTAGTGATTCGACGAAAATAGTAAAACGAAAAGAAAAGTCGATCTATAAAAACAAATCCTATAAGGTCTTTCGTGATCTGGTAAGCAAGGTTTGAAGACTAGATTTTGTTGCAGTCGAGTTTGTATGATTGACTTTTACGATGATTATAGTAGTTCGTCCTTGTGGTTTGGTAGAAATTGCGGATCTTGTCTCCGTGGTTTTTTTTGCGGGTCTCGTCCCTGTGGTTTTACAATTTTCTGGGATCTAGTCGAGATCGACCCGATCCCAGCGGTGTTAAAAAGGACCTCCCGCGATTACTCCCTAGCATTGAGGGCTAACATTATATTTTGGTTTTAACGATGGTTATAAAACCTACATGGCGATTTATGTAATTTACTCTTTAAAAAAAATAGAGTTTTTTCTTTTTAATTTTATTATTCGAAATTTTTTTAATTTTATTACGATTAATTTTTTTAATAAAAACAAACTTTTTTTTTAAATTTTATTTTAATTTTATTATAATAAATTAAAAAAAAACAAATTTTAATTTTATTATAATAAATTAAAAAAACTATTTTTTTTTTTTTTTAATTTTATAAAAAATCAAAAAATTATAATAAAACTAAAAAAAATTAATTTTAATTTAATTATAATAATTTTTTTTTAAAGCTGTTTTCTGTTAAAAAATTAATTTTATTAAAAATTAAAAAAATTAAAAAAAAAAAAAGTTTTAATTTTTATTATAAAAGCGGATGGCGTATAAAAAGCGTTTTTATCACGGTTTAAGTCCGTTCATTCGTTCATTAAGTTTTTATACGGTTTGGATTCGTTTTTGTGCGTTGTATTCATACATTTTCATACAAAAGCGAGCGAAACGTCTGAATAAACTTATATAAACAGACGAAACCGTATAAAACATTTTTTTTATACGCTTTCTACCGTTTAATAATAAAATTAAATGTTTTTTTTTTTAATTTTATTTTAATTTTTTAATAAAATTATATTTTTAAAGAAAAAACAACTTTTTTTTAAATTATTATAACAAAAAAAATTTTTTTGGTTTTATTATAAATTTTTGATTTTTTATAAAATTTATTAAAAAATTAAAAATACTTTTTAAATTTATTATAATAAAATTAAAACTTGTTTTTTTTTAATTTATTATAATAAAATTAAAATTAAAATTAAAAAAAAAAGTTTTTTTTTTATTAAAAAATTTAATCGTAATAAAATTAAAAAATTTCGAATAATAAAATTAAAAAGAAAAAAAAAATTTAAGAGTAAATTACATAAATCGTCCCTGTGGTTTGTATAATGATCCTTAAAACCAAAATACAATGTTAGCTCTCACGTTAGGGACTAACTGCAAGGGAGGTCCTTTTTTAACACCGTTTGGGAGTGGGTCAGATCTTGGACTAGATCCGTAAAATAATGTAAACGGGCGAGACCGCTAAAAAAAACCCGGGGACAAGATCGTAACTGAACCACGGGGCGATTTATGTAATTAACTCTAAACATAATCATTGTACCAATTGTGTCAAATCCAACTATTATTTTAGAGTTAATTACATAAATCGTCCTTGCGGTTTGGTAGAAATTATGGATCTTGTCCCCGTGGTTTTTTTTAGTGGGTCTCGTCCCTGTGGTATACAATTTTAACGGATCTAGTCCAAGACCTGACCCGATCCCAAACGGTGTTAAAAAAGGACCTCCCTTTCAGTTACTTCCTAACGTGAGGGCTAACATTATATTTTAGTTTTAACGATCGTTATACAAACCACAGGGACGATTTATGTAATTTACTCTTAAATTTTTTTTCTTTTTAATTTTATTATTCGAAACTTTTTAATTTTATTACGATTAAATTTTTTAATAAAAAAAAACCTTTTTTTTTTAATTTAATTTTAATTTTATTATAATAAATTAAAAAAAATAAATTTTAATTTTATTATAATAAATTAAAAAAACTATTTTTAATTATTTTATAAATTTTATAAAAAATCAAAAATTTATAATAATATTTTTTTAAATTAATTTTAATTTTATTATAATAATATTTTTTTAAAACTGTTTTTACTTTTAAAAAAATTAATGTTATTAAAAAAAAAACTTTTTTTAATTTTATTATAAAACGGATGAAATCGTATATAAAAGCATTTTTATACGGTTTTCGTCCGTTTTATCGTTCGATAGGATTTTATCACGGTTTAGATTCGTTTTGTATGAAAATGTATGAAAACAACGAACGAAACCGTATAAAACGAATGAAACATATAAAACGGATGAAACCATATAAAAACGTTTTTTATACGCTTTCATCCGTTTTATAATAAATTTAAAAAAAAATTTTGTTTTTTTTTAATTTTATTTTAATTTTTTTAATTAAATTGATTTTTTTAAATGAGAAAACAGTTTTTTTTTTTAATTATTATAATAAGATTATTATAATTATTTTTTTTTAGTTTTAATATAAATTTTTGATTTTTTATAAAAATAAAAAAAAAATTAAAAATAGTTTTTTTTATTTATTATAATAAAATTAAATTTTTTTTAATTTATTATTATAAAAATAAAATTAAATTAAAAAAAATTATTAAAAAAATTAATCGTAATAAAATTAAAAAAAAATCAACTAATAAAATTAAAAAGAAAAACTTTATTCTTTTTTAAAGAGTAATTTACATAAATCGTCCATGTGGTTTGTATAACGATCATTGAAACCAAAATACAATGTTAGCCTTCACGTTAGGGAGTAACTGCAATGGAGGTCCTTTTTTAACACCGTTTGGGATCGGGTCAGATCTTGAAATAGATCCGTAAAAATTGTAAACCACAGGGATGAAACCCGCTAAAAAAAACCACGGGGACAAGATCCGTAACTTCGACCAAACCACAAGGACAATTTATGTAATTAACTCATTATTTTATAAATGTTTTTATACTGTGAGGATCTAAAAATGGAAATGTTATATTTATTTTGGATGTTAAACTTAAAATCAAAGATCATATCATTGTTATGTCTATTTTGGTAGTTGAATTAGTGAGTTCTCAGGTGTTAAAGATTGTAGATTTTGAGTAACACCAAAGGTAGGAACAAGTTATATAACTCCATTAGTGAAACAGAAATGTGTAAGAGAAAAACGAAGCTTTTGTAAATCGGATGTGATATAGGAAAGAACCAAAACCCGTTTTATGGGTTCTGGGATTGGTTTGTGAGATTGTTGTTTAAGAGTCCGTTTGGTTTGATGGTTTGACAATTGGTTTTTGAAATCCAAGTTCAAAATCTTTGTTTGGTTTAAAGTTTGGATTTAAAATTTGAATTGATTCCTAAAAAACTCTGTTGTGGCTAATACGTATCAGTTGGGTACGATTTGGGTGAGGATTGTGGATTTGTATGGGCCCACTGAACATATGTATTTATTTCTTTTGTTTTATGTTAAAAAGAATAAATATTTTATTTTGTTAATGATTTTAAACAAATGTATAAAATAATTGACATATTAGTAATACTTTTTTTACCCTCACTTATTTCAATATTTCTTATCTTTCCACAAAAAATTCAAATCTTAATCTCAAACTCATCTACAAACCAAACGGGCCCTAAATTGTTGTTTGGTATCCATTTTTTAGGCCTAGGATTAGGCTTGAGTTTTAAATACTTAGATGTTTCAGTTCGCTAAGTTTGAAAAGTCTAAAAAGCGCTTAAATGACTACTTTATAAATATATTGTCTTGTTTAATGTGTTTTTCAAAATTAAGTGAGCTATTTTATCACATCAACCACTTATTCTCTAATATTCTTCTTTTGTTATTTCTCTATAATATTTTTTTTACATTAAATCTTATATTTATTCAAAAAAAATCTTTTATATAATAAAGGAATTACATCATTTCGGAGTGATTTTGTCATAACAATCTTATTGAAAAAATAATTAGACCACTAAATTTTTTTTATTTTGCCACGTGGCAAAATCGAACGATATGATTAGCTAATAAAAGTCAAAATTGAGATACAATTTGGTCAAAATTAATCAATTTTCGTCTATGAAGTAAAAGTCTCATAAAAGTACATGTGGCCAAAATCCAAATATAAAAACTACCCGGACAAATTTTTAAAAAGTTTTGGGCCAAATATGAAAATAAAAGTAAGACGTCACTTTTTGTATGCATTCACTTCCCACGTTCAATAACGAGGATTTTTACCCGCGCTTTACTGCGGTGCCGTTTTATAGTCGGTATATGAAATAAACTCAATTAGAAGCATATTGTTTTGTGTTGGTTACATTAGGTCTGTGGTTTTTTATAAAGAAACCAAATTATAGAAGAAGCTTTAAGAACATGTGTGAGTATGAAGAAACAAACTTGCAAGGGAGGGCCGCACATTATTTACTGAAGCTATTTGTTAAATACATGGTTTTGAAATACGAAGATTATTTACAGAAGTTATTTGTTAAGTACATGATTTTCAAACCTGATTTTATATAGCGCTACCAATTGTTTTTCGTCAATTTCACAATAGGTAAGAAACATAAATTGTGTGGTTGTGTTTGTCATACCAAGTGAAGATACAGGCATATCGATGCAATATGACGATAGTTATAATTAATTCAAACTCGTCTGAAAGGAGCATTATATAAATATAACAATTACAAATACGTAATAGGCATACAGTCTTAACCATGCTGGTTCAGCTGCCTTTTTCCCATCCATCGAATATCTAATACAAATTCAAAAGAATGTTTATATAATGACAGGATGCATCATGATATTAGGTGTCTGTTAAATGGTTATCAACCAAGTGACAGCTATCTGGAGATGGAATTAGCAAGGTGTTTTTTCTTCACCATTTCTTGTAATCTGTAACTAGACACACCTCATATCCTGTTAACAACACTCTATAAAGCAGAGTTTCTCCAGACATCGTGTCGAACGATTGCTGGCTATTTCACTCATGCACAGGTTGTCTGCAGCAGTTTTATTGCATGTTCTTTGAGATGCCTGAGTCAGGAATAGAAGCCTACAAAAGTCATAATCAGTAGATATTATAATCCACAATCCAAACATTTTTAAACATGAATCATGATTATTAACAGATAAATAAATAAATAAATGTAACTTACCAATAATAGACGTTAGCATCATATATTTGTATAAAAGAAATTATCCAGAATTAGATTTTGAACTTCATGTCAGATTTTATTTTTAAACAAAGGACCGTTGATTGGTAGATTAGTATTTGTTGCATAACAAATATATACTTAATAGTAGATAATTGAATTGTACTGGTGTTATATTTATTTGAGTTCGATTGATAGTTCTATCCTGAAGTTGAAATGGTAGAGGTTTGTATGTGTTTATTGGTTACATATATTTTATTTAGAAATTGTAGCCTTATTTTTTTTAAGTCGCATATGATAGCATGCATATGTTGGTCTATTACGATCTGGTATGTGGGTTAATTGTTATTTTTTGTTTTACCTGTTTTTGTTGATACCTAGGTGCTTTAAAAATGTGGGTGTATTGTGGATCTCCTTGAATCTGGGTAAACAGTAGTTGGTCTTTTCTTTTCTTTGTTTGTAGGTTGTGTTAGTTTTGTAGAGGGATACCTTTTGGGCAGTATAGGTCATGTTTTTTTTATTAATGGAATCTGTCATTGGAAAGAGAAGCCAATTAGATACTGTGGTAATTTGGTTGGATTAACTGGATGCTACTATTTCTTCTGCCTATATAAGCTGTTTTTTGGGGGATGACATAGTTGTGTGTGTATCTAGTTAATTTTTCTAAAACTGTCTTAAGAAAAATGGTTTCAACTCCCAACTTTGATCAACTGAAAGATGCATGTGGTTCTGATGAACTTCATCACCCTTTCAAATTCCTGTTCGTACAAGAACAGGGTGAAAATGAAGGCTTCATCATGTTGTTGGGGGAAAATGTGACGATGTTCGTCGTAGGCTTGAGAAAAGAACTGATTTGCTTGAGGAAGGCCGGAGGTTTAGCCCATTTGATGATGTTGCTACCGAGGGTCTTCAATGTTTGGAAGAAGCGCAGGATAGGGATCACCAAATTCTGGCTGGTTTGATTGCAGTGCTAGATTTGGCGCGTGAAGGAAGGGTTGAAAAGAATCGTCATGTGTTCATGATGGATATGCATGATTAGGTTGTTGTGTTCCGTGTGGTGGACTTATGGTATGATGTTGTGTCTTTGATTAACAACATGTTGTTAATCTTTGTGTCTGTATTTGTAACCTATGTAATGTATGAATAAACAATCGTTCACCTAATGAATCGTTGAGGAATTGCTAGACATAATTGTTCAATAAGTTGAATACATCAGCAAGAATACATTTTATTACTTACTAATAAAAAAAAACTGTAACCAACTCTACTTAGTAAAATTAATAATGTCAATATGAATGTACTAATATCATCAATAAATACTGTCACTTGATTAGACAATTTTTTTACGACGAAAATATGCTAACTATGGTTGAAAATATGGTTAGAAGAATGTAATAGTTCTAACCTGAGTTGTATCTTCTAAAACTGAATCTTTGTTGTTCTCCAAAGAGTAGATTGGTCATCATTTCTACAATCGTGACTATCCATTGTCTATCGCAAATTGTTACTTGTTATAAACAAAAAAAATTTAGTTTACTGTGATAATCTGAAAACAAACTTACATAATTTTTTCTTTTCAAATGATTCTGGTACTGCACGTTCCTCAGAAGGTGTGCTTTCCTGGTCAATGTAGTCACGTAACAGATTTACGTTGCCATCATAATGTGCATCCATTCCGGCCTTAATTTCACATGAAGAGTGTAGGTAAATATAATAAGAATGCCTAATTATGTTATACTCATAATGATGCACCATCTTATAAATGACATTATTAAATTCAATCATGGTAATGAAGATTCTGCTAATGCAGGAAGACATGTATGTCACGATTTAAATTTAAAGATCTTTTTCTATGCACAATGGACATATTTCTAGCTGGCAAATCATACAACTTAGAGCTTTACAGTTTCCTTAATGTAAAAGAGACTTCTAAATAAGATCATTTGATAACCCGACAGACTATCATGACGCATACCAAGTAACCCACTGAAGATTGTTTGTTCAGCTGCAATCCAGGTTTGCTGATTGAATGGCATGCCAGATCTAGGATGATCTATAAATTGCACAAATGATCCCAGGTCTGACGTGCCATTCAATCAACAAAGCTGGATTGTAAGTAAACAAACGATCTGCATTGGTTCGACTCATGTGCATCTAAGATATATTAGTCTTCATTTTCTATCTACAATGGGTCTCTTGGATCTGCAAATGTAAGAAAACCTCAAAAAAAAAAACTTTATGTTTGCTACCCAGTGTGGGTGCCTTAGGCAGACATGAGTAACAAACATACTGCAATGCTGAAAAATTCCCACACATAAATGTAACCTATCTGTTGTGTGCAGAGAATTTTAGATGTATGTATGAAAAAAATAGTTGAATTACTGAATTAAAAATAAGGTTCATATCTCCTATACATGTGCGAGTCGGTATACCCACCATGGCTGCAACCATATAAGATTTGTGGCTAGCTCGCTAAGATATGGTAAAGTCTCAGTCATAGTCATGTAAGAGTTAATGCGCAGTAAAATTCATCATTACCCCATAAGATGTAAGTTAACTGACACAACAGAAGGTTTCTATTCCTACCGCGTCGATTATAACTAAATCAACCTAGCTATGACTACACAGAAACACAAATGCATAACCACTGGGTTTGTTAGTGTACATGGTAAATCACGTATTTAATTTTTGAGCGTCGTTTTAATTCTGAGTAGAACAACATTAGTGAACCAAATAAATAAACAGTCTTGTCACAGAAATTCTAGTTTCTGCCAAAAAACAACAGTTTACCATCATAGGTCATGAATAACGCACAATAATTAAATAAACCCAACATCATAAAATCCACGTACTCTCAATTTTAATAGCAACCAAATAAACAGAATGATAGAACATGATTGGAATATTATTTTTAAGCGAATGAATAAGAATTCGGCATACCCTAAAGATATTATAATGCACAACCAAACAGTGTAGAAACCAATTCAATAAACAGGTATCATGGGTTCGAGTACCATGTTATGGCTGCAAATACTATTGTGATCATGATGGTACGGCAAGATACAAGCAGATGCACCCAAAATGAGCACAGGTAGAGTCAACTAAGTTTAATCGCACTGCATCGTATATTTTCAGTGTTGAAAGATATATGGTACATGAGTCTAAAACAGAATTCATAAGTCACATCAATTACTTAGGATATATTGATATTCATTGTCGAGTTCCAATGGTTTTCTTGTACCTACAAATGTAGGAAAACAACAAAATAATCTGCATGGTTGCATGCTAGGGCAAAAGTTCTTTATAGATCCAAAAAATGCCATATATCCCACCATTCAATCTCATCCCTCCATTTATCTCATCTCATCCGTCCATTTTCTTTCTTTATTTATCTTATACAAGGGTATTTTAGACAATTTACATGCTCCAAACCTCTCAATATTTCTTTCTTTCATTTGATACTCACCTTCACCCTCAAAGCCTCTTAAAACCGTCACCATCAATCACTCACATTAAAACACAATCAATCATCATCAATCGGAATCATCATCACCATTAAACATCATCAATCACAATTAAACACCATCAATCTCTCAAATGCAATATACCGTCACCACCGCGGTGGGGCAAATCACCATCATCTTATCAGAATCCCTTGGTATGGTGGAGATGGGCTGATGGGGTGAGGACGGTAGAAGGTGGTGTTGCAAGGTTGGCGACCGTCTAGGCATTGATTGATGTGAAAGAGTGTAAATTTGTAGTATGATTCCATTATTATCCGTTTGACAAAATCGTGATGTGGATCTGAAAATCGTGTTGTGATCCGAAAATCGTGAATGAAGATGTTAATGATTTAGAATGCACACCATGTGTTTTGATGAAATGCGTTATGTGAGAAGAATCATATATGATTCTGAAAGAAGAATCATATATGATTCAGAAGTAAATACCGGCACCTGTAATTAAAGAAAAGATACATATGATTACAGTAGAATATTTTAGTTTTATACATTATCTGTTAAAAGTTAAGGAAAGATGAATCAAAAGCATTAGCTGAGACAGCAGATAGAAGGAACACGAGGCTGCTAGAGACA